>CM022768.1:11734861-12324861 GCA_012411365.1 Ameiurus melas | reverse complement strand
CCTTTTTCAACTTTTTAAATATTATAGCCTTTAGGAGGAATTTTTCTGTGAAGCACATGTCAAATGATTTTTATTCCAAAATGCAGGTGGGGGCAACATAAACTTTGGTGAATTAGCTAGCTAGTAGCATGTTCAAGGTAGGAAGAATCATCTCACACTTTAATACAAGACATCTGTTCTAAAATCAACACTTGAGTGTAATGTGAGAAAATATATTCCTATATTCATACCCATGGTAATTGAATCACTCAAACATAAGGCCAAGGCTTCATGAAAATTTAGAGGGGGAAAAACAACATAAAATGTTTTAGGAAGTATCAAGAACTGCCAGAGCACCTTCAGTGCACCTTCACATCAAAGCCATCCAAAATAAATGAGGAACATCATTTATCCAGAAGATACATATTCTCTTAGTTCATGTTTTGATGATGGTGTTGGAAAATACTGTGTGAGAAATCATTACAAAATCTCCCACAACTGTTCAACTGGGTTGATATGATATATCTTATCATTTTCATCCTCAGCAAAACATTCTGTAAGCCCTCATACCCTGTGGATATATATATATATATATATATATATATATATATATATATATATATATATATATATATATATTGTAGCGGGATCAGCCCAGGGGGGCGAAGGCGTAGCACAAACACACGGGAGGCAGGTTGTAGTGCGAGAAGTGAGGGAAAACCCAGGATTTTATTTGTCCTTCAATCCGTAGTGGTGTGTGTGTGTGTGTGTGTGTGTGTGTGTGTGTGTGTGTGTTTGGGTGCGTGTGTGCGTGTGGAGGGGGATGAGGGAAACCCGGCAGGGGCGGGGCTGGCGCAGCGGCGTCCTCCGGGGCGTGTCGGGATTCCCGGAAGAGCTGGGAAGGAGCGGTTCCCTGTGCCGGTTTCTCGGCCTCACCACTGTCCGCGTCTGTCGTCGCCGTCCTCGTCCGGGGCGGAGCCCTCTGTAAGCGGAGAGAGGGAGAGAGCGAGAGAGCGAGAGAGAGAGAGAGAGAGAGAGAGAGAGAGAGAGAGAGAGAGAGAGAGAGAGAGAGCGCGCGATCGGTTAGGTAAGCCCGTGTTTGCGCAAATTCAGTGGCAAATACCTCGGACATTAGCTGCCTACGTAGCCGAGTTGATCCTCTTCCTTCGTGGGCGGAAGGGTGTCCTTTTTCCCTCCTTCTGGAGCTGGATTGGTGAACCTCCTGCTCCCGGTTCGCCAATCCGCCGTCGGCGCGGCGGGGGTTGGCTCCACCCTGCAGTGACGGCCCTTCCGGTTGGCGTTGGGACCGGCGCGAGGCCGCCCGCCCCGTGCCGGGCGGCCGTCGGGGGAAGGAGCGAACCTCCTGTTTGCGCGGCGGGTGTTGGTCCGCGCGACAATATATATATATATATATATATATATATATATATATATATATATATATATATATATATATATATATATATATATATATATATATATATATATATATATATAACACAACACACACACACACACACATCTCTATAATTAGACCACAGTTTTTTTCTTAATATATGGTGCCAATAGGCCAGAGATGTGTGTGTGTGTGTGTGTGTGTGTGTGTGTGTACACACACTGTGACACACACTGTCACAGTTTGCCCGGAGCAGTGGCGCGCAGTGAGCGCTACTGCACATGCGCGGACTCCTTCCACGTTGTAACAGCCCTCACGGAGCAGAGGCACACATCGAACGCCTCCAGCCCAAGCCACAGTCACACCTCCTGCCCAAGCCCACAACGTCCAAGTCCAAGCCCGGTCTCAGATCCACGACGTCCAAGTCCAAGCCCGGTCTCAGGTCCACGACGTCCCAGTCCAGACCCAATCTCAAGCTCACGACGCCCAAGTCCAGACCCAGTCTCAAGCTCACGACATCCAAGTCCAGACCCAATCTCAAGCTCACGACGCCCAAGTCCAGACCCAGTCCCAGGTCCATGTCCCTGTCATGGCTCATGTCCGAGTCACGGCCCCGGCTCATGTCCGAGTCACAGCCCCGACTCATTTCCAAGTTACGGCCCCGGCTCATTTCCGAGTCACGGCCCCGGCTCATGTCCGAGTCACGGCCCCGGCTCCGGTCCCCGTCACGGCCCCGGCTCCGGTCCCCATCACAGCCCTGGCTTCGGTCCCCGACACCACAGCCATGCCTCACGTTCCCGACACCACAGCCATGTCCCTCGCTCAGGCCATGTCCCTTGCTCAAGTCCAATCCCAGGCCATGCCGCTAGCCATGCCTCTAGCCCATGCCATGCTTCTAGCCATGTCATTAGCCCATGTCATGCCTCTAGCCACGTTTCTAGTCCAAGCCCTGTATCTAGTCCAAGCCCTGTATCTAGTCCAAGCTCTGTATCTAGTCCAAGCCACGCCTCTGAGCCCTGTCCCGGCCACGCTTCGGAGCCCTGTCCCGGCCACGCCTCGGAGCCCTGCCTGTTCCGCTGGGGACGCCGCCCAGCCTGCCTGTTCCGCTGGGGATGCCGCCCAGCCTGCCTGCTCTCCTGGGGACGTCGCCTAGCCTCTCTGCTCTCCTGAGGATTTCGCTCCGCTCCCCAGCTCCGCCAAGAACACGGTGCAGTTTCGTCCTGGCACTGCATGGGACATTCTGCCCAGGGGCCCGGGGCCGCCAATGTAGGGGGGAGGACTCTTGGCACTCTGGGAGTGGTGCCCTGGGGGGGGGGGGGTGTTTCTGTCACAGTTTGCCTGGAGCAGTGGCGCGAAGTGAGCTCTACTGTGCATGCGCGGACTCCTTCCGCATTGTAACAGCCCTCCCGGAGCAGTGGCGCGCATCAAACGCCACTGCGCATGCACGGACATCGTCCGCATTGATGTCATGCCTCCATCCCGTAAGGTCATAGGGTCGTGTATGTGTGTGTGTGTGTGGGAATCACGCACAGCTGCAAGCTCATTGGACTGATTACGGGAGCTCTTTATATACCCTGTGCTGTGCTCCACACGGCGCGGTTCGACAGTATGTTTCCTGAGAATTACCGAGACTGGATGGTCGACCGTTGGGTTGTTGGAATTTAGTCTCTGGTCATGTTTAAGCCAAAGTCATAGTGTTAGCCTTAGCATTAGCCCAGTGAGTCTAGTTCATAGCATAGCCTGTTTAGTTCATGTGTTCTTGTTTTGATTTTGTTTATTTGCTTTTGACACTGTAAATAAAGTTCACCGTTCTCTGCTGCATTGGCATCCTGATTACTTTCTGTGCCCCGGCGCGTCACACACACACACACAAACACACACACACACACACACACATCTCTGGCCTATTGGCACCATATATTAAGAAAAAACTGTGGTCTAATTATAGAGCTTAATTCATTCATTCATTCATTCCTCGTCAGCAATAATGTTAACTTGGTCAGGGTCATGGTGCCTTAGAAAAACGTTTCTCTAATCAACGTTGGAATGACAAGGTGACAGCTCCGTGGTAGTTTTATTATGATTCTGGTTTACTGTCTGTACAAAAAATAAAAAAATCCATAGAGACCAATTCTGTTTTTAAGATGACTCAGATATATTGACCAATGATCTCCAAGCAATATTTTAATGCAGAAGTACCACAGAGACTAAGACACATCAAGATTAATTGGCTCGCTGTACGTACAAGGCTGCATGCACTTGGTCAATCCATTTAAGGAATTTGTTCGCTATAACAAAAAGAACGTATTAAAAAGAGTGTAGATTTTTTGTGCCATCAAAACATATTCCTGAAGGATCAAGACTTTACTTCCCAATTAATCTAACCACACTCATTTCAGTTGTACTTTGATACCTATATTCACAAGTTTATACAATATCAAGCAATGAGAACAACTTAGTGAAATAATCAGATTGGCAGACATGCTAATGAGGGTAAGAAGAATGGCAATCACTATTCCTGGAAATTGAGCATGAACATAAACCTTCTTATTTGTCCTCAAGTCATTAAGCAGAAACAGAAGCAGAACACATTTCTCTATGCTGTAAGCAAGATTGCCGAAGCTCCAACTGCAAGCTAATTATGCCACAGTACCTCATTTAGGCTGTAATGAGAAAGCTCAAATTGCTCCAGCAGGCCACCATCAGAACAGAAAAAAAAACACACAGGCTTTGGGAGAAAGGAATTCAAAATAGCTGAATGAAACTTAGAGACTGACAGAAACACACACACAGAGAGAGAGAGAGAGAGAGAGAGAGAGAGAGAGAGAGAGAGAGAGAGAGAGAGAGAGAGTTTTACAAGCAGTTTGTTAAAAACAGTTATTTAAAAAAAATACACTACGTAATTTGAACTACCTTAATTCACATATAAAAATCAACTCATCATTAAGTACAGAACACATACCAGCATCACAACACCATTCAATCTTAAAAACTTTGATTGCATTAATCAGTTTTTCAATAATTGAAATCATTAAGAATTCTTCATTTGAGAATATTCTTAAAAACTGATACAATGTGCTGTTCATTTCTGTGTTCTATTTAATTTCTTCTGGAAATGTAAATCACAAGTTTGGCTTGACCAACAATAAAGTTCATTGATTTTAGTTTATTGTATTTAAACCCCAGTATAATACATTTCTTTGTAAATAAATAAATAAATAAATAAATAAAAATAATAATGAAATAGTTTATTAGATCAAAGAGTGGAGAAAGTCTGTCACAATTTATAAAACAATGGAATATTGTTTCTCTCTTTGAACAGAAAGGATAATTATTATTTATAGTGGGATTAATTTTTGTCACAAAAGCGTTAATAGCTATGGCACCATGCAAAATTCTCCACTGAAGATCACCTGCCCTTTTAGTCAATGGTGGTTTGTATAGTACTCTCAATTCTGATTTCATTTCCTCTACCACTCCCAGCTCTGTCTTTTAACGTATGTTTATAAACTATCTTCACAATCCATCTGTATAGCACCTTTCCTTTAACTGTACAAATATCAACATTCAATTTTATTCAAACACAACAGTGGACTATTGTAAATGGTATTTTCAAGATCAGGTATAATTCTGTTGTCTGGGAAAAATCATTAGCATCAGGGGAAATATGACCCATACAGTATCTCCCGAGTAGAGTTTTTTCTTTGGAGGTTAAAATCCCATTCAGTTTGTCTAGAAATTACCTAAAAAAATTCCAAGGTATTTTAATCCACCTTTCTTCCAGATTTAACCTCCAGGTAAATTGGGAGGTCCTCTATTCCAATCACCTATTAAAATCACCTATCACTTTTTTCCCCAGTTGACAAAATTTTTAATCCCATGATGATGAGTTAGACTATCACAAGTACTAACACCTGTCACGGTTCCCCTTTGAAGCAGCATGCTCTTGCGCGGTTGCGCGAGCGCGTGCGTGTCTGTTGTGACATTTGGACATGTGCTTTTGTTTTGTTTCTGTCATTGGCTGGGAGGGCATGTGTGTTGTGTTTATGTTCGTCATGTCCCCGCCCCGTTTCTGTCATAGGTTGGATCCCCACGTGTGTCTGAATTGCATTCAGCTGGAAGCTGTTTTAAGTTAATTCATGCCGGCTTATATACGACGCGCCGTACTACACACGGCGCGGTTAATTAAACGTCGTATCACGTTCCATGTTAGTTGTAGTTCACGCTGGGTTATCCGCTCCCATGTTCATGTTTGTTTATGTTCATCAACCCTGTTTTTTCTGACCCTCGCCTGTTTGTGGATTACGTTCTGGATCACTGTTCGGATTTGTCTGCCTCTCTTTCCTTAATAAAACCTTCCGTTCTAAACTGCGATTACTTCCGTCCTTTATCCGCTAAGTCACGATACGTGATAACACCTGGAGAACTTTCACTAAGAAAAAAACAACAACAAAAAAACTACTCTTTTCCAGCAAGTAACACACACAAAAAATCATTTAAAATAAAAACACAAAATATTTGGAAAGAAAACACACTCAGACTCACCACATGCTCCAGTCACTCAACAAATGCTCACACATGCACAATGAGAGAGTGAGAGAGAGAGATGGAGTGTGAGAGAGAAAGATGGCGTAATAAAAACACTGCTAGAAAACACGTATTGTATTGTGAAAATACAATTATGTTGGAGTACAAGGTGAACTACACGTCTCAGGTGAAACACATTACATTTTATATTATTTCTGTCACAGGTCATTTCTACTGCCATACAGATAGAGGTGGAAGCATTGAAAAGAATACAAAACTGATTTTGGGCCTCGATTTCTATCTAAGAAATGTTTTTGGAATGCATGGTTTATGGCAGGGGTTCCCAAACACTTTGCAGCCAGGAACCCTTTACTATAGATTTATTTCCGGTATTCAAATTAGAGATTATAGAAAATATATCAAAAATATGTATAAGAAAATAGCTATGACGTGTAATCAATATGTATATATCACTTCTGGATATGTTAATGTTAGTGTATTCAATGTGTAACCTACATTTAGAAGTATTACTTAAAGCATATTCAAATAACTGTATAATCCATAGTTGGAAGCATAATCTAAACTCATTGAACAATGGTTGGTCAAGTTATATTCTGAGTGTGGGTTGAGTAGAAGAATTCTGTGCCTTACTGTACAGTAGGCCTAATTGCTTTCTGTGGCAAATCTAAAGCTATAGGACACTTCCAACATGTGTGTTCTCCTAAGTGGGTAAAGTAAGAGCCTTTGTTTGTCTAAACTCAGCTTCACTTCTAAGTGTGTAAATTAGGTGCTATGGGGATGTCTAAAGCAGATTCACGCTGTAGAAGTAAATTAAGAGCTTGTGTTTGTCTAAACGCAACTTCACTTTGTGGCAGTAAATTAGACACATTCCAGAGTTGGGTTTCTGAAATGGGCCCCCCTTATGCTTGCAAATCAGTAACATAAAAAGAGATAAGAGTTCAAGGGAAGGGTACCAATATGAGGCTATGGGTTGAATTATGTGACATGATGGTGAACCCAGTTCTGGTAAGAACTTTGAAGAACATACAACTGGCTGCGCATGCGCCACAATGGTGGGCTATCATATAGATATGAATAATTAGTTAAGGCATGGGAGATTGGTCAGTTCTAAAAAGAAACGGTGAATACCACACCTAGGAATTATGTTTACTGTTTTTGGAAAGTATATAAAGACATGTTCATGTATGTACAAATTGGACTCTCTGCAGACAGTCACACTTTGTTGGTTTCCAATAAAGTTGAATACTTTTGACATCTACTAAACTCTCTGTCTTGAAGTTTTTGACTTTTGCTAGAAAGTTTGATTTTATCCACAACAAGATGCACTGATGTATTGGCCGATAACTGGTATTGGCTGATTAAGGCAATTTTCCATATCTGCCATCGGCCGATAGTTTAAAAACATCCGATGATCAGGGCAGATTATATCCTGTCAATCAAAAGAGGGTGGGAAAACACATCAATTTTGTGTTGTGTATAAAAAAGATGTCCCTTGTTTGCAATGACGACAAAACTGAAGTTTCTAAGCTCTGTAATCTCTGCACCACCCTGCAGCACTGAAGGGGGAGTTTCGGCGTGGAGTCAATTATTTTTTTTTTCGCCATGCTGCTCATACTGAATTAAAGCGCCAGTACACCGCTGAAGGATTTAACCGAAGATGAGTTGAAAAAATTGATATATTGCACAGAAAAATATATTTGAAGAGGAGTATAGTTCATATCCAGTTAATGTTCATTTTTAAAAAGGTTTATGTTATATATTACCAGTGTGATGTTCAGTGATGAAGTAGAAATGCTTTTGTTTGTGGTGAGTGAATGTAAGACTAATAGGAGGTTTTTTTTTTTTTTTTAGAATTCAGTCAATTAATTCTGTTAATATGAATTAATAACGTTCAATGAGTTAAGAAATCTTACTTTAATCTTCAAAATTTAGTTAATTTAATTTGAGTAATTTGTTTTCTGTTTATGAGACCAGTTAATCTAAAACAACTTGTTGAAATGGACAGAATAATGTTTTCATTTGCATTTCTTGTAAAAGATGGCATAAAAGGCAAAACTATCAGTATCAGCCGATATCACTCTGAATAATCAGTCATCGGTATCGGCTAAGAAATTTAGTGTCAGTGCATCTTTAATTTAAATGTGTATAAAATTATTCTCTCAAGCCACAGACACAGTTTTAGACAACTGTAAAGGTGGCAGAATCTCTCCAGCAAAATATTCTGAACAAAAAAAATACTCTCAGAGTCCCAGGGGTTAGATGCCAAAAAGGAGGACTTTATTAACAAGGTACCCCTGGTCTAACCTAACTTGTTACCATTAACAAGGTAACATACATATATACAACACATATATGTATATATATATATTCCTAAATTTTCCGCTAGGGGCGCACTGTTTTAGTCAGAGAAGAAGACGCGGCCCAACTCTGGCACTCAGACTGAACAGCGCCTTCTGCTGTTTGTTATTACTCTGTGACCAGTTGTAATGCACGCATGTAAATGATAATCAGAAGCATTTTGCATATGTTTGTCTTAAGAAATCTGAGGTTGTTCATGATATGTTTTGTAAAAGGATATTTCATTAAATATGAAGATTTTCCTAATGTACTTGTACTTCATTGCATGAAAACAAAGGGAAAAACATGGACTTATTGTTATTTATAGGTAATTATGCAATGATTTTACTAGCCCGGCCCTGATTACGCTGTATGTGGCCCCTGAACCAAAATAAGTTTGACAACCCTAAGTTAGTCCATGGAATAACTGCCAGACTTAATTTCTGAACACTCTTTTAAGCAGTTTCAAAACACTTATCTCTTCTGGTGGGGCTCTCCCTGAATTTTTCAAAACCAAAACACATTGTCTCCTACTCTTTTTAAATGGTTATGCAAGAGTAGCCAATTTGTTTAAATATATCATCACAATTGTTTATACTTAAGTCTCAACAACAATAATAGTAATAGTAGATTAACTTGTTCTTTTATTAACACACATGAGTACTTTTTGATATCTTATAAATTGATTACACATTATTGGATTTTATTTTGATTAATGAAAAGATTCCATATCAACTGAAGGTTCTTTTAAACAATCCTTCTCACTGTAGAATGTTGAATTTTTAAGTTGTTTGGAGATGGCCTTATAACCCTTCCCAGATTGATGAGTATTAGCAATTGAGGTCATGGCTGATGTCTTTTCTTCTTGGCATTATGTAGAAACACACTTGAGTGCTCCAGAACACCAAACTGCCAAATGTTTTGCCTTTATAGAGATAGTCACACTTCCTTATCATTAACTAATCTTGTTAGTTTAGTAACATTAGTAACACCTGGCTGCTAATTATTCTCTTAATGATTATGGAAGTAGGGAGGGTGTACTTATATTTCCCCAGCTGGTTTCTGAATGTTGGTTTAAAACCATGAGAAATAATTCTATGTTAATTCTCATTTAAATAAAGCAACTCTGGAAACTAAAACATGCTACAGTTTTGTTTTTGTTTTTTGTTTGTTTTGTTTTGTTTTTTGTTGTTTTTTTTGGGGGGGGGGGGAACAGTGTAATCTATCAATTAATGGGTTCATTAAGCATAATATAATTCACATATAATTACATCATGGTCCTTGATGGCTTTCCTTTATTCTTAGCATCGCTTTTGGATGAACTATTCATTTAGACACTTGTGGCAACTGCAAGATTGATGAACCGATCAATCCCTCATTAACTTCTCAACTGGTCCCTGAATGGGCTATTAAAGCCTTTTATTTTTTATTCTTTAGTATTCTTTCGGTATTATCCACCATTAAACTATTATTTTATTCAAAGACATCTATTTTTATAAATATTTTCTCCCTTTCCATCCAAAGGCATGCATACTGTAAAAGGCTAAAGTTTGCGTGATTCGAATTCATTTCGTCAAGATTTAAATATCAAACATTTCACTATACAACAAGTTCATCCTATCGCCATCTATGTTTTCAGTAACAACTCGGATTATTCTCTTTCATGCTAATAGTGACACATTGATTTCTTTCTCCAACATATGGTCATCATGAGGGATGTGTACATGCGCTGCCGGAAACCACCTGCTCTCACCAAACACTGATGGCCACTAGATGGCATAAGTCACCAAATAAAGTCTTCATATCAACCAACAATAAATAACAAGGTTTAAAAATTATGTAACTGCAATACAGATAAAGATGTTCAGGCATTTTATGTAAACCATGTATACACGCACACCATAACATAAGGTCTGAGTAATTCGTTTTTTGTTCTTAAAGGACCACTTCAACTCTTCAACCTAATTTCCATCTATTGTATCTGTATTGTATGTAAATGGTAAATGGCGCACTTATAAAGCGCTTTTATCCAAAGCGCATTACACTGTGTCTCATTCACCCATTCGAACCGCCAACCGTACGATTAGTGGACAACCCACTCTACCACCTACCACCCGCCCTTTATTTAGACTTTCATTATTTCAGGGTTTTACAGGAATTAATTATTTCCTTCCTGTTCCACGAATGTCCCAAAAACGTGATTCCTTTGATTTAAAATAAAATAAAATAAATAAGTTGCCAGTATAAACATCTCTTGTACTTTAATTCTGTCTAAATCAATTAAATGATCCTGATAGGTGTGTCAGATTGCAATTTGACTTTTCAAACTGTTCTGCTGAATATCAAACAGAATTAATTAATGAACATTTATTCAATGTATTGCATCCAAAGGTGAAATAAACAATGAATTACCAAAAGATACAAAGAGACAAAGATATATTGGGGCATATGCAAAAGTCAATAGAGGCTTTATACATGTATCTGGCATTATAATAACTCATTGTTTGTAAAATCTTAATCATATACAACGATGGCACGATGGTGCAGCTGGTAGATTGCTGCCTCACTGCTTCAGGGTCAACACAAAATCATCACAAATATCACAAACAATATCATATGTGATTTTATTGGAGGTGGAGACACATATTCTGTTCTAATATTTGTTTTGCCCCACCCAAAAACCTCATCAACCTTCCAACCAGTTATTATGCTTTTGACCACGTTTGAAAATGGTTATTATAATCAAAACAAGCATTGCAATTTTATTTCCCTGTTTGTTACTTTACAAATGTTGTGACCTCTGAACGACCACTGAATGAAAAATCTAATTCAGATAAAATTTGTATTTTTATTTTGTACCAATAGCCACCCATCACTGCAAGTCTCAAAAATAATATTCAGAGCATCACTGGCTCTCTGGAGGTGTTATGCTGTGCCAGTGGCACATGATAAAATTCAATTAATGCAATACTGATGTGCTGTGACAGCAATAAGAACCTCAGGCTAGCATGACCAACACTCCAAACATCTGCCAACTACCCAGGAACAGGAGGAAATGGGTGGGAGTTGATGCTGAAATTTCAATGTATGTTATTCAGACACATTTCCCCTCATCATGTACCAAAGCTGTCAGGATAGTTTGGGTAAAAAAAAATAAAAAAAATAAAGATGCTCTATGAAACCTCAGGAAATAGTTCTTCAGAAGAAATAAGCAGTGAGGGAAAGTGTGAAAGTGTGTAGACTGTAAGTGAAATGGGTGTAAAGATGTGCCAGAAGGGATTAAAGCAAATACAGAGAGAGAGAGAGAGAGAGAGAGAGAGAGAGAGAGAGAGAGAGAGAGAGAGAGAGAGAGAGATTATTTGGATTCAGCAGGAGGGAGACAAAGCTGGGTTCAGAGATTAGTACATGTTTTACTGCTGTGTATATTAATTTAGAAGATGGATATGTGTCTCATATGGAACACAAGCTGAAGAGGACTACTCTGTGGACAGTGACTGATTTGGATTAGAAATTTTTGTTCATTCAAGATTCTAGATTCTCTATTGTATTATTGGTCCGTGGAAGCAGAATGACTTCTACAGCTTGGTTAGTTCTGACTGCTTTCTGGTTCCACTTGTCTGATGCTAACTGTCCTCCAGGGTGCCTGTGCACCTCGGACATTGTAAACTGTGGTTCTGTGGGTATGGAGAGATTTCCTTCTGTCTTACCCCCCACCACTTCCATCCTGGACCTCAGCCATAATAGGCTCAAATGGCTGGCACCAGGCACTTTCCATGGACTGGCCAGGCTGAATTTTCTGTGCATGTCTCATAACCAAATCTCTTTGCTCAGCTCCGCAGCCTTCCACAACACCAGCACTCTACACCACCTTGACCTCTCATCCAACAGACTGCAGATGGTGGGGAGACACCCTTTCCAAGACCTGCTGGGGTTGGAAGAATTACTACTCTACAACAACCAAATCACCCGTGTGGAGAGCAATGCTCTGATGGGACTGAGCAACCTCAGGAAGGTTTACCTGAGCCTCAACCAGATTACAGACTTCCCCTTTTTCTCCTTCCGTAATCACAGCCATCCTAAGCTCGTCACTCTGGACCTCTCCTCTAACCGCATATCACGACTACCTCTGGATGATATTGTTCTGTTGCCTATGACTGTACAGAGAGGGTTGTTCATCCATAATAACAGCTTGGTATGTGATTGTTCCACATATCGCATGTTTTGGCACTGGGAGAAGGAGGGTTATGAAGCTGTGAGAGATTTTAAGGATGAATATTCATGCCGGATGTTTGGAAAACCACTCATCTCCATCAACTTCCTCAACAGCCCTTGCATTTTTGAAAACTGTACTATTGAAAAGACGATTTCTTTAATCTCCCCCAAGGCTGATATGATTGTCTATGAGGGGGATCAAGTCAGACTAGATTGTACTGGTACACTCAGTAATGTGGTTCTCTCTTACTCTTGGGCTATTCCTCACCAAGACAACATGACTTATTTGATTCAGAATGGTACTCTGCGGCTGAACAAAGATGGCAGTCTGGAGATCCTATCTGTCCAGCTGAGGGATTCTGGAATCTACCGCTGCCTAACTGTGGACATGGTCAGGATGATTAACGAAACCCGTGAGGTGAACCTAACTGTAGATCCTCAGCGTTTACGAACAGAGCCTTTCAGCACAGGCTACACCACCCTGCTGAGTTGCACCATCACTCTCTCGCTCATACTTGTGTATCTTTATTTAACCCCTTGTCGCTGTGGCTGCTGCAGAGCCCCACCAACCTCATCAACAATCTCTAACTTTGGGGAGGGCCGTCAGTCTCTGGCATTCATCTTTGGGGTTTCACAAACTGCAAGCCTGAAGCTGATGGATAAGTCCAACCCTGATAAGCATTTGGTGTTCCTTGAGCCGCTCGTGGAAGAAAAAATGGACACCTTACAACAGATTTGAAAGCAGACTAAAATAATGTGAGAATCATATGCAGCACATAGCTACAAGCACAGCATTTTTTCAGATTTTGTTTATGTTCTGGGAAAGGTCTGATAATCTTACAATTAATTATGCAAATGTTGGAAAACTAAAATGTTTTTTTTTTTGTTTTAGACTGCATTTCTATATCCCTATAAAGGATATAGAGCTCTGATAAACAGCTATGACTGTTGAATGTGTCTATGAATGTGGAAAAGGGCACTTTAAATATTATTACTTTCTGTTATTCCTCTAGCTTCTTCCCTGGTATGAATTTCCATTACAAACATCCATGTCGCTATGAAAGTGACAAACTGTGAAGCAGAGGGATATATATTGCGTAAGGTTTTGATGAAATAGTCTTTGACTGGCGCATGGCAGTGTAGGAGTGAATATATGGCAAACAAAATAACCACCAGGGATAATCCTCTTAATCGTATGCTTTGAACATTTTGGCAACAATATAGTATGGAATCATACCAGCACAGGTCCCTAACTGGGGACAGGCATGGGATGATGTGTTGGGATCTTGTCATTTAATGGTGAATCAGATGAGACCCTTAAAGCAAACCTCTTCATAACCATGCCTGTGGACAAATTAGACAAGCACATGAAAATGAATCTAAAACCTGTCTTGTCTCATATGAACAAAATTTTCAGATGATCTAATCTACTCATATCATTTAATACCTTAAATGAATCTTTAAAATATTCTGAAGTTCATTAACTATGTATTCTAGAGAGTCTTCTCAGACTCTTCTGCCCATTTTTCCAATAAATTGGAGGATAGAGTTCAGCCAATTGGACTGACACAACCGTGCTGACTGATCTTTGCAATAACATAGCCAACTGATGTTATATAATGTGAATATGATATAGCATGGGATTAATTTTTTTCCTGTCCCTCCTACACCACAAGTGACAATATTCACAAAACGCAAACTGAAATAGAAGCCTACACACACACACACACACACACTGTTATTACAATCAGCTGCACGATGACACCATCAATAAAGATAAAGCACTTTAGATTCTCTGTTAATGTCTGATTAGTCATTTCTCATTTATTCCTATAGCTTTAGTCATGCCCCTTGACAACATTGTTTGAGAACCTTTGTTATTAGTGTTTGTAGGTTTGATTTAATTAGTTTTGTTTAGGTCAGTCAAGTGTTTAGCATCATTTGCTGCTGGCTTATGTTGTGATTTGTCACCATGGAATCAATGTCTTTGAAGCTCATATTTGGCAAGCATGCAGAGACAAAGCTGTACTTAGTTACATAACAGTCTTGCTCATAGGCCCCTTCCCACACACACACTTCATGCATTGCATTGCAGGGATGAACAGATTATCTGAGCAGAGACACGAACAGGTCAGGATTTATCGGATTACTCCCAGGATAAAGTGGGTGTTTGACCATTTTCAAGTTTTGCTTTATCCTCTTTCTTTTGTCTCAAATGTCACAAAATGAAAGTGCAGATAAAAGTGTGCTGGGAATCTACTCGTATGTAAATCAGGCAAATACAGGTGAGAAGTTTAATAGTAGCAAAAGCCGGTTTTACACTGTGCGCTTTTAGCATTCTTTCGAAATTTACTGTTGCTACACTGTATAATACAAATAAAACCTTGGCCAAATTCTGTAACCAACTCTGAGACAGTGTTTTCCATGTCAAATTATACAATGAAGATACTATTACAATATACTTGCAATTAAAGAAAAAATATTACCTTCTGCTTAGAAAACATTGACAATGCTGCCTAAATGGATTTTTGAACTATTAGTAACTGAATAAAAGCGGACATTGAAAGAGGCATTTTCTCTGCGGTCACGATTCAACAAACCGATCCTTTTAAATTCTACATTTTGCTTAAGTATTGCTGTTGGCAGTACTGTATGTGTAGCTGTTCCATGAGTTGCATGTCATCCTATGTTGCTCTTCTATTGGTTGAATTTGTCTCAATTTGCATACACCCTTACAAAACATCCTACAGGGAATGTAGTTCTTATGAAAGGATTTTTAAAGTGTCAAGCAGGAATAGTGCAGGTATTACAAAATCCCACAGGTTTCAGTCCAGATGTACCTAAAATATTCTGCCAGGAGTGAAATATGTCCTGTAGGAATTCTTAAAACCTGCACAAATAATTAAAAGTTGATGAAAGAGTCCCGCAAGTCATAATGCAATAGAGTAGAAAAGATCTGATATGATGTACAGTACTATATTTTTTGAACAAAAGTATTTGGTGAACAAATGTTCCATCATGCACAACTAATAAGACTTTGTCTGCTGTACCTCTTCTGTCTGTCTCAAAATGTTAGACCTTCCTGTTACTGTGCAGTAAATTAAAGCGAAAAATACACATATCTCAAACGATACTGCTTGATCCAATGTGTATGTTTGATGTCATTGAACTTAAGTGCAAAACAGATATTTGAATTGAACAAATCCCTCCACATCCCCTAGTAGTGTACGCTCTGAGGCCCTCTGGGGGCTGCACTCCCTTCAGTTCATATGCCAAAGTTATAGCTTCCACAAGCCAATGAGAGTGGCATTTCTTAGAAATGAAGAGCTGATCACTCCCTCCTGAAAAGGAAGGGCACTCGTCCCGAAGGGCACGCGCAGAACAAAGAGCATTCAACCTCTGATCCTCCGCAGAAGAGAAGGGAGGTGGGTGAAAAACAGAAAACTCAAACACCTCACAGGTGAATGCTGGGAAGCATTTAGGCATAAAGGCAGGGTTGGGCCTAAGAAAAACCTTATCTCCACTGAGCGAGAATTTAGTGCACGAGGAATGAACAGTGTGCGAATGTAAATCACTGACATGTTTGGCTGAAGCCAGGACCAGGGACAGGGTCTTCAAGGACAGAAGTTTAGGCGAATTGTCTCCCAGGGGCTCAAAAGGTTGTTCAGACAGAGCATCCAGCACCATGGAGAGGTCCTACTCTGGAATAGCCCTTGTAGTGACTGGAATGGTGTGGCAAGCGCCCTTCATGAACAAGGGGGTTTTGACCCGGCCTCATACCGTTGAACCCAACAAGGCATTCATCAATAGCCACTAGATAGACCTTAGCATGAGCTTAACACCAGCTTGATGCATGCAGTTACTACAAGCAAGGGATATGAAACCAAATATTAAGTGTTGTTTACTTTAATTTAATTACGACTATCTGTGCCTGAACTTTTGCTCACCTAAATATTGGGTGGTCTGTCACCAAAGGTTCTAAGTCGATTAACACGTCACATAAATATCAGGAAACGAAAGCTGAGATTCTGATCTATCGTCTCATTCATTTTTTTATTTCCAACCCAAATGTTTTCAGTATATAGTAAAAACAAATGAATTCAGCTTGCTGTTCGAATACATTCAGAAGGGACTGTATGGCTGGAGTGAAAAACGGAATCAGAAGCACAGATTTACACTACATGGGCAAAACGTTGTAGACATCTGCCCATCACACCCATATGTGGGCCTTCCTCAAACTTTTGCCACAAAATTGGAAGCACACAACTGTCTAAACGTCTTTGTATGCATTAAGAATTCTTTCATTGGAACCAAGAGGCTCAAATACATGTTCCAGTATGAAAATGCCTTTGCACAAATTAAGGCAGGATTTGACAAGGTTGGAGTGGGTGGCCTGCACACAGCCAGGACCGTAACCCTTCTGAACACCGTCGAGATGAATTGGAATACCGACTGCACTCCAGGCCTGTTCGCCCAAGAACAGCGCCTGACCTCACTAAAGCTCTTGTGGCTGAATGAGCACAAATCCCCACAGCCACTGTTCAAAATCTAGAGGATTTAACACAGCTCTGTGTTAATGCCTATGATTTTGGAATGGGCACAGGGGTGTGATAGGCAGGTGTCCACATACATTTGGCCATACACTAAGTGAATAGTGGGATTATATTGGTGGCACCTTTATAGAAACATGATGTTTCCAGCTGTGTTATAATATTAGCTCAGGTTGTACTTTGAGTAGCTACATGCTGTCTATCAGACCATGCCAGTCCTATTGAGAAGACCCTGAAGATGACACAGCTATTTATAGACTTTTTTCAAATAACTTCTCCAGTGCATAGGTCTTTGAGTTTTCCAGATGAGTGCTTAAGTACAACAACAAACAAAATGTGTAATGCTGCTCTGAATCACTCTCATGCAGACATGAACTTTTCTTTTCCTCAAAAAAAAACTAGTGCTGATTACTCAATCATTTGCAAACACGTAGATTTAGTTGAACACATACAAGAGGCAATATACTGATGAAATGAAGACTCAAACTGTCTCCCCACTTAAGAGAAATTTATAAAACAGCAGTTATATTCCAAACCTACAAAAGTGAAAGATTAAAAAATACATCCAAATAAAACAAAATCTCTGCATGGTGAAACTTAATTCCAAGGCTGCCACATTCCTCCCAACTGAGAGGAAAAGCTGCCCTCTTTTGGCCAGACAGCAAAAGTGTGCGAGATTCAACAGCCTCAATACGATATCTGTAAACAAACAATGCTTTGAAATGTATTAACATAAATATAAATAAAAGAATCTCAGGGTAATATACTCAACACAATATGTTTGATACAACCTTGTTTAATAGAACATTTGTACAACCAAGAATGTAAAAAACAAAACAAAACAAAAGCAGCTAAAATGAAGAGTGATTCACTTTTTTCTTTTTAAAAAAATATTGTCTGCGTTTGCCCCTTGTTCACAAACCATTTTGAAAATTATAACAAAAAAAAAAAAACATTGAAAGGCAATTACATTTCTTGGCGATATAAATATAGTGGTCTGAACAAGGTTTCAAACAACTCATTAAAGAAGAGCATTTTTGAGTTACACAATCCTGGTCGCAGTCTGATTTGTTGATCTAATGGTACAAAACCAATTCTTTCTTCTTTTTTTTTCCTTAAATTTAAATGTGCTCTTCATGTTGACTATATACATTCTGCATGGCAGTAGTCTGTAAGTACTGACTGCTCCCAACCTTTTAGTAAGTGTAGTCTGAGTAGTAATCCTTTGGAGGACCATAGCCTCGGTTACAGTGCGTTCCTCCCCACATTGACCCTCTGCCCGGTCTGGACCTCATGGGCATGGGGGGCATTCCTCTACCTCTGAAGCCTCCACGTCTGATGTCCATAAGCCCTGGAATGGGCCCTCGGGGGCCGAACATGCGGTTCCCGCTGTGCGGGATTGGCCCGTGTGGCCCTCCTCGGCATGCAGGACGCATCGTGACTCCAGGCCGGGGTAGGAGCCCTCTGGGGTTGCATGGCATGCCCCCTCCAATCATGCCTCGGGCATGTATCATGCCACGGGCATGTGTCATGCCACCTCTGTGGCTCTCTGTGCAAGAGTCTACTGATGTCCTACTGCCCTGACTGCAGGGCATTACACTGCCCGATGTGTTGCTCTTCTCAGTCCCTCCATCCTGGTACTGTAATGAGGAAGGCGGTTTGCCAGACGTACTTCCATCAACTTTATTATTAAAAGTCTCGCCAGGTCCTATGCATAATCCTTCAGCTGATGATGCACCTTCATTCGTCCCAAAAGGTGCCGTATTCACCCCTGAAGCATAGCTATTCTGTGCCCTTGTTGGAGCTGACCAGTTATACATGGGTGGCACAGGGGGTGTGGGTATGGGACCAGGGAATACAGGAGCATCTGGGTAGCCGGGCAAAGTGCAAGGTACAGAGGAGGAAGAAGAGGAAGAGAGGGCAGGAGGTTCCATGGCTTTAGTCTGTGTATCTTGAGAGCCAGGCAAAAACGTCTGACTGTCATCAAGAGACTGAATTTGAGCCTGAGGCAAGGGTTGAGAGCAGGACAGCCCATCCGGATCCATGTCCGCTTTGCTGCAGGAGGTTTGGTACAGGCCTGGGGGAGCAGTGTTAGCAGGTGGGTTCACACAAGAAGAGTTGGGGTTAGCCTGATTAGCAGTTTGGGACTGGGGTACAGTGTTGGCAGGGGTTACACTTATGCTGCTCACTTGGCTGTACTCCTGTCCTTGCAAAGTCGAGCATGCAGGTGAAGAATACGTAGAGCTCATGTGATAGCCTGGAGAACCGGAATAGGGACTCCACTGTGCCGAGTTGGGGTACAAGTAGCTCTGGTGGGGGTTCACACCAAAACCAACCAAATTGTCCTCCCCCTCAGGCATGGATGATCCAGCCTGCTTAGTAGCTTTATACTGTGAGATGGCCGCCTTGAGAACATTGTAATCCACAGCACAAGAGGACGGAGGGACTGTTTTATGTGGGTCAGAGAGAGGGGGCAGAATGTCCTCGCTCACAGGTTGAAGAGGTAGAGTGGCCTGTTTCTCCACTGCCCTGTCCTCTGCTTGCACTGTGGCATCCTCATCCGAGTCCAGGGACATGTCCTCCTCATCCATGCACGAATCTGGCTCTGCTGGAGATGAAAGGCAATGATAACAACTTACTTTTGGGGAAAAAAGAAGAAGAAAAAAAGAAAAAAAAAAAAACACACACATCATATAAACTGTTAAATTCTGGAATACTGAGATTATAAATTAGGCCAATTGTAGGCATGAGGAAAGATAAATGAAAGTGTGAAGTAGGGTTGTGTAATTAACTGGATTTTAACATACAACTGTGAATTCAATATGGGGCAAAATAGCTGTGATTTAGCCATTATTGTGCAACTCTAATCTGAAGTGTGATTGCTGGAGGGGGTTCCAGAGATAAGGTGATACTCTTGAGGTACAAAAAATTTTTTTTTTTTTTTTTTAACGGTTTTAAAAGTCCCATGGCTAGGTCTAAACATTTCCCATATAAAAAAGGAGAACAATTGCATAAATCAAAACAGCAAGTCAGACCTGCCTTCAGAAAATAATAAAGCAATTAAAATATTCATTGTGGGATTAAATGCTTCATTAGCCATAAAATACACACCGTGGCGGTTACCTGGAGCCGGGACAATGGGCAGGGAGTCTTCAGCTTGAGCCCTGCTTATCAGGCTCTCGAAGTCTCTCATGATGTTATTCAAGCTAGTTGTGATGATCCCATTACTAGAGAACTTGGTCACATCAAAGGACTTATCTGTTTAAAAAAAAAAAAAAAAAAAAAAAAAAAGAAAAAGAAAAAGAAAAAAAGTGAAGATACTTCATGCTCTAATTCCTTTGATAGCATTAATAAGAAAAACTAAATAAAGGGATAAACAGGCATGGGGTAAATAAATAGGATTAAAGACCAGCAGTCCCACCAGGATTTTGCGATCGCAGATTAATGGCGCAATATACAAGTTTGCAATTTCTCCAAATTACAGAAGATTTTCCACAGACTTGCCAAGATGCATCATGTGATGTCATCACAACATGCAGCCAAAGCCACCTTCGATGCGGGTGCGTTAAACATAAGTACAGCTAAAAGGTCTCATTTACCAACAAACATCATTGCAAAAGGCCATGCAGAACTATGATGTGCAACTGCAATTTTACCAATTCAAGTAGTTTTCGACCAAAAAAAACTTCTTTTGCACCATCAATTTCGGGAAAAAAAGCAAAAATCACGCATCACAAAAAACCTCAGAGAAATCCGGTACGGACTGAGTGCATTACTGTTTGAATGTACCTGTGAGGAAGATGACGTGTCTGAGCTGTGTGTGCTGAGCCTGTAACTTCACCAAACACTCCAGATCAGGAGCTTGTCTTGATGGAGCATCACACTCGTGGTAAGGCAAGAATTCCACCAGGTGCTTCTTTTGATAAATTGTCAGCAGATTTAACAGATCCAGAGCACCGCTGTTTGACCTGTAAGAGCAGAGAAAGAGCATTAGTCTGAGTCGGACAACATTGGCAAAGAGACCTTCAAACAGGAATCAGCATCTATACAAATGACAGGCTACTCTCAGTATTGTATGCTACTCAAATCAAAAATCACTTCATTCAAAGATATATAATGATGGTAAATAATAAACCACTTTTTAAACGAATGGTGGCGTAGTAATGGTGTTACTCTGCTGTGCTGAAGAGACTAACCTGCTGAGCTCTTTCAGCTTCTTCTGAGTCTTACAGTGCACCTTCCACTTCCATGGCATGCTCTGCTCCTCCAAGAACTTTAAGAATGCCTGAAGCCTCTCTGCAACACCAACATTCGACATTAAGCCACAGGCCAGAAACTGACATTTGAAAGGTTAATGTAGAGGTGTGAGTATTAACTTAAAGTTTTAACGCTGTAAAATTCAAATGTTTAGGCAGAAGCACTTTCTTTCTGAACCAAAGATCAAGCGTCAGCCACACAGGTATGCATACATTGGATAGTGGCAGAATTTTAACTAACTTCTAGTCAGTTATCAGCCCTTATTTAGATTAAATTTGAACAGAGAAGGCAGAAAGCTTCAATACAACCTCATAAATAAAAGACTTTGAACCTTTCCAACCCACTGAAAGCCTTGATGGTTCTCTTTATCCAGTGTCAAGTACATACCTAAAGTGATGAAGTCTGGGTTCAGGATGAACTCGTCTGATACGATTAAACCTCCAGACATAAAAAGCTCATTGTAAGTGCGATTTTTCACATCATCTAGATTGTCCACGCCAGCAAAATACACTGTCGACAACTTCTTTAATGACACCAAGGCTGGAATCTAAAAGAGCATTCAGAAAGGTTTAGAAACACATGCTCTATGAATATTTAAAAGACTTAACGGGTACTCATTGAATTTGTAAATGGGTGTGTGTGTGTGAAATCTCTCTCTATATACATCTAAAATAAAACGAACCTTGTGAACATGAGAAGCTATGTCTTCATTCTGAATGATGACCATAAACTTCTGCTGACAGTTGTTTTCCAGGTATTTCAGAGGATTGCACTCAATGTTGCCAAGGTTTTCTAAGTAACCCTGTGATGAATTGAGACAGCCACATACAAGACATATTGTTGAGACAACAGCAAACTAAAAATAAAATGTCAGAGTACAATTAGAGTTAAGACGCCTACCTTAATCTCAGTGCAGAGTTCATTTTCCTCTTCATCACCCCGCTGAATGTAAAACCTAACTGCATTCATTTGCATGATCTCTACTAGTGTGCACAGCACATCTGGTTTGAGCTGGCCAATCACGTCACTTCCTGGTGCACATGACTGGGCTGGTTCAGGGGGCACCTCGGGTATCAGCGGGAGGCCAGTGCTTACTGTGGGCATGCATTTGGGACTGTCTGCAACATTTGGAACCTTAGTATCAGCCTTTTTTCCTAGGTGAGATTTTCTGGTAGGGGAGGGCTGTTTCTTGGGGGCAGGAGGAGGTGGAGTAGGAATAGGAGTAGGTGTCGGTGTAGGGGTTGATGCAGGTGTTTGTGGCTTGCTGGCTGCCATGGGCAAGGCCTCCTGCGGTTTAGCCTTCGAAGCTGACTGTTTGGAGGGAAGGACAGCAGCAGGAGTAACAGTAGGAGGTGTAGTAGGTGCAGCAGAAAGAGGAGCAGTAGGCAGAGGAGGAGGAGCAAGAGCAGGTTCAACTACATCATTTGGAGCAACAGGGTATAGCGAGGGAGCAGGTGAGCTAATCATGTGGTTCATCTTTTCGCACAGAATGCTGATGTAACCCTGTAACGGCAGAGGTGAGATGTACTTCGAGACATACGGAGAGAAGGTGGACTCCAACACGCTGGGCGCAGCCTCATGCCAAGGCAGTGCAGGCTGGGAAACATAGAATATTTGCTCCCTTTCCATCAGCTCCTGGACTCCTGTGCAGAGACACTGAAACTCCTGGTCCAGGATGGAGTCTAGCGTTTGTCCCTCTGCTGGTACTGATCTGTCCTTCACTGATGTACCTGATGTCCCTGCCTCACCCTCTGTAACCTGGACTGTGAGCAGAAAAAAAAAACAGGTTAATGAAAGCAAATATAAATATATATATATATATATATATAAATAAATAATAATTTTTTTTTTTTTTTTTTTTTTTTTTTTTTTTTTTTTTTTTTTTTTTTATTTTATTTATTTTTTTTTTTTTATTTTTTTTTTTTTTATATAAATATATATATATATATATATATATATATATATATATGAAGATCCTATAAGTCGGCACATTTGAATATCAAAGGCTTTCAAGAAAAGAAACTGGACTACAAATAAATAATTCATTCATTCATTAAAAATAAGGGTAAGTCGTACCTGTAGGGGTTGTTCTTTGCTCTAAGCGGTTATGACTAGCTTCAGCAGGGTGCGGCACCTGTTGCTCGAAGCTGGAGGACGGACTGCACAAGTCCATACTGCCAATACTGCATGCCGTCTGATCCTACACAACACAAAAACAGTCAATCTATTTCAGTGCTTGTTCATTAAAATTTTTTTTATCTCCACACATACTTATTATGTGTACATAATATTTAAACCCTGCACATAGAGGCATGAGCTGATTGTTGACTATAAGATACATTACAATAAATCATCAGTCATTCATTTATTAATCTTCAAACGCTTTAGCCAGGTCAGGATTGCAGGAGTGACAGCTATGTTTTTTAAAATAATAATAGATTCTTTATCTATATTGAGACGCTAAATAGAGAGACTGGGACTAAACAAATGAGATATAATTGAGGAATGTCTTCTGAACCCCTATAAATGATATAAAGCCCAAACCTCCAAGTAATCCAGTGAGACCTGCTCGTCCTCTGTGTGTCCAGCTCGCAGGTTTTGCTCATAAGGGGTGGTGGGTTCTGCTGGCTCGCATGGCTGCTCGGGTACTAGGCTCTCCTGGACTTGTGTGGGCAACATAAGATGCGTCGCGGTGGTGGCAGAAGCAGAAGTAGCAGAGCTTTGAGACACCTTCTTCAGAGCATTGATAAAGATCTTAAGCAGAGTCTGTGTGTCCTGGATGGGTGTGTTGTGGCTAACTTGCTCACGCAGGTCCGTGTCACACATCCCCATGTTGTCCATCACCGCCGACAGAGACATGGATGTTTCACCCTGAGGAACTGCAAGATGCAGGAGAGAGAGAGAGAGAGAGAGAGAGAGAGAGAGAGAGAGAAAAGAAAGAAAGAAAGAAAGAAAGAAAGAAAGAACACACTTTTAAATTCACAGTGTATCTGGGACAAGCAGGTGCTCCACAAGCTGTGCATCTTTCCATTTTGATCTGTAGCTCCACCCCTATGTGCTTCAGGCCTTCCTGCATCACAGGAGCTAACACATATGTATGCATTAAAAACAGATATTTAACTCTGAACCTGAAAATTAAAATGGTTGTGTAATAAATTTCTCAAACCCAGCATTAGGTCACAGTCCATGTGGTTAGAATATTCAGATTTGGCCTAAATACGTGCTGAGGGAGGATTAAATGAAGAATAAAATGGTTTCTTGTATAAAAAGGAGTTTAAAAAAATAAAAAGCTACATGGACTCACAAACATACACTAATATATACATATATATATATCAAACACAGTTTTTGTAAGTGTGAGAAGATCTGCGTCTCAATGCACAAAGCACGGACAGCCACTCTCTGTGTCAAGCTACGGAATCTCACCTCTCCCTAGCTCTCCGTTGCTCACGACCTCTGTCTTTAGGTACTTGCTGGCTCCAGCGGAGAGGTCATCCTCAGGCCTCCGCTTCTGCCCAGAGGGCTCCCAGTCCTCGCTGCGCTCCCGCACGCCTCCATCCTCCTTGCCTAGTCCCCGTTTGTGCAGTTGGATCAGTTTCAGCAGCTTCTCCATCTTCTCTTTGTCATACTCGCCCTGCGGCTTCTGAGTGCCACCACCACCATTGGATTGCGTCAGTCCGGTCCTGGTGCTGCCCGAGCCACTCCAGTCAGACACAGGACTGTATTCGTCAACCATAGCAGGACCACTGTCCTCCACGTCCTGCTGCAGGCATGTTATGGCCAGTTGGAACTTTGCAGGTGTATAGACATATGTATTCAGTACTGAGTCCAGGCTCTTGGGTCGGGGTGGTGGGAATGGCCCAGGTCGTTCGTCCAAGCTCGACCTGTACTCGGGCAAAGAGAAGAGCCGTCCTGAGCCTTGTTCCCTCAAACTCAGATAGTCCATAGCCTGGTTTTTCACTGCACTCGCCATATCTTTGGGTGGATTGGAGCGCAGTTTATAGAATGAATAGTGCAGGGCAGGAGCAAGGGTCTCTAGGTGCTCAGTGACTGGGTCTTTGGGCTCTAATGGAACCAGAGAGTCCACGTGTAGGCCAGTGTGCTTGGACACTTTGAAGGGATACAAGAGAACATAAATGCAGTCAATAGTAAGAAGGGGCAACAAAATACAAAACCAATTCTAAATGATGGAGGCTCATACTTACTTAACCTGCCTGTGATTCTTGATTCTTGAAAAACAAAAAGTGCCTGTAATCCTCTGTCGCTTCTCCCTCGCTTCTCTACGTTTCAGAAAAGGTAAAGCAGAATGCCATTGTATGGTGCAAAACAACAACAACAACAACAACATGTGTGGGGCTAGAAATATGCACCAGGAGTGTACCTTTAGAACTGTGCAGGTGAGATGATGACAGGAGGAGAAGAAACCCTTTTTCTGCTAGAGGCTTCACAAGAACCTGGAAAAAAAAACCCCTAGAATAAGAATCTACAAAGTCTGCCAAGAAGCTTGAGGTTTAATTTTTTATCAGTAGAATCATTCTGACAAACTACAATGAAGGAAAATTTGGAAGGAAGAAAAGATAAGGGAGAAAGGAAGTTCCTCTGTCTGTTTGCATCCAGCTATGATATAAAAGCACGTGCACTTGTCAGAAATTTTAGAAGCACTACAACAAACTTATTGCAAATGATACGTTATCTGTAATAACCATTTACAAATGTAAGTACACCCTTAAAAAAAAAAAAAAAAAAAGAAAGAAAGAAACTCACCATTTTTTCCTTCTCCAATTTGTGTAGCAAGCCAGACAGGCAGTTTCCCTGCTTGCTCTTAGACATTACATCAAACAGGCTGCAGTACATCCCACATTTCATTGCTTCCATTGAAAACAACAATAAATAATAGAAGTCATTACATAACAACACAAAAAAAAGACACACACACACACACACACATATGTTGCATCAGAACAATAACAGCTTGAAACGCTGTTCCTCAAAACAAATTATTAAGATTATAGAAACGACACCTATCAGCACTTTGCTTTTCTTTTCATCATAATGGCTATATGATTTTTTTTTACCCTCTTGTGTTCCGTTATATGCATCCCAGGAAAGCAGTGTAGAAGGAATTTTCCTCTTCACTTGATCAAGGTGCATTGCCATACTTATGTCAATTTTGTCAGGGCTAAAAAGGAGGCAAACAAAAACGTTACTTATTCAGTAAAATGCCACTTAGAAAGACACAAGGTGGATTTAAATATCTGATAGAGAAGTCAACATCTAACTGAATTGTATTTAGCTGCATTTAAGTGTCTCCATTTACAAAAAAAACCCCAAATAATTATAATTAGGGCCACTTACAGTTTGAGGGGCAGAAAGGGGAGATTGGGTGACCGGATGCACACGTGATACAGCTCTTCTCCTCTGTTCACCAATGAGCCACTCCACACTGTATACCTGCGCCATCCTGCTAAACACAAGATTCCAGTCAGCATGTCTAACACACTTAACATAAAATAAGATTTTATTCATAAATAAGAATAAAAATAAATAACTTTTCCAGAAAGCAAGAAAAATCTACAATTAATACTGCAAATCACAGGGCGACAGTCCAGATGGAAGCAGCTTACCTCTATGTCCTTCATACACACCACTGCTTAATCTACAAAAGATGAGAAGAAAAATTGTTTAAACTATATTCGAGATCCTTGCAGTTCGTGAACACCAACTGAATAACCAGCCTGCATTAATTAAACATACTAGAGCTGCAACTATCATTATATAATCGGTTAAATAAAATTTTTTACATGGAATAGTTTGGAATATCTAATCCTTGTGAAGGAGAAATGACCTTGAAATTGCAATCCCACGGATTCTCACGTATTAATACAACACAGAAGAGGTCCTGTACCTGCGAGCAACTGTGGCCGACTCCTTGCCTTTGTACTGAAAGGACACCACAGCATAGGGACAGACGTGTCTGGGTCGTGACCTCAGCTCCTCAAACGCAAACTCATAAAAGTATTGCTGCAAATGACATGGAAAAAAACCAATACCACTAAGCCCAGCTTTAAGATGTAGCAATAACTCAGATAAAAGCTGATTTATTATATAGTAATAGAAACAACTAATGCACAATACCTGAGTGAGCTCAAAGGCCCTATATGACAACAACGAAGTGACTTTGCTGGCGTTTTTGTGCACGTGGCAATCAAACTTAGGTGTAGGTTCCAGATTACTCTTGGGCATATTTTCAAATATGCTCTTTAATCTTCCCTGCAGATTAAAAAAAATAGGCCACAGACCATTTGAAAACAAAACAATATATACACATTACATTTCAGGTTTGTAATAAAAATCAAAAAAATATTACCTTCATGACTTTAAATATGATTATGTCCCCAGAAGCACCTGCTTCGAACGGATTCATTTGCAACAAATCTGAATATTTTGAAAGGTAAACTCCTGAAAGAGACAGGATAAGAGAAAACGATCCTGCTAGTCATAAAACGATAGATAAATATCAAATATTTACAAAATATTTTCCATTCCACCTCAGGTAGAAAATCCACAGCAGAAAGGAAAAGAAAATGTGCACAGATTTACTTGATCTTCTGCTGTTCTTTGTGCTACAATACTTTGGTGAAACCAGATCATGGGATGACAGACAGAAGCACCTGTTTACAATTTATTTACGTGTGTGTGGTTTGCCAACAAACTACAGACTTAATGCTTCTGGCCAGCAAGCACAAATCTGAGAATATTTTTCCTAGGTGTTGGGAAAGCCTTCTGACACAATGAGTATGATTTATTATTTGCAAACAATTGTGAGCATGGAGCAGATAAACACAACTCTTTGTTTGTGCAAGCCTGAACGTTACCTTTAATAGGATTTCCCAAATTGTTAATACGTGCATGTCCCACTGAAAGGCCCTTTTCACAGATCCAGCGAGTCTGCAACAAGAGGCACAACTGTTACACATCTTTTTACACCACTGAATACAGGCTCAAAATCCTACACTTCCTCACAGGCTCGAACACACCGGATTGTGTGCTTTAATAAATGATCATATCTTTCATGAACTCATTCAGATGTGTTAAAAACACACAGCTAAAAATGTTTCTCTTAAAAACTGAAAAGAAATGTTTAAGGAGAAGTAATGAAGGCTTGCTTAAAATACAGTTACTTCACTTTAAGTTAAAACAAAATCAGAATACACATGATTTACACAGACACACATTCAACTGCTAGTCTCACCTTTTTTGCATCAGGCAGTAGGAAAGCATAGGAGTCAATAAGCTCAGCATCTGTCCGCCCAGCTTGCTTGAGTTCCCTTTTCTTCTCAACGTACTGGACAAATTACAAATGCAACTTAGATACATGTACAGCTAAAAGATAATAGTCAGTAATGTAGACCATAGCAAGAACAGTAGTCAGAACCTGGCCTCTCACAAACTATACTTAATTTAGCCTGTGACATCATGGACTCAAACTGGAATTTGTATGTGAGGGCTGGCCATAAACAGATTACCTTACAAAATGTCCCAATCAGAACACAAGCAAACTACCA
This sequence comes from Ameiurus melas, assembly GCA_012411365.1. NCBI lineage: Eukaryota > Metazoa > Chordata > Actinopteri > Siluriformes > Ictaluridae > Ameiurus > Ameiurus melas. Next base: position 12,296,017 of record CM022768.1, on the reverse strand, counting down.
AACTGGTTTTTAATCACTATAACAACACAGACAACCAAGTGAAAACACATAGCTGATATCTCTACCACCTGCAACTACTAAAAGAAAACAAAAAAACAGAGACTTTGAGCGCCAGTGTCACTGGAAGTGAAAAAGCCATTCCCCGCCCCCCCGGCAAAAAGTATTTTCACCTCTCACTAAGAATTAGTCCATTATGTTTAGTAAGATTGCAAAAGCAATATTTAACACGCTTACCTCTTTATCCAGGAGCTCATTGTGAATGAGACACGCTTTAGTGTAGGTGAAAGCTCCTCGAGATGAAGCATCCAGATAGGAGGAAGAGAGGAGTTTGTAAAGCTCCTCAAACTCCCATGACTCTGGCACTAACTGCTGTCGCAGACCTGGAGAATCAGGAAAGACAATAACTGCATAAGAGCATGTCGTTCAGGGAAGGCATTGGTACAATATGATGAAAACAAAGATTACAACAGAAAACATAACATATATTTATTATATATACACACACACACAACATATAATCGTCCATTGCTTGCATTGAGTGCTGCTGGTAGAAAATGTTGTCGCATTATTATGAATCTAGAACCCACTAGAGCATGTGAAAACAACCACGTCTCAGCCTCGTTCACTTAAGGCTGATATCAACAGTAACAACACGAGAAGACCTTTTAATAACATGACCTGACATGACATTTACAGTAGCTGTCTACTGATTAGTTTTCATTCAGAGGAACTGAATCTGTGCTGCTGCTAATAATAATAATAATAATAATAATAAGGAGAAGAAGAAGAATACGAATCTCCAGCCTTTTTGCACTGATTGTTAAAGGGTCAAATCAGAGCTACAGGGTCACATGACTTAAAGTCGGGTCAGTTTCTGGCGGAGGCCTCTGAACTTGCCCGTGACTGTCCCCCCGTTGACCCCGTTTTGAGCCGTTAAGAGATTGGGAGATGTGTTACATTCGCGCTACGTGAGCAGTGCCAGGGCTGAATGAGGAGTGGCACGGGTGCGCTCCAGTGGGGCGACACAAATGTTGTCTTAACTACCGATGGAGCTATTCGGCTAGCACCGACTTAGCAACTTAGCACGGCCAGGCTCAAAGGACGAGCCTGAAGTAACACAATGTAATGTAGGACATTCTGAAACGACATGCATATAAGCGACATGTTCTCCGGTGCTTCGCGTCTTGTATCGGAGCATCTGCTAGTTAGCTAGCAAACGTGTGCTAACTGCCATTTGCATGTGGTAGCTGAACGGCTCAAATGAACGGCTAATTAGACAAGTGCAAAACAAACAGCACTTGTGTATGTGCGGTAGGACGCAGTAAAAGACAGTGACGGTAGCTAGACAAAGCCGATGGCGGTTACTCCGGTCAGATACGGAGCACAAGCAGCCCAGTTCGGTTCCAGGAATGCCTGGGAAGGGGACACAACCTTTGCGCTCCTTGATCTTCCGCGGGATTTGGAAAGTCTTCCTAGACCACTCCTCGGCTGATCGGTGCAGCGCTGACGGTGACGTGCTGCAGTTCTTCAAATCTGACAGCCCGCTCTTCCGCCGCTCGCAAGCATCTTGTTCAGACATTTGCTCGTCTTCGCATCCAGCTTGATCGCCATTTTGCTTGGATGTAGTCGTGGTAGAGGCTGACAATTGTTCCTGGCTCTCGCTGCCGTCCAGACACAAGCCGCCGGTCTTGATGCCGTCCCGCTCGTATTTTCTGTCTTCGTTCAGATTGCAGGCCATTTTGGCCATCGATCACTTCGTCGACTGGCGATGAAGTTGGTTTCAGCGCCGCTTTACGGAGTGATTCTCCTTCTCAACCAGCCTCCGCCATTATGCCTCTGACGTGCGGCTTCCCTGCGCAGCGAAAACTCTGGCGTCACTCTGTTTACAAGTAGCCGAGCGCCACCTAAAGGCCAATACCGACACCAAAGTCTGTACCAGTGGTTCTTGAAGTGAAGTGAGGTCCAGGGACCGACAGGGAGGGTTCCGTAAAGCAAGGCCAAGAGGTCCACAATTAAAAATAGAATTGATACAGTGGTGGAAATCACAACGAGCCAATATCCAAGATATTTATTTATTCGTTATCGAGTGCCTATAGTTATTAGCCCCCCCCCATCACTTCAATTGAATGGGATTAATCTAAACTTCAGTTACTCAAAAAAAAGTAGGCCTAAAACGATGTGATAAATAAATAAATAATGTCTTACGTGAGTGGAAAGTTCAGGAATAAAAAGCTCCATGGCGCTAATAGAAAAAATAAAGCTGTACTTTTACAGTTAGAGAGATCTCTGTATGCGAAAGGTTTGAGCACCCCTCTGTACATCACAATGATATAATTTCATCCTTTTTTTTAACGCTGAAATGCCAAAATATTTACTCCTACCTTGTACTTGCACTAATTGGCTGTTTAATCAGGAACTTTATCCTGTCGTGTTATATCCAGAGTCTATACCATGAACACATCCTCACCAATTCACCAAGATCCTGAATCTCCTGTTTGGAGTCCCATATGGCCCTTTCCTATGAGTCCAGTGTCTCTAAACTCTGCCTTGTTTCTAGTGATCTTTTCAACACAAAGAGTAAGATAACTGCATGCTTTGGAAGTAAGCTTACCTTGCATGATCATTTAAACCTGGGGTTTCTCAACAAGGACGTACTACCCAATTTTGTAAACCGATTGATTGACCTAGCAGCATTCCATGAACCTGCAGAGTGTTCTTTGTTGTTCCTAGTGCATATCCTACTGTACTACTTGGATTGAATGGCAGCCATCCAAACTTCAGTTCAAACCAGCTGTTTATCTGTCATGTAAACTGGCTGACTGGATGGTGGGCATCATCACCATGGCCTATAGCAGGCTGGATGCTATGTGCCTACTAGGACATCCCAGTGGTTTGAGTATGGCGGTCAACTCAGAGCACCTTAAGAGTGAGTCCTGAGGATGGTCTGTTCCTCATGACATCATGGCATGTGTTGTCCAGGTGATTCTTGTGTAGATGTAACTTTGGTTCTATGAATCTGTGGTTCTATGAATCTAGATACCTCTTATCGTTCAGAACCGACACGCCAGAGAAAATTTGTTTACCACATTTTGGGTTTCCCAAACATTTTGGACAAACAACCCCAAATGACCATTATGGATTTTCTATAAGCGCAAGCCTTGATTAATCGTACATTTTTGAAAATTCTGATTTACAATTTAGACTTACTGTAACATTTGAACATTTTATTATGCCAGTAACATATGTGTACCATAAGTGACTATAAAAAAAAAGAAATAATTCCTTGCTTACCTGACGTGTGGCATGGGTAAGCATGCAGTTATTGACACATACACACTGGCATTAATCAGGCTAAGGGACTGTTTCTCTTTTAAACTTTCTGCTCTCTTCATGATTGTATTTTCTGCCATGTCTTGTGCTGCTTCTCTAATTGAATACTCTGAACTTACATTCAGAAGTCTTTACTAATCTAGAAAATCCAGAAGACTGGTATGCAAAACAGATCTTTCTTAGGTTTGAAGGCTACATGAAAGATTTAAAAAATTCAAACACTAAGTGTAATACAAAAACCAGGTTGCGTTAGTACACAATAATGGTTTAGACTAGACAAATATCCAATTTGAGACAGAACACTAGTGGAAGTACAGTATTGTATATATAAAGTTATGTGTAATAAAGTGTAATGAAACTGGAAAAAAGCATTGAACATGCTAACTGAAATTTATTTAATACTTCATGGAGAAGCCTTTGTTTGTAATGACTGCTTCGAGACACTTCCTGTGTGAAGAAGTTAATGGGCCGCAGTATTCAGGTGTGATTTTGGCCTGTTCGTCTAAACATATTGTCTTTAAATCTTCTTCAATTGGATCCAAGTCAGGTGATTGACTGGGCTATTCCATCCATCCATCCATCCATCCATCCACCCATCTTTTTCCGCTTACTCCTTTTCAGGGTCATGGGGAAACCTGGACCCTATCCCAGGGAGCATCGGGCACAAGGCAAGGTACGTCCTGTGCAGGGTGCTGGGCTATTCTAACACCTTGATTTTTTTTCTCTGAAACCAATTGAGTTTTTCCTTTGCTGTATGCTTTGGATCATTGTCCTGTTGGAAGGTCCACCCATGTCTCATTTTCATCATCCTGGTGGATGGCAGCAGATTCTTCTCAAGAAGCTCCCAGTAAAGGGCTCCATTCATCGTTCCTTCAATTATATGAAGTCTGCCAGTAACATGTGATGAAAAACAGCTCCACACCATGATGCTTCCACCTCCAAATGTCACTGTTGGTAGTGTTTTAAGAGTGTGGTGCAGTGCCATTTCTTCTCCAAACATGGTATAAAGTATGACAGCCAGAAAGTTTGATTTTGTTCTCGTCTGACCAGACTACACTCTCCCAGTTTTTCATAGGTTTGTCCAAATAAGTTGTAACAAACTTGAAACAAGCTTCAACATGCATTTTCTTTAGTAATGGAGTCTTGCAGGCTGAGTGTGAGCAGTGGAGTGTATTGCCTATTGTTTTCTCTGTGATGATGGTACCTGCTGCCTCCAAGTGTTTCTGGAGCTCTTTCCGAGTGGTCCTTGGCTCTTGGGCTACTCTTCGGACTATTCTTCTGACTCCCTGGTCAGAAATCTTGCTAGGAGCTCCTGTGCGTGGCCGGTTGATGACCATGTCATATTGCTTCCACTTGCAGATAAAAGCCCCAATGGTGCTTACCGGAGGATTCAGAAGTTTTTAAATATGTCTGTATCCGATTCCATCAATTTGTTTTGCAACAATAAGGTTGTGAAGGTCATGAGAGAGCTCTTTACTTTTACCATTATGAGATGTTTCTTGTGTGGCACCTTAGTAACGAAAAGCCTTTTTATAGACCATCAATTTACTAACCCAGCTGATATTAATTTGCACAGATAGGGGTATAATTACGTACGGATTTCAGCTGGTTCCCTGCCTTTCCTTGCCTTGGAGAGCTGCTTTTTCTTATCATGTTCAATACTTATTTCATGTGTCATTCCACTTTACTACACATAACTTTATTTATGGACTTTAACATTGTGAATTCTTTATATTTCCTGATTTCTTGAGTTAATACTGATATCTGGTGAAATTTTCATTTGAATACCCTCATTGGAAATATAATTATAGAAATATTTTTTTATGCATTCAATACCTATTTCCCCCACCGTAAATAAACAGGGAAATTTGTCCAAATAAAAACTTTCCAGACTGGAAGGCAGGTTTCTTAACTGGGTTATTTTCAGCTACGTAATACACTTGATCTGAAATGATGGCTTATACCTTTTTAAAAATAATTTTTTGAATAATTTTCACATTATTTGTACTAGTAAGAAATTAAAATATTTACTATTGCTCCTTTATTATGGTCTTGCATAAATAAATACTGCATTGCTGTTTGCCTGTCAGTAAAATATAGTTAAAATATACCTGTACATTACATTGTACAAAGTTTTATCATTTATAAAGAAATAATTCAAAACAAACAAATGATCCACAATAAACAATCAATTGTGGCATGTGGCAACAAGTGGCATGATAATGAAAAAAAAATAAACAAACTAAAGACAATGAACATGAAAATTTTCTGTATTATTACATTTCTGCCATGCTTCCTTTGCTGTAAATATCATACTCTTTGAACCGGATATAGTCCTTCAGAGTGTTTGGCAGAGGTAAAAAGCTGATAAAAACTGGAGCCCGAAGACGCAGACGACCAAGGCATTCACGGATCTTAAGACGGCATAAATGCTTCAGGCTTCGAGTGTTTTCTGTAACAAAAGTAAGAACGTTACTGTATTATTGAGCTAACTTAAACACTTTTGACATCTGGTTTTGGGGATTTATAATGAATTATAATTATGTAATTTGAGGTGACATATCAAAGTCCTTTATTTTTTATTTTTCCTGCAGCTCACCAACAATCATCCTTTAAAAGTCCAAGAAACTGCATATTTATATCGCTGATGACACACCTTGAATCTTGCATATTTCTGGCCACTGTTTCTGTTCTGCCAGGATGCTCTTCAGTTTGGAGCAGAATGTGACATGGTCAACATAATCCAGCAAGATTCTTACTACCTGGCCTGTAAAGTGCTTGAGCCAGGACACTGTTATCACTTCACAGAACTGCAGACAGAAATATTGTGTTGTTATTGTTGCTTAGTGGTGTGTGAAGGTTTTTAGGCATGATGTGGTAAAGGGGGAAAAAGAAACACAACTAGGAAAAAGCACTACTTAATTATGTATAGGGCAAGGCCACATCTGACCTGACTATTATCCTTGGTGCAAAATAAATAGTCACATGACTATGCTATCTTCACAGGTGTTCTGTAATTCCTAATACCTCAGCTAGATATGCATTTAATTGCATAGTATAGACCCCATCAAAGTTGTTATTTGGGTTGGGGTGGCAAGGGTAAGTTATTTTAAGCCACTCTCCTGTCATAAGTTTTTGTTGCATATTAATAAATGCTAAACATGTTCCTTCATCCCCCCATACAGTACTATCTCAAGTGGGGTGCAGGGCACAGGGCAATATTTTTGTTATGGGGACCAGGCTGAGGCAATGCACCTTGTGCACATGCAAAAAAAGAAAAAACAAAAGAACTGAACAGCTATAGAGCTGAAGATAACCAGTGTCCGAATGACAGCAGCATAACAAATTATGGACAAAAGTGAAAGTATAGTAAATATCATAATATGACAATTGACAGTGAATAGGCAAGACAAATATTCCAACCAATATTACGATATAATTCTATTTAATAGTACTCGAGAATCTCCTGTTGACAAAAGAAGTAGTATTTGCAACAAATACCACTCTCATGGAGCAATCTCTCCCTGGAGTATTCTGTAGGTTCTAAGTGACAAGGTGGTTATTCAGGGTTCATGGAAACACAGACATAAGTAGCTGGCATTCTATCTCACCCCCTCTTAACCATCAGGTGCTGTGAGAATCACCTGGACACCCTATTCTGCTAAGTTATAAGGAGCCAACCCACCTCACTGGAAAGGTATTCAAAAATGACCAGCACATTCACTGCGATGTTTCCCTTGTAGCACTCGAAGACAGTGCATATGTGGGCACATGGTTTAATCACAGAGTCATCTGCCCCCCATGCTGATCGAATTGTGGTGGATAGAGGAGTCTCACCCCTTTCAGGAAGGTCAAAATAAGTGTATCAGCCACTAGCGAAATGCCATCCATGGTGCTGTGATGTGCCACAATGGCTGCCACATACAATACACCTTTACAGTAGATGTAGATTGTCTAGCAGTTCCTGAATAAAGGATAGCATTTTGGGAATTGGTCAGTGCACCAGATCTAATTGATGAGGTAAACACAATTCGCTGAACAGCTTGGCATACAAGGCCAGTGTACTTTCCCCAAAGACAAATTGCTCTTGCATTCAGGAGAATTTTCTGGAGTGCTAGGTCACAATCATCAGCCCACACTAAATTCAATGGGGCCAACCCACAGTTATAGCTTACCTGGCCTGGGTGACAAATCTATACATTTCTATCCATTTAGGATAGCAGATCTGCTCAGTGAGAAAGACATCAGGGTGTTCCAACCACTATCAAAACTAGCAGTAGGAACCAAAGCCTTGCTGGTGGTCTCAGAGCCACCAGCAATATTTGGGGCCTAGTTACTGAATTCTGAGTAACTTGGAAAGAATCAGCGGTAGAGGAGGAAAGACATACTGTAGAGAGCAGGGCCAGTCTTGGGTTGGTACATCCAATCTTATTGGGCTATCTATTAGGGAGAACCACAGCTGGCAATATGTTGAACTTGGCACCAGTAAAAATGTACACCTTCACCTTTCCAAACTTGTCTGACACCAATTCTGGGTGCAGAACTAACACTCCAGGGCATAAATGCTTTGCATACATGCGAGCTGCCTGCTCTGTGGTGACTGTCGCTCTCTATAGCAGCGGTCCCCAACCCCCGGTCTGTGGGTCATTTGATACCGGGCCGCACAGAAAGAATAAATAACTTACATTATTTCCGTTTTATTTACTATCTGGATCTGAAAAATGACCGGATTCTCTCCGTTACATCCTTCTACGACTCACTCTTGACTCATGTCAAGACGCTTTCTCGGTTACGTGATACATTGAAACCTTACCATAGAGACCAGAGAGCGTTAGGGGAGAGAGAGGACGCTTTTAATAAAGTTGCGATTTCACATTGGATTCACATTATTATATTTAAAAAATACCCCAGTTTTTATGCCGGTCCTATCATTTTATTTTGTTGTATTTATCCGCCACATCTTAAAGGCCGGTCCGTGAAAATATTGTCTGATATTAAACCGGTCCGTGGCGCAAAAAAGGTTGGGGACCACTGCTCTACAGTATATCTCACCCAAAATTAAACAAGAAGCAGAAAGGAAGCCCGGTCAGTATGCTATGAGGAAGGCTCTGTTTATGAACATGAGCTTTCATGTTATGCAGTCTTCAGTTCCTGTATTCAGGTGAGCCACTTTTGCCAGCAGGTCATGACCTATGTCTCAGCTTCAGTCATTGCTGGACATGGGCATTTATGACATGTGAAGTTTCTATTTAGATTTGACTCACCACTATGTTGGCAGCAGAATTGCCAGTGTTGTGCCACACACAACACTTGCCATGTGGTTAACTATGCTACCAGTATGTAGCCACAGGCCAACTAGTCAGACAGACAGCAGGAGATGTGGGAAAACTATGAGTAGAAAAAACACTGATGAAGAAACTGATTGGTGTGGAGAATGCGACATGATAATGCTACATGAAGAAGAAAGGTAACTGTATAATACAGAAGTATTTATTGCAAATACTGTGTCATATGTTTACAGCCATCTTTGCTTCTTTCTGCCCCTGGGAAACATACTTACCTCTACTTTTAATATATACATGGCTCCTGTCAAAGTCTCTACCTGTCTGCACCAAAATAAGACCATTCCTCATTGTTTTATTTCTCATCAGGCAAAGCACACCCTGATACTATAAGTGATCTACAGTACAATCTTTTTAACTCTCTTGCATTTTTCTTGCTAATTGCTGAATTTAATCTCAACATCCATCTTACATGCTATAATTTCAGTTGATGCCTAGTCAGTGTGTCCCACCCCTCCTCCCTAGCCCTGTGCAGCAGCCTCTTTCACCCACACTTTGACACAGCCCTGCCTCCAGGCTTCATAGTTAAGAAGAAAAGGTACTGAAGTTCACATCAGTCTAAAACTGTTGTCTTACCACTACATCTCTTATCACAGAGACACTCCAGCCCTCGTAGAGAATTGTACCAGGACACGTGAGTAGTAGTTCACATTCGCTCCATAGCGCAGAAGCGTGTTGATCAATTCGTAGTTGCCCAGGCGCATGGCTACTTGCAGACATTTAACAGGGTCCTGGTTTGACATAGCACCAGCCTTCAGCAGTAATCTCGCTGACTGCACGTCGTTGTTTGACACAGCAAAATAAAGTGCTGATCTACGCTCATCCTCGTAGTTTCTGCGCACCCGCGGATGGAGCATGATGTTGGGGTCAAACCCAGCATTCAAGAGCAGCTCAAGACATTGAGTGTGTCCACCAGCAGCGGCTGAATGTAATGGACTCATGCCACTCTCCTTAATGGCCTCTTTTGTAGTCACTGGGATCAGCTGTTCCAGTACTCTGTAATGATGGGAGAGGATATGGAGAAAAATTTAAGTAAGAAAGTGAACAATTAAAGGGGTCATATTTTGCTATTTAAATGTTTTTAAAAGTTCATTATTTTGTTATTTGGTGTAATGGAATAGGTTAACATGCTTTAATGCTCAAAAACGCATTATTTGTCGCATACTGTACCATATTTCCAGGCTGCCTGAAATGCTCCGATTGAGTTCTGGTTTCTCCAAAGCCCCTCCTTCCGAAAAGCCCAGAAAGCTGTGATTGGCCAGCTGACCCATTGCGTTGTGATTGGCTAAAAACCTCAAGCGTGTGTCGGAAATGTAATGCCCCTTTGGTTAGGTTCAGCCTCCAAGGCTTCTAAAACTAAGCTCCTAAACAACATGTCCGGTTTGCAAACATGAGCAGAACGTTTTATAGTAACTCTCTTGCCTTTCAGATACAATGTAAATTGTTAAATGCAAAACTATGCTATGTACACAGCTTGTGTGTGTATATAGGTACTCATGCGATATATCTTTGGAAAGCTAAGATTCTTGTGATTCAATTTATATAAACCGTTTATACAACCCCAATTTTGAAAAAGTTGGGACAGTATGGAAAATGCTAATAAAAACAAAGAGGAGTGATTTTGTAAATGTACTTTGACTTGTATTTAAACAAAAAAACATTTAAAGACAAGGTATTTGATGTTTTACCTAATCAACTGCATAGATTTTTGAAAATAAATGTTTATTTTGAAATTGATGCATGCAACACATTCCAAAAAGGTTTGGACAGGGACTATTTAGGATTAATAGTGACAAGATGAAATAAGAAAGTGATGTGAAACAGGTGAGGCAATCGTTTAATCATAGTATATAAGGAGTTTCCAAAAAAGGCCTAGTCCTTCAAGAGCAAGGATGGGTCGAGGCTCACCGGTCTGCCAAAAGATGCATCAGCAGTAATCTGATACTTTGAGAACAACATTCCCCAAAGACAAATTGGTAGGATTTTGGGCATTTCACCTTCTACAGCGCACAATATAATTAAAAGATTCAAGCAATCCGGTCAAATCTCTGTGCGTAAAGGGCAAGGCCGAAAACTACTTCTGAATGCGCTGGATCTCAGATCCCTCAGACATCAATGTCTTAAAAACCGTCATGAGTCCGTAATGAATATTCTGACATGGGCTCGGGAATACTTTGGTAAACCTTGCCAATCACCACCATTCGTCGCTGCATCCACAGACACAAGTTAAGGCTTTAGTATCCAAAACAGAAGCCATACATCAACACTGTCCAGAAGTACTGCTGACTTCACAGTGGAATCATGTTTTGTGGTCTGACAAATCAAAATTTCAAATAGTTTTTGGACAAAACAGCGCGTCCTCCAGGCCAAAGAGGAAAAGGACCATCCAAGCTGTTATCAGGGTCAGGTTCCAAAATCCAGCATCTGTTGTGGTATGGGTGTGTAAGTGCCTTGCACATCTGTGAGGCCACCATTAATGCAGAAAGATATGTACACATTTTGTTGCAACATATGCTGCCATCCAGAGCAGGACAACGCCAAACCACATTCTGCACGGATTGCAAGCGCATGGTTGCGTAAACAGAGAGTGCGGGTGCTAGCATGGCCTGTCTGCAGTCCTGACCTGTCTCTGATTGAGAATGTGTGGTGCATTATGAAGCGCAAAATAAGGTAACATATTCCCGTACAGTTGCGCAGCTAAAGAAATGCATAATGGATGAATGCGAGAAAATTCTGCTTGCTAAAATTAACCAACCGGTGTCTTCAGCGCCTAAATGCTTAATAAGTGTTAAGAAGAGAAAAGATGAGGTTACACAATGGTAAACACTCGAATGTCCCAACTTATTTGGAGTGTGTTGCAGTCGTCAGATTTAAAATGAGTGTATATTTAAAAAAAATAAATTAAAAACGTAAAACATCGAATAATGTGTTAGTAATGTGTTTTCAATCATGTACAGGGTGAATTGAATTTTCAAATTACTCTTTTTGTTTTTTGGTTTTTTTGCATTAACCATACTATCCAAAATTTTTCGGAATTGGGGTTGAAAATTATCACAGTAGCAGCTACAATCAACATCTCCATCAGACCACCAACATACAAACACTTACAAAACTGAGGCAAATTGGCAAACTTTAGCTAGCACGTTAGTAGAGGGCTACAACTGAGCCTTGGGCCGCAACACAAAACTCTGTATTTGAACAGTCAAAAGCAGATACTTCATAAAACAATCAAACAATTACAGCTTCTTATTCAGAAGTGCAAGGTTGCACTTAAGGTTAAACTTAAAGTGGGAATCGCCCCACTTTTCAGGAGTAGCCTTTGTGTGTAGCCTGCCTTGTACTCACCCAGGTTCAGGAAGCTTTCCTCCGTAAAATGTGTTATGTACAAGCAAACATTTGGGTTGTACTGTTCAGGAACAGCGTTAAAAATTAACAGTAGCCACTGATTCCTAATTTCATTAGTTTTCCGAAGGACAAACAAATTTTGATAATATTTCACATAGTGACAGACGTTTGCGGACGTACTATCTCGACTTCGAATGAGGCGTTTTGGGCAAGTTTAGAGCAGTGTTTCTGCTAGAATATACTGTAAGATAAAATAAATCCCTTTGGAGGAGACTATGACCTTTTTAACTTCTCAGATCTTATACATGCACAGACATGCATTACACAATAAATGAGAAGGAAAACAATAAAAAGCATAATATGATTCCTTTAAGTATCTCAAACAGACATTTACTAATACACTATGTGGCCAAAAGTATGGGGACACCTGACCACCACACCCAATTGTGGGCCTTCCCTGCCAAAACGTTGGAAGCACACAATTGTCAACAATGTCATTGCATGCTGTCACATTACAATTTCCCTTCACTGGAACTAAAGGGCCCAAACATTTTCCAGCATGACAATGCCTCTGTGCACAAAGCAATGTCCATAAAGACAAGGTTGGTGTGGTAGAACTCAAGTGGCCTGCACAAAGCCACACAGAGAATGGAAAACCTTCCCAGAAGAATGGTGGTTATTATAACAGCAAAGGGAGGACTAAATCTGCAATGGGATTTTCAACAAGCTATGTATGGTTTCAACATACTTTTGGCCATATAGTGTACCTTCAGAGTGGAAAGGTGCATGTAAAAGAGAAAGATATCATAGATGTGCATGTACTGTATGTAGATAGAATATTATCATTCAAGATATGTACCATGTTACAAATATTGTTCTATTACAACTGTAAGCAGGCTTCCCCATGGGCCAGGACAGCTATGAGGATTCATATAAGAAACCATCCATCACTCACAGCAGATGTCCTCGATAAGCAGCATGGTGAATGGGCAGATGGCCTGTGTGTGTGGGAGTGTTGGGGTCAGCTCCGTACTCCAACAGCAGCGAGATTATATCAGGGTTTCCAGATGCTGCTGCCTCAAACAGCACTGATACAGACTCTACAGAGTTCAGCTTTGACCGTATGCTGGCCCCTAAGAATGAGAGTGGGAGAAAGAGGAGCAATTCAGGTCATTCACATATAAAATAAGCCAATTTATAAACCTACTGCAAAGTACATACATAGATTACTAATTTCAGCCTTGTGTTTAGTCTATAAAATTCTCATTGTGCATATAAACACCATCAGTCATCACGGGAAAGAAAAAGCTTCCAACAAAGTGCATTAAGCATGGTATGTTTTCAAACTCTGAGCTACACAGCTGTGTCAAGTGCCCCAGTGTGCTCAAAGAGTATTAATTGCTCTCACACATCTCAGATGATTAATTTGTTGTCACATTACTTCAGCAACAGGGGAGAAAGGAGGGAAGAGCTATTGTTCATGCTCAAGGACCATCAAGTGTCATATGATGTAGATGGGATTCAAAGATGAACTGAAATGATGGGAATTACCCCTTAAGCAATGCTATTACAAATGCCTTAACAAAATGTAAATAACCTTTCTGTAGTAGGATTTCTACAACATTCAAATGCCCAGCTTGGGCTGCGAGTCCTAAAGGTGTATGTTCAGTGGCATCACAGGCATCTGGGTTGGCACCAGCCTGGAGAAGCTGGTACACACAGTCCTCTAGGCCCAACAGAGATGCTTCATGCAGAGCAGTTCTCTGGAGGCTGCCTTTTTGGTCCACTGTAGCATTATAACGTAGAAGAAGAGAGGCCAAGTCGTATTGATTATTCTTTATAGCTGTTCAGGGAGATACAAAACAGAAAAATAATGCAGGTGATCCAAAACATCAATAATAAATAAAAAAAGAACCAATGTTGATGCTTTCAATTGAAGATCTGCATATCTTAAACTACGAACACAGGACTGCACATAGAAACATAACCTTTATGTTCGGGAACTCTTACTCAAAACAAAGTTGTTCATTGCTTTAAACTTTTCTGTCACATAACAGTATTCTGAAACTCTATTATAATAGAGCCTTGTTATTACACACCTGCAACTAATGCAGAGTCCTCATCCTCATTCTGACAGTCAGGGTTGCAGCCATTCTGGAGCAGGAATGTAGCGTTCTCTCTGAGACCATTCACAATGGCAAGAAACAGAGGAGTCTCTCCTTTTAGCGTGCGGGACTCACCCGACCCCCGAGGAGATGCTGATAATACAAATCTTTAATTAAATTAAATGTCCAATGCTTACTTAGACATTTTGATCATGTAAATATATGGTTCTGGACTAAAGCATGTAGACCTGAAAAAGTGATCTCCAAAATGCTCTTTTTCTGCTGTACTGCTGCTTGATGCAGAGGGATCCATCCCCTTTTGTCTGCCATGGACATGGCTGCCTTGTGCTTCACAAGCATCTGCAAGGCATCCTCATTTCCTGTGACCATACACAAGGAATGTATGGAGGAAGATGTGCGATCCAGGGTATTTGTCTGTACTAGCAGTGCTAATGAAATAGTAACAATACTAACAAAGGGCCCCATTTATCAAGCTAGTTATGAACAGTTGTAATTTGTCGTTTATATATATATATATATATATATATATATATATATATATATATATATATATATATATATATATATATATATACACAGTATCTCACAAAAGTGAGTACACCCCTCACATTTTTGTAAATACTTGATTATATATTTTCATGTGAGAAAGCTGAAGAAATGACACTTTGCTACAATGTAAAGTAGTGAGTGTGCAGCTTGTGTAACAGTGTAAATTTGCTGTCCCCTCAAAATAACTCAACACACAGCCATTAATGTCTGAACCGCTGGCAACAAAAGTGAGTACACCCCTAAGTGAAAATGTCCAAATTGGGCCCAAAGTGTTAATATATTGTGTGGCCACCATTATTTTCCAGCACTGCATTAACCCTCTTGGGCATGGAGTTCACCAGAGCTTCACAGGTTGCCACTGGAGTGCTTTTCCACTCCTACATGACAACATCACGGAGCTGGTGGATGTTTGAGACCTCGTGCTCCTCCTCCTTCCGTTTGAGGATGCCCCACAGATGCCCAATAGGGTTTAGTCCATCACCTTCACCCTCAGCTTCTTTAGCAAGGCGGTGTGTTTGGGGTTGTTATCATGCTGGAATACTGCCCTGCAGCCCAGTCTCCAAAGGGAGGAGATCATGCTCTGTTTCAGTATGTCACAGTACAAGGCATTCATGGTTCCCTCAATGAACTGTAGCTCCCCAGCACTCATGCAGCCCCAGACCATGACACTCCCACCACCATGCTTGACTATAGGGAAGACACACTTGTCTTTGTACTCCTCAAGTGGTTGCCACCACACACGCTTGACACCATCTGAACCAAATAAGTTTATCTTCCTCTCATGAGACCACAGGACATGGTTCCAGTAATCCATGTCCTTAGTCTGCTTGTCTTCAGCAAACTGTTTGCAGGCTTTCTTGTGCATTATCTTATAGAGGCTTCCTTCTGGGATAACAGCCATGCAGACCAATTTGATGCAGTGTGCAGCGTATGGTCTGAGAACTGACAGGCTGACCCCCCAACCCTTCAACCTCTGAAGCAATGCTGGCAGCACTCATACGTCTATTTCCCAAACGCAACCTCTGGATATGATGCTGAGCACATGCACTCAACTTCTTTGGTCGACCATGGCGAGGCCTGTTCTGAGTGGAACCTGTCCTGTTAAACCGCTGTATGGTCTTGGCCACCGTGATGCAGCTCAATGTCAGGGTCTTGGCAATCTTCTTATAGCCTACAATTATTTTTTTCAGATCCTCAGAGAGGATTCTTTGCCATGAGGTGCCATGTTGAACTTTCAGTGACCAGTATGAGGGACTGTGAGAGCGATGACACCAAATTTAACACACCGGATCCCCATTCACATCTGAGACCTTGTAACACTAGCAAGCCACATGACACCGGGGAGGGGAAATGGCTAATTGGGCCCAATTTGGACATTTTCACCTAGGGTTGTACTCACTTTTGTTGCCAGCGGTTTAGACATTAATGGCTGTGTGTTGAGTTATTTTGAGGGGACAGCAAATTTACACTGTTATACAATCTGCACACTCACTACTTTACATTGTAGCAAAGTATCATTTCTTCAGTGTTGTCACATTAAAAGATATAATCAAATATTTACAAAAATGTGAGGGGTTTAGTGAGAAGTATGTCATATGAAAAAATAAGTACACTCCATGGAGATTGTTGTTTTTTGTTTTGTTTTTGTTTTTACATATTCAGACAAGCAAACATTTGATCCTCTTTGAAAAAGTGCATATTAATAAATATGGAAGTATACTGCAGACAATAATCGCAAATCCCTTTGTATTTGCATTTTCCATGCCTTGCACAGAAACCTGCCAATCATTGTTGGGGGAGGGAGTATAGGACAAAATGTGTATTCTCTTACTCTGGAGTTCAATGAGAACCAAGTACAATATATTAATATATTTTTAATTTTACTCCCAGGTTTCTGTGCAAGGCATGGAAAATGCAAATACAAAGGGATTTGCGATTCCGTTTGAATATTAGCAGGCTCCATACACTACACTGAGGAAATGAAAGAGCAAATGGTGTAATAGGTATTGCTATTTCAATGTGACAGGGTAATAACTAGTAAGACATGGGAAATGCAATTGCAAATGGACTTTGCATTTGTATGTTTTTTTCACTTTTTCACACAGGGCCATGATGGTTTGGATTTTTTTCACCTTTAATAATAAACACCTTCATTTACAAATTGCATTTTGTGTTTACTTGTGTTGTCCTTGACTATTGTTTAAATTGGTTTGATGTTCCGAAACACTTAAGTGTGACAAACATGCAAAGGAACAGGAAATGAGGAAGGGGGCAAACACTTTTTCACACCACTGTATATAGTGCATGTGAGACATGAGTGCTTCAGAGCACTCTCATCTTCTATACTGCTTTCTTCTATCCTGCTTTATTCTATCCTGCATTCTTCTATCCTGTATTTATCCTTCTGTAATAAGCCTTTTTCACCTGAGAGGACGAATCTACAGGTGTTTGTCTAAATTTCTACCACAATACACACTTGAATACGAACAAAATCAGCAATTCAGAAACTTTTATTAATCTGGTGGAATTTTTTTGTTCAGTTTGGCTTACACAAATATTTACACATAACTTTAATGAAAGATTGATAAATGAAGCTCAATTAAATATCAGTAAATCTTACCTGCACATATGGCTGTAAAAATTTCTTCATGATCAATGTATTCTAGTGTAGGATCACTATAAAAAAATCACTAGTGATTATATTTCCTTATGCAAGTAGGCAAGTAGTTTATTATGACCTGGAGACATGGAGAATGTCATATGGTCTTACCTTGGAGTTTCATCTCTGCACAAGCTATATTCCAACAGACTCTGCTCAATCATGTATTGTGTTGCTTCATCTTCATCCCACTCCTCCGCATCATGCAGGTCTTCCATCGTACACACTTTTAATTCAATGGAACCACAAAAGCCAAATGGAATTTAATGGTACATTTAGAAGTGTTTTGGTGCAAGGTGTGTTTGTCATAAGTTACGTTGGTTTATATGGGATATGGTTAGATTCCACTCCATGTATTGTCTGTACAGATAGCCATAGTAATCAGATCCTAGCAAAACATTTGCTATGTGTGGAATTGTGTAATAATAGCTTTAATATAGTAATCACTGTGACTCATGCAACAAGCTTTTATACAATTAACTCGAACATATGAGGTATAAGCATTACTGGCAAACAACTAAAAGCTCTGTATACCTATATAAAGGACAGCTTGTTTATCCACACCTCTGAATGAAATGCTGTTTAATGATGCAACACTCCATGCCATGCAGCACTCCACTGATCTCTGACACCCTTCCCGGAAGAACAATGTTTTTACATATACAGATTCAGATGCAAATGTTTCTTTTACCTTCCGGCAATGGACACTGCTGTTTTGTCTTGCACTTATAACCTCAAAGCGTTTCAGGTTCACAGCAGACACACAGCTATTTATATCTTCACAGAGCTAAAAATATGCAATCATGGGACTAGTCCAGCCAACCGCTCTCTGACATGGATCACATTGAACCTCAGCTGGGCCATTCAGCTGACATACTGGGGCTATAAGATATCAAGGCTGGCAACAATAAAGCCATAGTATACATTAGGCTAGAGATGTAACAGTTTGAAAATTTAATATCACAATTATCATGGTAAAAAATATCCAGGTTATCAGTATTATCATGGTATTATTAAAATGTGCTGAAAATGTGCAAAAAGTACTGATACATAGGGCTGCACAATTAATCGAATATCGATCGTGATTACGATTTTGACTGCCCACAATTACATGAACATGATTGACTGCGATATTGACATTTAAAGTTCATCCTCGGTTAATAGAAAACTCTGCTGCAGATCAAATCAAATACACTTATAGCCAATCACCATACAGCGGCGCAGGGATGACATCATTTTGTAGTGCAAAACATGATGCTAAATGGCACTACAGAGGTTGTCAGGGACATTAAACCTCATCACACCAAACGGGAAAAAACATTGCAGATAAACTCAGGGCTAGACAGTGGGACCATTTCACTCACATTTGTGACTGAAAAGTATTTTGTGTGACTGTGAATAAATAATACAATCGGGATAAAAACTACAACTCCAAAATGCATCTACACCAAGCAACAGTTACTTTCACACTGCTTTTTATCTCCTCAGTCAACCGAACAAGTGTGGAAATACTGCAGAGAAGCCATTGTAATGAGTAACTCTGTACATCATCTGCTTCAACTTCCCGATTTCACAAACCGACATCTTTTATTGATCCCGCAAAATGACCTGAACTTGCACCTGCTCGTGTAGACACAACGGCTTTGGGCGGAGTAAATTAATAATAATGCTAATGCTAGAAGGTGGGTTTAATTCAAACTTCTTTATTTAAAAAATATTCCTCACCAATCATAAGCAAGAGTAGCATCTGTTCAGTCTGTAAACATGCAATACACCGCCACTCTCCTTCACTAACTCCAATTCACTTCATTTAAACTCACAGTTTCCAGATATCACTGGAAAATTAACTCCAGTTTCCATGTTTTGATTTAATCCCCAAAAACACAATATTATCAGCAGACATGGCAACACTGTACTGGGGAAACCAATCAAAAACTGATAAACAAACAAAATTAAAATGACTAAGCACAGAAAATGTGCTTAGTTATAAATAAATCATTTAATATATTTTTAAAAATTGTTATTATAATAACTCCATTAAATATAAATGAAATGACAAATGAAATAATGTGTAATTACTATGGGTTGCATTTAATATCAATCTGACATTAAGCTTAGTTCGCTATTTACTTAGAAAGCTATTAGCCTTTTTAATAATATGGATCATTTTTGTGTTAGTCTACTTTTAATTAGGCCTCTCTATTGTTTTTAAGATATTTAAAAATAAATATTTTATGCTTGTTTATTTATCAATTAACCGACAGTATTTCATTGCTATTATTACAACTCAATTAACAGTGACCATGAGCAGAGAGCTTACATTTAACCTCCTGATTAAAGTTTAAACAAAAAAAAAAAAGATTGGTATCTGGATCTGTATCGGCTGTAAAAATCCTGATTGGAGCATCAGTAATGAACACCATTTAACTAAAGCACTTCCCATCTGATGGGTAAATGAACTCACCCAATCACATCCTATATATCAGATTATTAAGATATATACACAATATACACAGAGTGGTTCGAGAACTGACTCCAGCCCAGACCTATTACAAAAAGGGGGCAAAAAGAGTGCTTTGGCACTTCATTGGCACTTTCCCCTCTTTTCCCCCTCGCTTTTAAATAGCTTAGGAATGCCCATGTGGCTGTGCATTTCACTTTTGAATTAACGGTGATTGCTTGAATGGTGGGTTCATTATTATTCTTAATGAAAAACACTACAACAACAAACAGTACAATGACAAACTTGCTTATATTAAACCAAATCTTCCGCCATCATCTTGTCAGTCAGCTCGCCTCACTCTTCCTGTCAGTCAGTTCGCCTCACTTTTGTAAAGTGATAACTGAAATCTGACTTCTGCGGATCTGTGCTGTGACTCTGACTCTTTCAGCTCACGCTGATTTGAGCTGACTCGTTCAGTCTTAAATTGTAGCGCCCGTTTTCACACGTACAAAACAAAGTTGCATGCTGCGCCTTCATCAGACTTATGCTGGGTGTGTGTGTACATCGTTTACCACAAGTTTTACAAATCACAACAATCACACACAGTTTTAATGATAATTAAATGTGACACTTTAATACTAACCGTCAGACAATTTTATCGTGGTTTATCATGAAACCGGTAACCGTTTCATCTCTACATTAGGCAAAGTGTAAAGTCTTCCAAACAAAGCATGCAGGCGGTTTTGCTCAATATGACACCCAAAGCAACTACAATTTTCACTAAATCTTTAATATATAGTTTTAACAAAGAATGCAAATTATCACAGTGCAAAGATTTAAATATATTTTAAGAGCAAAAAATTCAGTCCCGAAGGACTTGAATATTGCATTCAGGAAATCATTTAATAGAGAGTTATTACAAGTTATCCCCTATGTAAAATCCATTAAACTGCTTATTGAAAGGTCACAAGATATTTCATTAATTGTCAAGCTGGCAGAGCATAGCCACACCTCTCTTAATCCAGTGCTCTGGGTGCTTGCTTGTGGGTAGAATCATGGAGATGACAAAGTTAGTGGAGTGACCTGTTGTGGACAAAGTTCCCTTACGCTCGCTGGTCTTATAGATAGGACACACATAGATGTTCTTGGGTTGTGTCATAATCCGCTTATCCGCTAGAATATGAAAATTGGAAGACAATAAATATATTCATGAGTTGGCATTCATGGCATAGCAAAATGTTGGGTTATCACGTTTTAGCTATTTTTTGTTATAATGTTCTGGTGTTCACTCACTCGGCTTTATCCATATTATGGGGACTGTGTCAAACAGAATTTTTTGATACTGTTCAGCTAAGACACCACTGCAAGTGAAGTAAAAAACTCTCAAAATAGGTTTCATTAAAATGTAGAATACATGATAAAGGTATAATTTGTTCTCAAATTAACAAACTTTTTTTTATCCCATCTGGCTCCATCCAGGAAAAGGCCATGAATATAGACTCCATCTTCAGGGGAGGTGGTTGAGGTATCAAACTGCATAACCTGCATAAAATAAAAGGTCAAGAACTACTAGAATACTTTGTACATATGTTATCGAAAACAAGTGTATGAAGTATGTTGCAGCAGATACCTCATAGTCAAATACAAGCAGGTCAATGGGGATCGAGTATTTCCTGGCATAGTTCTGCATGGCTCCTGTCAGGAAGGCTTGAGTAAAGAAGAATCCAGACAGCCAGAAAACATGGGGCTTGGTTGTCTCATGCCAGTCCTAAAAGAAAGCAAAGAAAGCCATTCAATTGCTAGAGACAGTAAAACAGTCATTACATTATAAAACTATGTTGACAGACCATCTAAGCATTTTGTATCACATGATGATATTAGTTGCATATTCAACTTAAGGTATATATTCAAAAGACTTTACTAATATGAGCAGTACTATTTTCTGAATATACATCTATTCTAACCTGCAGAAATTTAAGCCTAGCAAGTAAGTCTGTGATGTAGCTGCCCAGCGGCTTCAGACTGAGGTAGGAGCGCTTCGCCCACTTCTCTGGCACTTTTCCTACAAGCAGGCTGCTTGCTATAGCCTCCAGCTCTGCATCCATTACGACGAGCCCCTTAATGGCCTTTAGCAGGTTCTGCAGGCTCTCACAAATTGTTTGGCACAAACTGAGGAAGAAAAGATGTATAATATAATTCACATGACATATAAAAGAGGCAAAATCGAAAAACATAAGTGCATAAGATAAGACAGTGAATAATTGCACATTTCAATCCCAGTTTTGAGGACTTACTTATTATATCGTTCCATCTCCTGTACAAGCACTGTGTTCATGCTCTCTTCATACCGCACTGGGAATTTGGCAAGGGCAGCCTCAATGTTAAAATTTTCTGGAAGCTGGATATTTGACAGCAAAATAGTTTAAATAAAATGCATTGTTTTACATAATAGTTTTTGTATTACATAATACAAGAATTTGCTGAGTTTCTTTGTGATTGTGGGACAAAAATGCTTAAATTTGCTGAGGCTTTTTTCTAAAGTTGTGATGCAAATTTAGTGTGCTTATTTTGCTGAAAAGTACTCAAATTTGGCAAAATCGCAACTACACTAAATAGTTTTGAGCGGTATTTTGCAGTGATCTTTGTTGGTAAATGAGACCTTTTAACTGTATTCATGTGCAATACATGCGAGTCAAAGAGGGCTTTGGCTGAATGCGCGTTGTGATGACGTCACACTACGTGTCTTGGCCCAAATCTGCAGAAAATCTGCTGTATTTTTTTTAAATTGCAAGCTCCTCCAAATATCATGGAGTTTCTTTGATTTTGCTAATCGCTAAATCTTGTGATGCGGTAAGTAAAAACCTAAATATCTCAGCAGTTGATGTTTTCACCTCCAGAACTTCCTCCTCCCTTTGAGCCACCTCCCTGAGTCAGGATCAGGGAGTCAAACAGGAGTTTTGTCTGCTGTAGGTCTTTAGAGATGTCTACATTCTCATGCATACCAAACACCTCTGGATGCTGGGTGATGGGCAGATTCTGCAAGTATACAAAATCCTTTAACTTTACATATCTCTTGTGGTTTAAAAAAGATATTGTATATATAGGTTGATCTGTGTCATTATCCTTCATTATCTTCACCTTGATAAACTCCACATAGTCTTCATAAATGGACTTTGGAGGTGCATAGTATTTTCCACTAGGAGAGAAGTTGTAACGGGGGTTCTTGATGATGTCCTTATTGTAGAAGTCAGCCAAGATGGTTAGGAGGAGGCGGCGGTCCCAGTCATCTGTCACCCGCCCACCATAGTTACACTCTCCAGTCAGATATGTGATGGCCTCAAAGGGAACCTCCTCATACTCATTCACAAAGAGCTGTAGAAAAGGAATACTGGATCAAGCACACTACACTACACAAGTACTACTCTGGGGACTACGGTAAGTATTTTACAAACCTATTTGAACTGCCAGCTATGACCTTTTTAATATAATCAGTTTATTTATGCAAGAGTCTTTACCTGCAACTGCCTGATACTGATACGCAGATCTGATTCATTAAATCCATATGGAATGTTCCAACCAAGTGGTCCAAATTTCTTCCTTTCCTGGACAAGGGCATGGAAGAAGCAAACCCCATACAGAAGCTTTTCCCAAACCTATAAACACAAACCAGGAGCTTGGTGTCATATTTGTGTATTTAACATGATAATCTTGATGAACATTGTCTATGCTCACAAATTCTTTGCTTGGACATGCTGAGAAGAACTCATGGTTTGAGATAGGATCCGATAGGTAGGACTGTAGCAGATTCAGCCTTAGGCCTGTGGGAGGCTCATTTGTCATTTTTACTCCATTCTGCAGGATGGTCACTGGGAACTGTCGCAGCAAACAGGCCAGGTTGTAATTTGTTGAGAGAATGCATAATAACAGATATTAGATGAACAACTGGGACACAAGGCAGAATGTTCTGAATTGTCTTTTAGCACAAGACTGAAATGTATAAACACCATGGGGGAGGGGTAGCTGGTGAGCCAGAGGCGGAAGTCTGGATGGCATGTGTCTGGGCTGAAGTCTTCACAGATCTTCTCAAGTGTGGACATCCAAGATACAGCCAAGTGACAGTTCTGGAGGCAAACCCACGTGCCTTCTTTCATGGCAGACTGAATCAACTTTACAGCTATAGGACCCTGACCCTGTCCAAGAGAAATTGACTTGAACTTTGTACCACTCATGTTCTTATCATTTGCAAACTTCAGTAAACCTGTAAACAGAAAAAAGGAGAAAATAAGCTTAAACAGTCAGTAAGAAGTGCATAAGAATGCATCTGAGTTATAACCAGGCCAATAGTGCTTACAGTAATGGACAATACTTACTGGCCATGGGGTCCGCGCCAGGAGAGAGCACAAACACGAGTGGAATGGTTGAATTAGAATCATTGTAACTCCTGCTTAGATCAAACGGTGGTGGTTCAACAAACTTTTTGCCCAGTTTGTCAGTCACATAACTGGCAATGGCTGGTTCAATCTGTTAATATAATAGAGGCAAAATATTTAAGTATATTTTTATAAGCATATAAGTAAATATAATGTATAAGAAAATGAAAAACATCTCACTTTATCTGGCCTGAGGCAGCGGTAGATGATCATTTTCTGAAAGTCATTAAGTTTGTCACACCATGGGCTTGGTAACGGAGTGTTATAAGGCTCCTTACTATCATAAATAGGCAAGAAGCTCTCAGGTGTCTTGATGATACTCTCTCTATATTCAAGGAAGAGACATGTAAAACCTGATGAGACTAACAAATCTTCTCTGGATGATTAGTTCTATTTAATTTCTACTGACCGCCAGAGGTGGTGCTTTCAGCACCTGGATGTCCATCACGTGTACGTGCAGGTTGAGTGTTTATATCAACAAACTGTGACCTGGGTGACGTGTGTCTTTTGCTCCGGTACTAACACAGAAACGACTTCTTGTTATCTTCTCACATTGGTAAGCAGGTTCAGGAGTGCAGGCATCGCTGGTAGTCTTATAACCTGAAGTAGGGTTGGAGCTACGAACTTTTGTCCTGTAAAAACTGCGATTAGCCTTTTTTGTGATTTTTTTTTACTATCCAGCGAAAGGTTGGTAACTCTGCTATCAATGCCATTTAGAAATGGGTATGCTCTAATTTGGCAATCGCCAGTTAACTGTTAATTTTCAGTTTGGTGTTTTTCGCTTTAACGCTGATACAACGCTAAATAATTAAAGTTGGCTTGGAATCTCCTCACGTAGTTTTTTGTTTATATGTATCTTGGAGTTATTCCCCACAATTTTTCTTGTTTAATTTTTTTAAAGCACTCTGTCGGTAAGCAACGCACCCCGATTGGGCTTCATTGAATTGTTTTTCATCCCCTTGATTTAGTCTGCGAATTGACTTAATTATTGACTATGTTGTTCGCATGTTCGCCCTTAACTGATCCATATTACATCACACTGCATAGTGATCATAGAGGGATCATTCCCCAATATTGTTTTTCTTTCATCTCATGCTAGGTATTCTCACAGCAGCCTCATCAGAGGTCACTTTGGCCCTTTCTGTCATTATGGCTTCTCCAGATCTGGCTGAACGACATTGGATTGCATCCCATTCAACACGTTCACAAGCTGGTCAGAGTTACTGCCAGTTGCCTAAGGTGGCTACACCTAAGGAGGAGAAGAGCATATTTTACCCAGTGGGTTCCCTTAGGCTGGCACAGATCCCACCCTGGCGAATGGAAGCTGCACCCCGAATTAGTGCAAGCAATCTGGTATGGCAGATATGGCAGGGCAGAGGGCCTTTTCACCTCACTGTCAATGACACACTGTCCCCTTTGGTTTTCACGGGGATAACCAACAAGCCCCTTGGGCCAAGATGTGCTGGCCCATGCATGGCCAAATCGATTGATGTATGCTTTCCCTCCACTGCCTTTGATACTGCCCTCCCTAGACAGCATCCTCAGGGGCAATCACAAGGTGCTATTAGTTGCCCCCAAATGGCCAGGGAGGGTCTGGTTCCCAACACAGATTATTACACAGATTACTGTACAGGAAGCCTTGGTGCCTCCCTGTGAGGAGGGATCTCCTCTCACAGCAGGAGGGTCGAATCTGGCACCAGAACCCATCCCGGCTGCAACTTTGGGTCTGGCTTCTGAAGGGCCAGAACCATTACTAAGGCTGTGTGATCCAGCAGTTGTTCAGACCATCCACAACACCCGTGCAACTTCTACCAATGCGTTGTATGCTAATAGATGGAAGCTTTTTTCGGAGTGGTGCCAGGCACAAAATCAGGAACCAACATGCTGTCCCATATCGGTAGTCCTCAGCTTTCTCCAGTCCTGTCTTGATGGAGGCCTTAAAGCCTCGACCATCAAGGTATACATAGCTGCCATCTCAGCCATGCATAATAGAGTAGATGGCATGACTATTGGGTCCCACACCCTTGTGAAGCTCTTCCTTGTGGTGCTCAACGTCTGAGACCTCCTTGACGAAACCAAGTATCCTCTTGGGACTTGCCTCTCGTATTAGAGGCACTGTGTTAGCCTCCATTTGAACCTCTAGAGAGGTCAGAAGTGAGCTGGCTGTCTATGAAAACAGCTTTCCTCTTAGCAATGGCATGATTTAGACGAGTAGGTGAGTTGCACTCCTTATCAGTAAGCCGAGAGTGCCTACACTGGAGTTCTGGGAACACAGGGGTAACTTCATGGCCGAACCCTTAATTTCTCCCAAAGACCTTTTCTTTGTCTTATACGAACCAGCCCCTCAATCTGTCAGCTTTTGAGCCCCCAACTCAGGAGAATGAGCAGGGGTCAAGTGCGAGTCTGTTGTGCCCAGTGTGAGCACTAAAGTGTTATATCCAAAAAACTGCTGAATTCCAGCAGTCAGATTCACCGTTTGTCTGCCATACGGGGCATAGGCGAGGTCACGCTTTGTCCAAGCAGTGTCTGTCAAAATGGATTTTAGAGGCTATCGTTTATGCCTATAAACGATAACAGGTGCTGAAAGCATAAATTAAACAGAATGATGGTTACATATGTAACTGCGGTTCCATGAATTTCGGATGACCGCCAGAGCTTGGCAGTCACTCGGAAGATTCGCGAGAAGATTGCCAAGAGGTCGTTTACGGGGTGAACATGCCTTTAGTACCGGAGCAAAAGGCACACGTCACCCGGGTCACAGGTGACTTTGTTGATGTAAACACTTGACCCAAACGTACAGGTGATGGACATCTAGGTACTGAAAGCACCGCCTCTGGCAGTCATCTGAAATTCATAGAACCGCGGGTACATATGTAACCATCGATATTTTTAAAAGCAAGTTAAGCCTACACATACAAAGAGATACAGACCTGAGGCCTTGTAGGCCGGGTAGTTCACTGGCTCGACAGATCTCATCCCAGCTCTTCTCTTGGAGCCAGCTGGGATCAGGATTGGGCACATCATTCTGTAGACCCACTCCACCTGTGAGCAGGAACATGAACTCCGAGTGCTTAATCTCTTTCTTAGCCCTGATTGAAACAGAGAGACAGTCAAAAACACAGTTTAAGGGGACACTGTTGTCTCATTTTTGTTGTAACATCAATTACTTTAGTTAAATTAATTCACAAAAAATGTTTACTCAAAGTTGTTGTGCGGACATACAAGAGCAGATTGCAGCAGAGGAGGAAGGAGAAGAGCAGTTTGTCCTTCTCAAAGAGAGAGCGACACACGTTGCAGTATAGGTTGTAGGTAAAGTGATCAATCAGGTATCTCAGTCTCTTCTCTAGAATCTTTGACTTGTTACTAAAACATATAGTGCATGCTGATTAACCACATGGATGAGCCACATGGACAGAGAAAAAAAATACTATCAACATAATGTCTATAAACATATATTTGGTTACCTGTCTTGTATGGAGTTGATATATAGGTTGACAAACCAACTAAGTGAGTATTGGTACATGGGGTCAATGTTGGTCAGGTCTGCAATGCTGAAAAACAGGATGGATGAGTGCTTGGCAATGGCTCTGTAGCCTTCCCTAGACTCTGCTATTTTCATTTCAGTCTTCTCTGCAATCTGAAAGGTCACAAAGATGAAATCGGTCACTGTCACAACACTGCATTGTCTTTAAAACCACTGTTTCTCAGCACCAGACCTGCTGTTTCTTGGAGATCTCATTAGACATTATCTTAGCGGAGTCTAGGATCTGAATAGCAGTTTCGTCCTCCAGTATATTCCCCTCTGAGGACTGTAAAGTCTCCAGGATTTTGTCCTCAATTTCCTTCAGCTGCTTCTTATTGGCAGCAGATTGAAGAATGAGAGCATTCCTCTCCTCTTCCAACTCTGGCCTATGAAACAAATGTTAAGGAAACCCAATAATATTCAAGAATGTTGAGAAGAAAGGTTGTGATTGCATACAAGGCTTGACCTCTTAAGATCATCTTTTCAGCACTGAATAACTATGCTTCTATGATTATATATAGTAATTAATTAGCTGCGCTAATGTGCTCTGCTTTACTTTATATACAGTATACTGTACATATGCAATACAGAAAACCAAAGATGTGTGCATGTGCACAACCGAGTGGGTATCTGTGTGATTTATTCACTCATACAACCTGTCCTCTAGTTGTGTGTTTGTGTGTTTCATTACCTCTCTTTTGCCACCACAATGCCCAGCAACTGGTCCTCCAGACCCTCTGGAGTGATCATGAAGTTGAGCAGGGACACTTTGGTAGCCAGCTCAGGGAGATAATGAGGGTTTCTAAGCTTAGTAGTGATATAAAACCGGAAATCATTGGAGTACTCAATCACACTCTCACCCAGCATAATGCAGTCCATACCTCCTACATTTAGACAATAAAAAAAACATAACCATGTTTCAGTCATTAGCCTTTAACCCTACACCGAACATTAACAAACTTCTTGAAGTGATTCAGGAATATCGATTGAAAACACAATGTATATAATACAATGAACAATTTTCTTGAAACTGATTAAGCCTAGTCTCATACTAAACTACAAATCTTGGTTTGATATTTAAGAAATCATCAGAGTAACAAAGTGCAAATCAATAAACTGGTGACATTTGCACCCTGCACCTTGTTTAAATATCTGTTTGAGCAGTAAGGGCTCTATAGAGGGGTCCAGTTCTTCTCCCACATTCTCTAACAGCAGTGGAGTTCCAAACTGGATGCAGTTCTCCAGGGTCCTCATATAGTCTGCATCAGTGAGTTTGATCACATTGAGATTGTTCTCTCTCTCTGAGTTTTTCACCCATTTGTTGGCCTGACCCTGTGGGTCAATCATCAAAGGCCTGCAAAGAAATTTCAATATGCACTGACTCCAAAGCATCATGGACAGATCCTTAAACAAGAAAGAAATAATTACATATGGACAATAAATGTTTTGCTCTGTGTATGATATTGTGTTTCTGTAGAAGTACCATCTTCTGGAGTTGCTCACTATGACTCCATTGTCGATGGAGAAGCTATCAGTGGGTAGTCCAGAGATGTTCCAGGCCCTGATCTTGATAGGGTCACCAAGGGTTTTACTCAGAGAGAAGTCATCTGAGGATGGGATCTTCTTGGACTGAATATAACCATATACAATATGCTGCTATTTTCATAGGATGGCTACATATACTGAGTTGAACTGGACAATCAAACAAATTTTTACAGGCAGTATTATCTGACTGGGTAATAGTGCAAATTGCTGATTGTTGTTCCTAATTATCTTAGAAATATACTCTATCAAGTAATGTAAAATGGGAAAACTAAAGAAAAAAATATTGGACAGATATTTAGGGGACTTCAGTGTTATACACCTGATGGTGCTAGTTGATACATAGTGCTGATTTGCATATTGTCAGTACCTTACAGAGCTTAGTCCAGTCTCTAGTGCAATCCTGGCGGAAGCCAGCAGTAAAGGTACCAAGGTAAGCAATTACACCAGCAGAAATCAACACGTCCCCTGTTAAATTATCATATGTGTTCTGAAGGTCATCTGCAGCTTTAGACCACCTGAAGAACACAATTAACACCTTAGATAATTTCCAGATTGGTATTTCAAATGGAATGTCAAGTTCCAAATTAAACGTCTTCAAAGGAATTTTTTTTCCATAAATATTATCCTGACCTAGTCTTTTCTCCTCCTAAGCCCCCGATGAGCTTTTCAGCTCTCTCCAGCTTGCGGGCACAAAGGTCCACCTGGAATTCTAGCTGAGCTTTCACTTCAGTCTTCTCCTCAAATGTTTTCTGCAGGGAAGCCAAGCGGTCCTCCACTTCTTTCAGCTCTGCTCTCTTTTGATTCAGCAGGGCCATAGTAGCAGCCAGTGACTGCTGTGCCACAGCCAGATTAGCTTTCTTAGGAGCCACTACCTATAAGAACATTACCTACAATTTACTCTAAAATTAAGCATCTTACACCAAAAGACAATTAAATATGCTTACCTCGGTAGAAAATTCAATGAATGAATGAATAAACAGGTAAGAGCGGTTTATCAGATTAAAATCACATATTTAGAACCAAAGATGGAGACAGGTGAATCTAAAAGGCATCAGTGGGCGGCAATGAAGATCAAATATGTAATACATGAGGTGGTATTCACTACTACCCACCTTTGCCACTCTGTCATAAACCTCCATAGATGTGATCCATTTGCACAGACCCTCAGCTGCAGAGGAAGCCTTGGCAACTTTGGTAGGGTCAAAGTCGGGGTTGGTCATATACTCACTACGGATTTTGTGCATGACTGGTGCCTGAAACAAAGTAATATTAGCATTATAGATCACCAAAGAATGACATGGTCATATCATATCTAAAATATAATTACAGGAATGTTGTCCTTGTCATATTCTTTCAGGTCCCTGAGGAAATTCATGTCACCGAGCAATTTCTTGCTTGGACCCCAATAGTCTTCTACCTGTGGATAAGGATGCCAAAATGTAGTTAACAAAGTAAAAGAATAGGTTATCAGTTTACACTGTTGAATCAATTTGTTCACCTTCTTTCCTGTTCCTGCAGGGTCATTGATTTTCTCAGGCTTAATATCCTTCATTACACACACTGCTGCCATCACAAGCTTCACTCCAGACGGAGGGTTTTTCATAGATTTTACAATTGTAATGTCAGAGGGCTAAAAGCAAAACAAAAAATCTTTACCAGTACACATAAGAACAATCTTCATGGTTTTCTGAATTAAAACAGATAGTTAGTTTAGGAGGCGGGGGTGATGGGGGGCTTGAGAGGACTCTGATACCTTCAGAGTATCAAGAGCAGAAAGAGCTGCCTCCAGAGCAGGGATGGCTTCAGCAAGGTCACTCTCACACTCATTCTTCAGAGCCTGTGCTTCGTTTGCCTTTTGAGTAGCTGCCTCCTCATCCACACGCACAACTTTACTCTTAGCCTCCACTTCCACTGACTCTACCTCTATCACCTGTAACACAGCAACATTTTAACATGTGGAGGATTTTATTACCAATCAAAAATAAACATTTAATTAGCACATAAACTCCGCATGTGACGTCATCCTAGTGCAATTTTGATGGCCTGAGCATGAAACAGTGCTCTCGATTAACTTAGCATTGGCACAAAATTCGTATAAAGCCATTTTATATTTTAATAGCGTTTGTTCGAGTTCAGCTATGCATTCAGTGAATGCTGTACTCAGGTTTCTCATGTGCAAAACTTTTGTTATTTGAAATTATGTAACTGAAGTGTGGGATATGAGGTTTGAACTCCTTCTCTGTCTACAATTGCTATGGTAAGTCCATTCTTTTTGCCTTTTAGAAGTGTTGAGGGAAAGTTGTTTACACCTCTCATCTTGACACTTTTGTAGAATGGGTCGGAAAACCCAATAGTGTAGCAGGCGCTCCGATGCACACAATCTGAGAACATTATCCTTATATGGAATGACTGAAGCAAAGATGAGCGAAATCCACCAAGAATTCATGTGAATGTGGGCTGATGTTGTGAAAGAGACATTAACTACAGTGAGGGAAAAAAGTATTCGATCCCCTACTGATTTTGTTCGTTTGCCCACTGACCAAGAAATGATGTCTATAATTTTAATGGTAGGTTTATTTGAACAGTGAGAGACAGAATAACAACAACAAAAAATCCAGAAAAACGCATGTCAAAATTGTTATAAATTGATTTGCATTTTAATGAGGGAAAAATGTATTTGACCCCTCTGCAAAACATGACTTAGTACTTGGTAATGACTTAGTAATTACTTTTAATTTTCAATGCCCTGGCTGAGGGAAGGAGGTTCTCACCCAAGATTTGACAACCACTAGAGGACAACTGGGTGAAAGTGTTGTGGTCAGTTTAGACCAAAATGGAGCTCTTTGGCATCAACTCAACTCGCCGTGTTTGGAGGAGGAGGAACGCTGCCTATGACCCCAAGAACACCATCCCCACTGTCAAACATGGAGGTGGAAACATTATGCTTTTAGGGTGTTTTTCTGCTAAGGGGACAGGGCAACTTCACCGTATCAAAGGGACGATGGATGGGGCCAAGTACCGTCAAATGCATTATATTGCATTTAGGCTAATGTAGCTAGAGTTGTTACAATTGATTATGTATTGAACATACATTTAGACTGATGCAGATATAGCTATCCTATAGTTGTTAATGTACTGGAGTACATTCAGACTAAAGTAGTGAAAATTAACACATAACACATAAAAATGTAACATTTAGGCTTATTAAGGTTGTAAATGTTAACCACAGACAGTGATCTTATGTTTGAGGTTAAAACTATAATCTAGTCTTGAAATAATCATTAGAGTATTCAAGAGTCATGTGTTAGCTAGGTTGAATTTTGTTCCTGATCTCTCCTATAATGACATTGTGTGGTTATTTTATTATTATTATTATTATTATTATTATTATTATTATTATTTATTATTATTATTATTATTATTTTACCATAAATAACACCAACAATGTCCTACAAAGGAGAAGAGCTGACTGTTTAATTTTAACTTATAATGCTTCTCCCCACAGTATTTCAAGGTGCTACATCTCTGTAGTTAAGATAAAATGCTCTCACACAGCAACAGGATAACTAATAAAGCCAGTTCACAACTTGCACATTATTATTATTTTTAATTCTGGCTCCCTGGTTTAGTACCAGGATTTCCCAAATTTTGCAGCATGAATTGATAAACATTGTCATATTGTCTCTTACTGGAGCATTTTATTAATATTTATCTCACAGTGCTGCTAAATTCCTAAATGTATTTTTTCCAAAGCCACTGATTAATTTTCTATAACAGCATACCCTGCCATGTTTTATTGCTTACGCTTAAGTAAAATGCATAGTCACACAGAGCAACAGACATGCACAGAAAACACAAACTAGGTGTCGTAATACATAATTAGAAGGCCTGTCAGTAGGTGTTTTAACCACCCTGCATTGACCCTACGTGTGTGTGTGTGTGTGTGTGTGTGTGTGTGTGCGTGCTATACATGTCAGCTATATATGTTTACTGTATTATACAAAAGGTCTCAGTGCGACTGGAAAATATGGTCTCATTCCCTCAACAACAGTTTAAATAAAATGGTACACGCCATTAAAGGCATACCATTCCGAGGTCCCTCACTATTATTACTTCTGTATGTAAATAAGCTACATCCTTCCACAAACATCCAATTATAATCACAAACAACACCATTTGGTGGACCACAGAGCATCTGGGTATTTAGGGGAGAGCTGGCCAAGATTCAGGGAATCTGTAGACAGATCTCCCGCATGATCACTGTGTGTAGTTTTTCTCTACCAGGTATGTAAGTGTTGTCTCTCTTATGTTGTATTATTATGTTTTGAATTTGATTGGAATGTAATGTTGCATGTAATTCTTTCTTATTATTATCAATAGTAGTGTTGGATCTGGGCGTTTTCATAACTGTTTAAATAAATTATTAGACTTGATTATATTCTGACTTATTCTGAAATAATTGTCTCTAGTAGATTACGGTAAGTCCTTGTTACAGCAAATCTGCGACCAGGTTAGTGCAGGCTAACAATCTGGCATTAAGTTAAGTGTACTTAGAGTGTACAGGCTCGATAGGAAATTTCCGTTTAGAACAACATAATGTTGATCGACCAAGTCTAAGTAGGATGAAGTCTAAACCTCTGATTACTGTAATATTCTTCTCGCTAACGTTTACATAGGAAAACTATGGCATGATTATATAAAGCTAATTTTAGTCATATTATTGGTCTATCTTTGTAGATTTTAGTGGTCATGGCCTCTGGCTAGAAATAATGTTACTGTAATTAAGTGTTACTAACTAACGGGACTAAATAAAATACTATTTAGGAAAGGATAAGCATGGGGTAGTCGTCTAAATAGTATTAGTCAATTACCTGGCTAATGACCAAGAAACAAAGTTTGTGCGAGTTTGTGATCATGAGATCCGTGCACATGACCGGCGTGAGACCTGACATTCAATCCGAATGAACGAGCACAATTTAAAGTATAGAATAAATTAGAATTAATCAAGTATAGAAGATCAAATGTATCAAAATACAAATAACTAAGAAATAAATACAACATTTTTACAATTGGAGTCAGATTTAATTTAAGAGAGAGTCAAGCAGAATTGGAATGACAAATTTAAATATATTCACATCGCTTCAAAAAGACAGGAACACATTGGAATCCTTCTACCACGTAATTGGATACCGTCGTTGGACCAGTGAGTGGATGCTTACACCCCCGCAGTAACTAATTCCCCAAATATATGAAACTGGGGTGGCTTTGGATAAAAGCGTCTGCTAAGTGAATAAATGTAAATATAAATGTAAGACGCAATGCCAAAATTTTAAGAAAATCCAGAAATTTGGAGGAAAAAAAGTGATTTGGAGGAAAAAAGTGATAAAAGGACATACAGGCCTCTCTTGCATCAATAAAGGTCATTGTTCATGACTCCACTATCAGAAAGACACTGGACAAACTGGCATGCATGGAAGAATGGCGAAGTGAAAACCACTGTTAACCTACAGGGGTCCCGTTACATCCAACATAAACCAAACACAGAATTCCACAAAAAGAACATCATACCTATGATCAAGCATGGTGGTGGAAGTGTGATGGTGTGGGGATGCTTCGCTGCTTCAGGACCTGGGCAACTTGTAATAAGTGAGGGAAACATGAATTCTTTTCTCTACCAGAAAATCTTAAAGGAGAATGTCCAGTCTTAAGTCCGTAAGTTGAAACTGAAGCGCAACTGGATTATGCAACAAGACAATGATCCAAAGTATAGGAGTGAGCCCACCTCTGAATGGAACAAATAATGCTGGATTAAAGTTTTGGAATGGCCTAGTTAAAAGTACTGACTTGAACCAATTATGATGCTGTGGCAGGACCTTAAATGGGCAATTTATGCTCGAAAACCCTCCAGTGTGGCTGAACCAAAGCAGTTCTGCAAAGAAGAGTGGGCCAAAATTCCATGACAAGTGCTGTGTTAGACTGATCTCCAGTTATCGGAAGTGTTTGTTGCAGTTATTACAGCTAAAGATGGCACAGCTAGATTTTAAATTTAAGGGGGCAGTTACTTTTTCCTAGTGATACCTAGTTGGATAACATTTTTGCTTCAATAAAAAAAAACCTTATATTGTGCGTTTGTATTTGTCCATCCATCCATCCTCAACCGCTTATTCCTGCTTCAGGGTCGCGGGGAACCTGGAGCCTATCCCAGGAAGCATCGGGCACAAGGCGGGGTACACCCTGGACAGGGTGCCAGTCCATCGCAGGGCACAATCACAAACACACTCACACACCCATTCATACACTACGGACAATTTACCAAGCTGCCAATCAACCTACCATGCATGTCATTGGACTGGGGAGGAAACCCCCGCAACGGGAGAACAAACTCCCACACACAGGGAAAAGACTGAGGTGTGAGGCGAACGTGCTAACCACTAAGCCACCGTGCGCCCCCCCAGTTTGTATTTGTTTTGTCGTATTTCGTTTGAAGCTCTAAAACTATTTAGTATGAGATACACACAAAAACAGAAGAAATCAGGATGAGGTAAATATGTTTTCACTCTTTATCGGCTCTTTTCACCTTCATTATACTGGTGTTGTCAATCTTGGCCTGTTCCAGTTTCGGCTGAAGATCTACAAGCTCCTTCTTCATTTCACCCACCTAACAAAATGCAAATAGTCACTAATTTTGTTTATAGCAAAACAATAAAAATACTCAAGTAATTAAAATGGGTTCTATGTTTGAAAAGAAAGATTAAATCTTTTTAAAAAAGAAAACACAATATAAAATACCTGAGACTCAGCAAAAGCCAGTTTGTCTAGCCCATTAGTGTACCTCCTCTTTGCCTTCATTACAGTGTCCCGTTTCTGAGTAAGGAGCAGCCGAAATGCAGCTATCAGCTCCAAGTAGGAAGTGGGAGTCACATAATTATGGCGACCAAGCTCAGACAGAAACCTTGAAATATCACAAACCACAAATTGAATATATGTAGCACTAGATTTCTGTAAAGATTGATGACCTGTTTAAATGCTATATTAGGTTTTGCATACCTTTTGGACAGATCAGTAGCAGAAGTATGGAAAGTCTTGCAGATTAACATAACTTCTAGCCGTTCATGGTCACTCATCTCTAGAGTCTCTAAAAACTTGTTGGCAACTCGCTCCAATGCCTCTTCTGGCCATGGCTATAAGGAACAAACTTGAATATCAAAAGGAGAACAAGTAGCTGCCAAAATACAGTATATAGACTGTTCATTAGAATCATGCTGCATTCACTTCATTTCATTTACTACCTCTACAGCTACATTTTTTTTTCTAATTTTCTTACCTGGAACCAATTGATTGTGCAGCAGTTGATAAGAGATGGGAATTGTCTCAGGCGGTTTCTAAAGGCATCTCCAATAGGGCTGAATGCCACAACTATGTGCAAGTTCTCTCTGCAGCGGTTTACAAAGTAGGCAAACAGAGCCAGAGGACTGAACTCTAAATTCTTATTACCAGCCTGGGCTATGGGCCGCACTGCCTGAGATACACACAGGAGGGAGCAGGAGTTAATTTACAGTGAGATTAATAATCCTTATTATTCCACTAATTCAAAAATAGAAACAATCTTCTATGGCAGGCTTGGAATTTCACTACTTAATATTCTTATAAAACACCTCCATTATCTCTTGCTTCTCATCCACAGCAAATATGTTTGGAACCTCGCCGGTGTTTAGCACACTGTCCACATCTTCTAAAAAGGCCTCCTCTTTTATTTGCGCATCCGTAAGCAGGAACACTGTCTTCTCGCCCTTCACACCTGCTCTCTTCAGCAAAAGCTGAAAATGGGACAAACAGATCTTATTTAATGGTGCACCAATTATTTTCTTAGTTTCACATGGATGCATCTTATTTGACAGAAATCACATATTACCTTAAGGTCATCTCTCCACTCATTCATGCCATAGTTCTTAGAAATTTCAGGCTGGAACAGAGTCATGCCAGCCATGAAGGTGGCCAGTTTAGTGATGGACTGACGGCCACTTCCACCAACTCCCACCAGCAGAGCATTTCCTCCAGGCTGCTTCAGCACACGGCTGATCCTGGACAAGTGCTCTAGGACATAGCTGCCACACACAATAAAGCTCTTTAAGCTTTTTCAATCTAATCTCTATCTACTGTATTTGTAGTGTATGTATGACTACTACCCTGGAAGAAGAATGAAAAACCTGTTTACTTGGAACTCACTTATAATGGAAGTCTAAGGGCTTCAAACTACATAATGTTTTGCACAAAATTACATAAGACAGGTAAGACAATCTGTCTCATTCTAAGACAAATGGCTGTAGATTTGAATATGTGTTATACATTCATGTATTTTTAGTGTATGACATAATTCAACAACTGCCTTAGGCATCAACTATAAGAAAGTCTTGAGTAAAGACATTTCGTTTCTATTGTCAGTACAGGAAACCTTATTCTAACCTTATTATTTTACTTATCAAAAAAGATACTCTTTTTTTATGAAAAGAGGAATAATATTAAACAAATTCCATAATCAATTCAAGTGCTTGGCTTTTTTTTTTTTAAATATGAAAATATGATCTGCATCTCTGCCATCAATAGAATCCCCAAGTACATATTTTGCGTGCCTATTTTAATAAATATTGTTTATATTGTTCACAACAATATTTGAAATAGTAGTTACCGAAAGATGACCAGGTTCATACGGTTCTTGTGTGTCTGATTGTACTCTGCCAGACAGGACTCCACCACCTGACTGAAGCTCTCCATGCTGGGAACCTCTGCATATAGTCTCTCACTGGGATCCACATCAGGAGTCATGTAATCTCCAAATAACAAGCTCCTCATGTCCTCCTCACACAGCTAGGATGCAGGAATAACATTTACAACACTCTCCCAGTTAATAGTTTTCAATTATAATAACCTGCTCCCAAATCACCTACTTGGTACTTACAGATTTTTTGTCAGATCTGAGGTGCTCAAAGACTGTGTCAAAGTTTTCCTTAAAATGTTCTTTTACAACGGTGTTCATTAGTCTGTAGAGCCACGCTTGGTCCTCAGCATTCACCAGGCGATCGTAGAAGACTCTAAACACCTCATGAACAAACAGGCGAATCAAGGTGTGCTTGCTCTCCAGAGATTCCTTCTTTAGTAGCAGGCAGCCCTGTACTACACGTGAGAAATCTCTCAGGTTGAAAGTGTAATGAGATTTAGCAGGGGTGGGAAGCAGGTTTTGCATTGCTTTTTTATAAACCTGTTCATATCACAGAAACAAAACACAGAGTGCTATTATGTTATGAATTAAATGGAGCATTCTCAATCTAGACTAAAATTGCAAACACAGAATCTCAAATGACTGTACAGTTGTATGGTTTACCTCCAAGGTAGCAGAAACTATCTGGTTGCCTATGGTGAAGCTGTCAGGTGGGAAACCATTGTTACGGAAGTAAAAGGTAACCACATTAGAGAATATTCGTGACATGGTGTCATCACTGAATGCATTGATGCTACAAATGTTAAAGTGTCGCAGGAAACGAGGAGTCACCGCATTCCTCCCACCACCAGGGGGACCCATAGCTGCGATCAGTTGCAGATCAATCAAAGTGATTTTGGATGTGTCTTTTAGGTCATACCTGAAAGATCACACTTTTAACATACTAAACCTTTCTTTTAGAAAACAATCAACAGACATACATAGATAATTTCCTAAATAAACCATACCAATTCCCATGGTCAAAATACTGACGAAGCAGCTCAATAGGAGGCTGTGCACCAAACACTTCCATTGCTGGCATGTTCACATCATCCACAAAAATAATGCATTTCTTTCCCATTGGAGGTCCAAATACTCCCTTTCTTCTCTTATCCAGCTTGGACATAATTAAGTTCTAGAATGGAGATGAGAAAATAGTGGTCCACATATGCTGACATGGCAACCAACATGGCTGGAGATCTGATAAGTCTCGTTAAAAGAAGTTTAAAAAAAGAAGTTTGCAGTTACCTGAGTCTGGTTAGCACTAGTGCGAGCTGAAAAGTTAATAAAGAATGGAAGGTAGCGGTCCTTGTCTAGGCTGTTCATCAGTTTCTCCTTCACATAAACAGACTTTCCAGTGCCAGTGGGACCAACAAAAAGAAGAGGCCTACAGTATGTAATCACAGAAGTATAAGGAATGTAAATATACCCGCACACACACACACACACACACACAATATATATATATATATATATATATATATATATATATATATATATATATATATATGTGTGTGTGTGTGTGTGTGTGTGTGTGTGTTTTTATTTTTATATATATATATATATATATATATATATATATATATATATATATATATATATATATATATATGTTTATATATATATATATATATATATATATATATATATATATATATATATAAATATTGTGAAAATTGCATACAAATTGCAATATACAGTATTTGAAAGTGAAAATATACAGTACACATTATAATCTAGACTATCAATATATTGCCATAAGTTGTATGTTCAGTAAATTCTCTTTTATTAACAGAGCCACCCACTTACATTCCATAATTAATACAGAGGTCCATTAGGTAGGTGTAGCGCACTGTATCAATTGTAGGGACAATGATGTCTTGCACTTTGGTGTTCTTGTCCCCTAATGTGACATTCTTTATTAATTCATTCCAATGAATCCAACGGCCTTTCCGTTTGAACTAGAAATTGGAATAAATTAAAGTAAAATAAAATAATAGAAAAAAGGTCAGGGTCATGTGCCTTTCATCTAAGAGCTGTCTATTAAAAGACACATTTAATCACAATACACACCTCATAAGTATAGTCATAAACGAGACCCTTCTCATCGAAAGGGCATTCCCATTTTGAGACAGAGGCAGGGACTGGGTGCTTGTCTGATTTTCCCATTATGATTTCTCTCAGAAACTTATCAAATCTTTCACGACTCTCACCATCACAGCTTCCACCAACAGACCACACCAAAGAAAAGGCAAAGGCAGCCTGTGTAAATGGTTTTCAGGGAGCAAAACACATAAAACAAACATATTTAAAGTAATATTAAGACAATCCACTATGTCAAATAAAATAATAACCAGATTTCATATAGTTATGGAAAAAAGATTTAAACAAAAAAAAACAACTTTTCACTAAATGCAGCAAGTTTTTACAAATCAATACTTGCCATGATCCATGTACGAATATTCTTGTTTCCAGGCTCTTCATTTACAGGTTCCGTAATAAGCATTTCAAAGAGTCGTGTAAGAGACACAACTGTATTACTGTTACTGGTGGAGACAACTTCCTGTAACAGAAACAGATGATCAGAGCTGGTTTACTAAGCAATAATTTGTAATCAGTTTATTTTAAAAAATTGTTTTATGCAGAGAAATGTTCCCAAAAGAAACTCCAATACAATAATAAGTAATCAATAACTTAATTAATTTCAGTAAAGATACACATACCTTACAGTTTTTTCGTAACATCCTATGTGCTGGGGGGATCAGCCACTTAAACAGCTCTAGCAGCAGCGTGGAATTTTCTGGGGTCTGAAGAGGCTGGGGTAGAGTTTTTAACCAGGATGACACCAGAGGAGGCCATCCCAGCTGAGACGGCTCCATATAGATCATTCCACAACGGCTCACTGTGGCTGGCTGTAACAGAAGTTACAAATCCTGTTAATGAACCTTTACATCTACAATTAATTTTCACATCGTATATAAGACAATACAGTTCCACGAGTGGTCAAGAGATCAGTATTCCAATTATCTTACTGAAGCCTGTGATAGGTCCATTGCCTCGAAAATCAGACTCATTTGATTGGACATCTGAATAATTTCTCCACTCATGAGGCACAACTGCAAGAGAAATATTAATTTGTCACTTGATGATACAGTTTCTTATGCAGTTGAATAATATATTGATGTTTTTTAGTTACTATGATTAATACACCAGTTATAAATGCACCAATATATACACCATTAAACCAACTGCAATATGATCTCTATATCTAATATGAAATTAATCAAAAGCCTGCCTTTTTGTTGTCATCCAATACAGTGTTCATGCTCTCAATCCAAAGTGTGTCAATTGGCCCATCAAACACCACCCACTTCCTGTCTGGGGTCTCGGCTGAGGCAAACTCCCGAAATGTATTTGCCACAATCCCATCAGTCCACTGAAAGAGAAAGCACACTTATATAAGACACATTCAAGAATATAACCCATTTGGCAAATTGATACTCACCTCATGAGACACTGGATCAAACTGACCAAAAAGCTGGCCCATTGTAATGGCTTTAGGGTTGACGGTGAGATATTGGACTTTCTCCTCTTCATTGTAGCCCCTCTCATTCATAAGCGTGAGGGTGTCAGCTAAAACATGGAGCACTTTGGTTTTGCCAGCAAAAGGTTCACCAACAAGCATGAACCTAAAAAAAAACATAATACTGTAACCGTACATTGTCATAGTTCAGTGATTTTGGATGTTGTGTTCCAGCATTATTTGTTTTCATCCTTTTTTTACAGCTCTGTATTAAATGATAACAAGTGTTACATCATGAACGCTATTATGTGCTTCCTTAGAGCTGTTGGTGTTAATGCACTTGGAATAGAGTGCAAACTGCTTGGCTGCATCTACCGGGCCTAAAAAGCTATTAACCCCTTCGTTCTGTTAACCCCTGGCCAAGGATGGCAAGGATATTTTTGCGAGTTAAATTTGGGCAAATCTAGATTACTCATATTTACTGCTTTGTGAAAGAATGTATACCTACCCATGGCGTACAATCATCATCTCATAAGTCTGTATAATTTTATCCAGGAAAATGTCCACAGGCTGGACATTGTGCTTTATACAGCATTCATGAGCACAAGCGAGAATGAGCTAATGAATAGGAGGAAAAGAAGGAGTAATTATGAAAATGTAAGACATGTAGAAACATCGTAATCTGAAAAAAAATTATAAGACCCCTAAATACTCACCTGATAGTCGGCCATGGGCAGAGAAACTCCAGGGAAAAGGTCACTGGTAATTCCATTAAAGAGAGGGATATCATGGGAGAGAAACTTGGGCTCATTCACATCTTTAATGGACCGTAGAAGCTAACCAGCAAAAATAGCACATGAGTTTTGACTCACATAACACTGTTTAATAATTTAAACATATTAAGACACACTATCCTTCTTTTTCCTTACAAGAATATCTTCATTTTCATTTGGAAATTTGAGTTTGAGGTTCCCTGCTGCCACAAGTACTGCTTTGACAGCTCTCATTCCATAATCGTAGTGGAACTGGGAGGACAACTGCTCAGAACACAACCTGTAGGTCATTACTATCTTCACTGAAAGTGGTTTGGCATTCAAGAAGCCATAAGAATAAAGGGAGATCTCTGCGATCAGAGCATAGTTGGGTACCATCATTGCCACTGTTCTAA
Source organism: Ameiurus melas (assembly GCA_012411365.1). NCBI lineage: Eukaryota > Metazoa > Chordata > Actinopteri > Siluriformes > Ictaluridae > Ameiurus > Ameiurus melas. Next base: position 12,253,279 of record CM022768.1, on the reverse strand, counting down.
ACAAAACCTAGAAAACACACAGTAGAAACATAAATGCATTTATCCAGACTAGTGCACAGAAAATAATAGTAGGTCAGAATAATCAATTAAGCAGTCACACAGCCAAGTTCTTACTTTCAGGTTATCAGGAAGCTCTGATCTTCCTGCATATCCAGGGTTCATGGTGATGGCTACAAAGCAGTTGGGATTGAGGCGAAGCTCTGTACCCTCAAAATCAAAAAACTCCAGCTTCATCTCAATGGCTCTCTGAATGCACAAGATCTGCTGTGCCACCACAGAAAGCACCTCCAGCTCAATACGGTTAAACTCATCAAAGCATGCCCATGCCCCCGAGGATGCCAGTCCTTTAAAGAACTGTGACAGGTAACAGAAACATTGAGTCAAATAAAAATAGATAAAATGACACTAATCAGTGTAAAAGTAATACTCCCTTCTTTAGATGTTGCCATTCAATCTGAGAGCAGCTCTACTTACTTTCCCCATGGCTAGGTAGTCAAGTCCATCAGAGCAGTTGAACACTACACATTGCACAGCGAGGGCTTTGGCCAAGTCTTTAGTGGTCTCTGTCTTCCCTGTTCCTGCAGGGCCTTCAGGAGCCCCACCTAAATTCAAATAAAATGCTCCAATCTGCAATAGAGACATGAAACTCACATCAATCAAATGTTGTTGTTTTTTTAAATAATAATTTTTCCTTTTAACAAAATGACTAGGTAATTGCAAAGACTGATGGTGATGTTTTGGTTTACCAAAGTTCGGTAGCATCGGTCTGTTAAAGGTGTGATGACCAAACGAGGCGAATTTCCCAAATACTCATAAGCATATTTGACATCGCAATTTATGATACAGACACGGACATTTTCATCTTTCCAGTAATAACGTAGCTGTGCTAACCATTGGAAGTCTGTGTCACAAGAAACACCTGAGAGAAACAAATAAGATACATAAGAATCATAGGAATTATACAAGGAATGGACGCGTAATGACAAATGACACTTAAGTAAAAACCTATTACAAAGTAATATCAGTGTACAGTCAATATTTAACTTCCTACACTAAAACCAAAGATGGATTATTTTTAACAACACAATGTACAATAAAATAACTACAAGAATCATCTTAATTTATGAATTAATCTAAGCAACCTTTCTGGATCATTTCCATTACAACATCACGGGCATGCACATCTATAGTGACCAGTGCTCCTAGGGTAGTACGAGTCTGTTTGGGCAGTTTTCCCCTGACTAGCTCCACAATGTCATTCAGCTGGCTCTGCAGCTGATCATAGTAGTTCTTCAGACCCTGTCATCAAAACAAAAAAGACTATTTTAACAACCACTGCTAAAAAAATACTAATACTAATAGTGGTAAATACTGTGTGATACTATGAGTATTTCCTTACATTAATTCCACTCCTGATAGCATCATGCACTTCTAGGGTCCAGTATATTTGAGAGGTACAGAGCACAACCTGGCCAGGCCAGTCACAAACCCACTGACTCCTCTTGGACTCTGGATAAGCCTGTGATGCAATACAAAACAGGTAAGAAATGAAGCTGGTACAAATATATACATGTAAACTTAGCAGTCCTGCGAAAGGTAATGCCACAAAAAATATTTCCAGATGTGCCATGTCACTTTGATACAATATATAAGAGATACAGTCTCCTCCTAAAGTAAGAAGAAAGAAGTTTGCCATAAGGTTGCCAGCTTTTAGAGAAGAGAAGAAGCCTTTATTTGTCACATATACATTATATCACTGTGAAATATTTTTCTCCATATCCCAGCTTGTTAGGAGGCTGGGGTCAGAGCACTGCCATTATACAGCACCCTTGGTGCAGATAGGGTTAAGGGCCGTGCTCAAGGGCCCAACTATGTCAGCTTTACAGTGCTGATGCTTGAACCCCCTATCTTCTGATCAGTAACCTAGAGCCTTAACCGTTGAGACACTGCTACCCTGGTTTGATGCAGTAATTGCATACAAGGGATATGCAACCAAATATTAAAGTGACAGTTCACTCAAAAATGTAAATTCTGTCATCAATTACTCACCCTCACGTTGTTCCAAACCCGTAAGACTTTCATTCATCTTCAGAACACAAATGAAGACATTTCCAATGAAACCTGGGAGATTTCTGTCCAAGTAACAACAACTTACAAGCTCCAAAAAGTTAATAAAGGCATTGTAAAAGAAATCCATGTGAGTCCAGTGGTTTAAGCCCGATTTTTTTAAGCTATACGAATGCTTTGTTTGCACAGAAAAAAAAGCTCAAATGAAGTCTTTATTCACATAATATCTTCACATATAAACATGATTTTATAGAACTGGCTGCTTATAACAAACAAACTGAAATAAAGACGTGATTACTTGTATAATTAAAACAATATAAAATTGAGTGCAGAAATGAAGGTGAGTAATCACCTGACACTGATATTACAGTCTTAACAATTTGTGAGATTTGGCTCAACTTGTTGATTTTCAGGTAGCAAAAACATCCATACTGAATTGCACACAGCAAGCAGAAAATGCGTAGTTCGCGTTGGCCAAAACACACAAGGAAAAGAATTGTGAAAAAATATTCTCGGCAAACACAGACATTTGCATTCGGACAGAATTACATTTCTCAGAGGATCACTGAGTTAGCGGTTGTGTGAGAAAAACACAGAGTTGGCAGATTTCAACTGAATTAAAATCGCAAAGTACGTAGTAACGTCCCCCTAGAAACAAGCCCTGTCTGAATACTGCTTAAGACTACCTGTTCCAATACATTCGCTCACCTAAAAATTGGCAGTCTGCCACCAAAGGTTCCATGTTTTAGTTGTTTAACACAACTAGATATCAGGAATATCAGGAAATGCACGCTGACAATCTGATCTATCTTCTCATATTTTTCTTTTGATCTTAAACCCAAATGTCTCCACTGTATATGTGGGGGTGTCCTTGCAGTTTCAATACTTTTGGAGGAGACTGTATAAACATGTGTATATGTCACAGAGTCAATACAACCTCTAAGACAATGCAGTTTGTTTAAAAGATCAGAAAACTATTGAGAGGCTTTGTCTTGCATATGTGCTTGAGTTTGAGAGAGATAACAGAATAAATGATAACAGACTAGATTTGTACTACATTTCAAAATCTCACCATTCTGGCTCGTTTAATTACATCCTTGACACTACGCAGCATCATATCCTCCACCTGCACAAGCCACTTCTCCACCGCTCCCCGTGCCTCAGAAGTGGAGATCAGCTGAATCAGGCCCACGCGCTCACCCTCACTACTGTACATGGCCTGGATGTCTAAGTTGGGCAGGAAATCCAGCTTGGCAATGCCCTCAAAGCACTTTTTCAGGTGAGGCTGTACACGCAGAGGGTCCTTGGTTTCAGAGAGGATCTCCAGCATCTCATCATTTGACAGGAAGAAAAAACTGTGTGATAAAAGAAGAAGGAGGAAACGTAAAGCTACATTTAGGGGTATGTTCTGTCAGTAGAGTAAATAATGCAGTTTTGCTGAAAATTACAGTCAACATCACACAACAAGCCTGCTACCGTGGAAAGAACAGTCTTTTCTTCTCAAGGTAAGCATTCAGTCCCTTCATAATTTGCTCTAGAAGGTTATTTGAGTCCTGAAGCTTCTCAAGTAAACCAGGTAGCGAAGTTGCTGGTAAAACCTGCAACACACAAAATCACTATGCTCAAGTTCAAAACATCTTCAGAAGTGAGTAAGACTACTCGAGATAAAAAAAAAACAACAAAAAAACAAGTTGCTGTTGTTTTGGGGTGACACCGGCATGCTATCATTACCTTTGAGTCTTTCACACAGTGTTTCATAACTTCCTTCCAGTGTCTGTCCACCATCTGGAATAGACGTCCCTCTTCAGGCATCTGCTGCATGATGTCCTGTGAGCTAAAGATGGGCTCTAAATAGAGCCACTGGGCCTGTACCTTTAGCCACTCATCTATGGTGTCCTGGATATGGATCAAACGTTCCTCCCAGGCCTAAGCAATAACACCGATCAATCATTTCTATTTATGTTGCACAGGACCAAGATACAAACAATGCAGAAGACTTTTTAAAATCATCCCCATTTTTATTCAGCAATAGTCACACCTTGCATCAGCACATAATAATAAAAAATAATAATTATACAAAAAATTGCACTGACAGAGCTGAATTACCTTGATCTCTGTCTCAAAAGGTTTGATAAAAGGGGAGCCCCTCATAGTCTGGGTTTTCACTATCTGGTCATCCAACATAGTCTGAATTTCATCCACTGCAGTAAGGATAGACACACCAGACTCCCTGTAAGCATGATGATGGAATGACATGCCATCCCAGGCCTCCACCATATTCTGCATGGCCTTCTTCAGAGAGAATTCCTGTGCATACAGAGAATGAATTTATGAATAATTTATCTTAAAGTATAGCTTAAAGTAGTTAAATAATTCATTTTAAAGTTTAGCTGATATACATGACTGAAAAAACAAAAATGCAGAATCTGTTGAAGTTATAATCATGAAACATTTTATATGGCAGTGCCAGATTAGGCATTTCCAATTAATCGAGTGTCTCACTTTGCTGGCAGCTGCACTGATGGTCTCAAACTGCTCCATGTAAGGGGTGAGATTCTGTTTAAGGACTTTACGCAGTGTGGTGCCTGAGTTGGGCATCATGTCATAGTTCACAATCTCTGACATTTGCTCCCAGTGTCGAACCCTAATTCCAGGATTACACAGTATGGACACTGTTGGGATGTGCTCCTATAAACAGAAAATTATCAAAACTTTTGTCATCCCATGTCACGCTGGTAAACATACATCCTAAAGAGGAGGGACAGTTTTTTAAGACAAGAAATATGCAGGAGCAACCAAACAGAGCATGCCCATTAAAATTACAATATAGAATGCAGAAATTAGTTATTTTTGGTGTACCTTGAATTCTTTAATTTGCTCTATGACTCCACAGCAGACTGCAGCAGTAGGACTCTCCTGTCTGTTTCTATCTTCTTCTCCAGGTTGTCTCTTTACCGCAGCCACATTCTCGCTCTCCTGCTCAACCTTCTTCCATTTCTGCTGAAACATTTTTTGACACTTGTAGATTTCTCGAAGAAACTCATCCACCTCTACCTCCATGCTTTCACCATTCAAATCTAAGAAGGAGCCATCCATCCATCTAAACATGAATGGAGACAGAAGAAAAGACAGATATTGAGTTTGACAAAATAATTTAGTCCAAAACAATCTCAAAGTCAAAAGATATATACATATAAACTTATACACAGCACTGCATCTTCTTAATAAGAAGCCTGAAGAATATAAACAATACACTGAGGATTGACCAAACCTCTTCTCAGTGCGCTGCCATTTTAGTACAAGCCCAAACAATTTCTGATATGGCTCAATGTTTTCCTTGATCATATCAACCTCTGGATAAACAGTTAGGTCCCAATTGTACAGAGCCTCCTCTTTGTTGATGAAGACAATCGACTCTTCAATTTCCTGAAGCCTCTTCTGTACTGTTCTTACATCTATCACATACTGCACAAGAGGAATGCGGGAAATGTTGTCATCGTAATTTAAGGAGTTCTGCTAATAATTATAAAACGTCTTTTGAAGGAAACTCTATGTTGCATTTTTTTTTTTACCTGTTGCATCATATCCAGTTCTGAGCATTCTGCATAATCCTCAGTCCTTCGGCCAAGTTTCTCAAGCTCCAGCATCAGCTTCTCCCTCCGGCCCAGTAGCTCCTGCTCACCTTTCTGCTTGGCTTTTTCCAACACCTATACCAAAGAACCAAAACAACTACAGGTGGGATACAATCATATAGCTTGCAGTGCTTACATTTATCTTACATTAAATCTAGATATCAATAGCCAAAATTAAATCATCACTGACGGCAAACATTACCTCAGCACTGAGCTCAAAAATTTGATTAATATTTTGTGGCCACAGCAGCACTGTTGAATGAAGCTCCAGGTCTTCTGCATCAAATATGTGTACATCCAGTAGGTAATTTAATCTACGAAGTGTTTCCTAGAAGAAATATTGATTCTTTTATTATTTTTATAGCCGTCCATTGAGTAGATCAAACTAAAATGCTAAGAGCTCACCATTATCTTACTGCTCAGCTCTTCTATTCCTTTGGTTTTGGCATAACCAATATACGCAATCATCTCTGTCATGTCTTCTGTTGTGTTTGGGATTTTTATAGCCTTGTCCCGAAAGGTCTCAAACTCTTTACAGATTCTTTAAAAAATAATAATAATTCAATACAAAAAAGTCCATATTAAAGACCTACCAATAAACTGAATATAAAAATGGATCAATTAAAATGAGGAGAAAATACAAAGAAATGATGTCTAGATAGTCTTACTGAAAGCATTGTTCACGATGTGTGGTGATCAGTCGTGCCACAAGGATTTGAGCAAAAGTCTGTGCTTTCTTTGCTAGCCCTTGTTTGAGTTCCTCACAGTCCAAGCGGATCATGTCAAAATAAACCACTGCGGGAAGGCTGGAGATCTCTTTGGACAGAGTACGGAAAACCTCCACTTGCTGAAATAAAGCAGCACAGTCATATACACTACGCATTACACATTAACATGCTGTAATTGAAGCTATGGTAAATGGTAAAATTTACCTCCGTATACTGATCAAAACAGTGTTCCTCCTTCATAAATTTCTCTACCAGATTCTGTGCGCTCCCATTGACTAGCCAATCATAGTTGTCAACTAGACAAAATACAAGTTTGGGTAAATCAACAAGCAGGTCATCATGAACCACCCTGGAAATTAAGTTCTAAGAACATAGTCATGTACTGTCGGTTTTTAAACCTGTATTATTAAGGTCAAGATTAAAAATACGAGAAGCTCACAATAATACTGAAAGTGTTTCGCGGGTGCCTTTAGGTTTTCACGGACAGCTTTCCTCAGCGTAGTCTGTGCCCACATGACAATGTGGTCTGCCAGCTTAGCATCAACCACTGAATTATTTGCAGCATCTAGCCAGGACTGAACAGTCTGGACATTCTGTGGAATGGTAAGATCTGTTAAACACCATCATTCTTACATGAATAGCAGTCTGACTTTGGATAGCAGAATAGAAAACTGTGTTGTGAAAAGGTGCCATCTCAGATTTGTCCACTGGTAAAATTGCTCAACTAATATGTAATATATTGCTACTAATATGAGGCTGAGTCAAATAAAAACCTTAAAAGTGTGACATAAACTAGAATTGAATCAAACTTTTTTCTAGACTAATCCAGTGCTTGAACAAAATGGGGATTGTACAGAAAAATTATACACTTTTGTGACATTTATTTGCAATAAACACTACAATATATACAGTATCTCACAAAAGTGAGTAGACCCCTCACATTTTTGTAAATATTTGATTATAACTTTCCAATGTGACAACACTGAAGAAATGACACTTTGCTACAATGTAAAGTAGTGAGTGTACAGCTTGTGTAACAGTGTAAATTTGCTGTCCCCTCAAAATAACTCAACACACAGCCATTAATGTCTAAACCACTGGCAACAAAAGTGAGTACACCCCTAAGTGAAACTGTACAAATTGGGTCCAAAGTGTCAATATTTTGTGTGGCCACCATTATTTTCCAGCACTGCCTTAACCCTCTTGGACATGGAGTTCACCAGAGCTTCACAGGTTGCCACTGGAGTCCTCTTCCACTCCTCCATGATGACATCACAGATCTGGATGTTAGAGAACTTGTTCTCCTCCACCTTCCATTTGAGGATGCCCCACAGATGCTCAATAGGGTTTAGGTCTAGAGACATGTTTGGCCAGTCCATCACCTTCACCCTAAGCTTCTTTAACAAGGCAGTGTTCACCTTGGAGGTGTGTTTGGGTTTGTTATCATGCTGGAATACATGCTGGGATCATGCTCTGCTTCAGTATGTCACTGAACATGTTGGCATTCATGGTTCCCTCAATGAAATGTAGCTCTCCAGTGCCGGCAGCACCCATGCAGCCCCAGACCATGACACTCCCACCACCATGCTTGACTGTAGGCAAGACACACTTGTCTTTGTACTCCTCACCTGGTTGCCACCACACACGCTTGACACCATCTGAACCAAATAAGTTTATCTTGGTCTCATCAGACCATAGGATATGGTTCCAGTAATCCATGTCGTGTTAAACCACTGTATGGTCCTGGCCACCATGCTGCAGCTTAGTGTCAGGGTCTTGGCAATCTTCTTATAGTCTAGGCCATCTCTATGTAGAGCAACAATTATTTTTTTCAGATCCTCACAGAGTTCTTTGCCATGAGGTGCCATGTTGAACTTCCAGTGACCAGTATGAGGGAGCTTAAGAGCGATGACACCAAATTTAACACACCTGCTTCCCATTCACACCTGAGACCTTGTAACACTAACAAGTCACATGACACTTCGGGGAGGGGACATGGCTAATTGGGCCCAATTTGGACAGTTTCACTTAGGGGTGTACTCACTTTTGTTGCCAGCGGTTTATACATTAATGGCTGTGTGTTGAGTTATTTTGAGGGGACAGCAAATTTACACTGTTACACAAGCTGTACACTCACTACTTTACATTGTAGCAAAGTATAATTTCTTCAGTGTTGTCACATGATAAGATATAATCAAATATTTACAAAAATGTGAGGGGTGTACTCACTTTTGTGAGATACTGTATATATATTTTAAGGAATTACTTTTTTTAATTTTATTTAACTCACCCTCATAAATACACTGTTGAAACTATGTAAGACAGGTAAAGATAATCAAACGAAGACCTTTTCACACCTGCAAAGTATTGATGATGGAGTTGAGAATCTCTAACACAGCCTCCTCCAAATCCTCAAAGCTGGGATAGAAGTCCATCTTCTCATCATCAAAGGTCAAGTCCATCTTGAAAAGGGGAAGCCTCTGCTTGTTGAGGGGTTCAAACAGACTAACAAATGCCTCCACACTTCTCTCAATCAGAGCCTTCAGCTACAAATGGAGAATAACTGGCACTGTTATATTTCATAGAGGTCTCCTCAGTACTGAGTAATCAGTCACATTTTTGAGGGCTTCCTAGACTCACCTGATTGGAGAGAAGTGTTGAAGCACAGTTATAAAAGGCATCCAGCTTCTCTCGTCTGATTCTTTGCACTGTGTTCTTGCTGGTGAGAAAGTGAATAACCTTTGGGAACCAGGTGTTCATGAGTTTCTCCTCGAGTTTCGCACACTCCACCGACACTTTGTTTTTTAGGTTCTTACAGCCCACGGGGCCTTTAGACCTTTATATCACAAATACAATAGAAAAGTCAACAAATGGACAAGTGAAATGGATCAGCAGAATTCAGAAATAAATCTTGACAAAATGTCTAGAAAAGAAAGATGGCTTAACATTAGTAGGTTTGAAATGGCGCATACATATGTTGCAAAAACCTGATCTGCTGACTGGTCAAATGCCTCAAAGAAAAGTGTTGCCTTATTAGATTTCTCAAAACACAAGCATTTACAGTTACCATAGAGGCAACAGTGATTAGCTTCTATTTCAATATCAAGATAAGCAATGGGACCGGGAGTAAAACATCAGGTTCTGATGTAGAGAACCAAATTTAAATGACGAAGTGTGTAAACTCTTATGGCTCACCATAAGATTGAACATTAGAATATTTATATTATATTTTGGATAGTATAGAGTATAAGTATATATTATGATTTTAATATACTCTAAATATTATGCAAAAGGTTTAGTGTTTTTAAATGAAGGATTAACATTGCTGAAACATAGCTCAAGATCAATCCTGAGCCCAGGGTTCTGTCTGTGTGGAAGTTCAACCAAACTCCCCATGTTTACATGGGTTTCCTCCCACTTCCCAAAAACAATGTTGGACAACGTACTCTAAATTGCCCCTAGATGTGAATGAGTGTTTGAATTTCTGTGCATGCTCGCTGCCTCAGATTCTATGCAACCATTACTAGTATAAAGCAGTAACTATACTAACATTTGAAAAGTGAGCTGCAATGATAAAAGCAGTACCTGCAGTCTGAGATATCAACCAGGAGCAGCTGAGAAAATGTTATGTAACAGGTATCCAAAATGACTTTCATTACTGGGTGTAGGATGTGCAAATTCTCTTTGATCTTCTTTCGACTCCTGATAAAGCTGTTATGCCATGGCCTGCTGAAATCAAGAGTACTAAAAGGAAAAAACACATAATTTATACAAATCTGAAAGAATCCATATTTATGTCTTTGTTTGGGCTTAAGCGTGCAATATTAGTCTCCAACGCACTCACTTGGGTGCAGGTGATTTTTGTAAAGAAGCATCTGTATCCATCTGTGGCTTCTGAAGGATACTGTCAACTAAAAAAAAATATTATTAACAAAAATACACTATACAACAACAAACACAATTTTGTATTTCTCTGAATTCAGTCCTTCCAGGATTTCATGATCACAGAAATTAATGCAAAATCAACGCAAACACCACAATATTCAGTTGAGTGTGCAATTTTTCTATATAACTGCAGATTTTCTGCAGATTTGGGCAAAGCTGCATCATGTGACATCATCACAATGTGCATTCAGCCAAAACCCTCTTCGATTCATATGCGTCAAACATGAGTCCAGCTAAAAGGTCTCATAGACCAACAAACGGTACTGCGAAAGACTGTGCAAAACGATTTTGTGTAAATGCAATTTTGCCAATTCAAGTAGATTTCCGCATAAAATGCACAATAAACTCTGCATTAGTAGTATTTTTGTAAAAATGTTGCAGCAAAATTAAGCATTTTTGAATCAAGCAGAACTATAACCTGCCTGCAGTAAGACTGATCAACTAAACCAGGAGTTCTCATGTGAAATCTTTGGGATTTAGGAACCACTGTGATTATAAAAAAATTTCATGGACTCCATCAGAACAGATTCATTTTATCCAACTATTTAAATATTAGATTAATTATTCAGATGTGTACATTAATATTCTGGCCATTAAAGTCCTAGAACTGTTTTTATTCCTAAACCTTTGTGAAACAGAACATTTTCAGTCCAAGTTGACATTATTTGTAGGTCTATTTGTCTTTTAATTACAGAGGTTTGGATTGAACCCCATACAAGTGACCAGTTAAACATATTGTATTTTATTGTCATACATTTTTGGTTGCAGTGTTTTTGATACATCTCCTCACAGGTTCAATCTAACTATAATAACTCAAAAATAAATGTAACTTTGTTAATGATGTATTGTGATTTCCTGAAAAAAATTTTTACAGCTCACCTGTGAACCTGACCATGGTGCTAAGGAAATTCTCTCTGACCTCCTCGCACAGTTTCTCCAGCAGCTCCATTCTGCCAGATCCCAGCCGGAGCTGAGGTGGTACAAGGCTTGACATGTTGTCCAGCCACTGCTGCTGAATGGGTACAATGGGTCTACTTTCCACGCACTGCTTTAGGAACATGTAGTTCATCTGCAGACATGTAGCATGGACAGTCATTGCCAGGGTGAGAGAAAAATTGATAAACGCTTAGCTGTACAGGTGTACTGCATTAAACATTAAAGCTACATACATGTTGTTTTCTTGCTTCACTCATCATCTGTTAAAAATATTTAGTGTTAGAGAGCAGTAAAAATAAAGGATTTACAATAATATATCATGTGAATAATGTGGTGTCTTTAAAGAAAATTTGAATACTGTTGGGGGAAACTCAGGTTCACAGTATACAGAATCCTCTGTGGTTGTGTCCTTGGCCTTTTTGTAGGCTTGTGCTGCAATCGCAACCCTGAAAAGAACACAGAGAGTTAGAATAGCTCAGGCTGCACAATTTATCATTAGTTGATATTACAATACTGTTCTAACAAATGTAGATCATTTTGATCAGAATAATCCAGACCATTCTTAACCATGTCACATCAATGGCTAAGCAACATGTTTTTAATCTGTCAGAACAACAATATAGTCGAAATATAGTGCTCATTGTATAGCCCTTATATTTAGAAGCAGGGCTCTACATTAACAATTTCTAATAAATTATATAAATAATTTAGGAGTACGGTTGAAGATTAGGTTTACTGTTTGTTTTTTTGGGGGTTTTTTTAGAGATGGTGACATTAATGTGCCACCATATAACACACAAGTTGGCATGAGAAAATTTGAGCTTGTCAATTATGACAGAATTTAGGAACATAGTGTGAGCCATGACAAGTTAATTTACCTTCTGACAAACTAAATTTAATATTTTCAGTTTACAGACTGTATGCAAAAAAAACCCAAACACGTTAACCTATTCCACCTTGTAAAACCAAATACAATAAACCCCAATGTTCAGTCTTTGAAGTCTGCTCCTCTTAAATATATTTAAAGCTACACTATTAGACATTTTCCACTGTCATGGTTCTGGGCTGGAGCCAATTCTCGAACCGCTCTGCATATATTGTGTGTATATCTGAATAATCTCATATAGGATGTGATTGGGTGATTTCATTTATCCGCCAGATGCAAAGTCCTTTTTAGTTTAATGGTGTTCATTACTAATGGTCCGATCAGGATTTTTACAGCCGATACCGATTTCTGATACCGATCTTTTTTTGCTTAAGCTTTAATCAGGAGGTCTGTTATAAACAGTTAAATGTAAGCTCTCTGCTCATGGTCACTGTTAATTGAATTAAAATAATAGCAAACAGAAATACTGTAGGTTAATTGATAAATAAACAAGCATAAAATATTTATTTTTAAATATCTTAAAACATAAAGAGTCCTAATTAAAAGTAGACTAACACAAAAATTATCCATATTAGGAAAAAATGCTAATAGCCTACTAAGGAAATAGCCTACTAAGCTTAATGTGAAATTGATATTAAATGCAACCCATATAATCATATATGAAATTATTTATTTATAAGTAAGCGCATTTTCTGTCTTTTTCTACATTTTATTAGTTTTTTGTTTGTTTTGTTTGTTCATCGGTTGTTCCTTTTAGATAGGTTACTCAGTACAGTGTTGCCATGTCTGCTGATAATATTGTGTTTTTTGAGAAATTAAATCAAAACATGGAAACAAAATTTTATTTTTGTAGTAATATTTCGCAACCATGAGTTTAAATGAAGTGAATGCGCTGTCTATTAGAGTTGGTGAGGGGAGTGCGGCAGCGTACTGTATGTTTATAAACTGCACAGTTGCTAATCTTGATTATGATTGGTGAGGCATAATTTAATAAAGAAGTTTGAATTATATCCAATCTTGTAGCGTTAGCATTATTATTAATTTATTCCAAACGACTCTGCTGTTTCTACTCAAGCATGTCACATTCATAGGTTCAGGTCATTTTGCGTGATCACTAAAAGATGGCGGTTTGTGAGATCGGAGAGATGAGAGAAGCAGATGATGTTCAGTGTTACTCTTTTCATCATAATGGTTACTTTGCAGTATTTACACACTTGTTTGGTTGCTGAGGAGATGAAAAGCAGTGTGGAAGTAACTGTTGCTCGGTGTAGATGCATTTTGGACTTCCTGTAGTTTTAATTCTGATTGTCTTATACAACTCCTAACAGGTCACTTACACCAGTGCGCCTAAATGTTTTTTCACACTACCACAAAGTACTTTTCAGTCACAAATACGAGTGAAATGGTCACACTGTAGAGACCTGAGAAGGTAGGTCAAGAGCAATCGGCAGCATTACAAATGATCACAGATTACATGGACAACAACAATCCAATATTAACCCGATTAAGACAATACTCAGATTAAGAAACTACCATGTAAACAGCAATTTTTGATTACCTTAATCGGACTAAAGTCATACTCTAAGTAAACACAAATCTAATTAAAGAGTAGTTCTATTTTAGTCACATTATGGAGGTGTACACCCTTAATCACACTATTAACATTGTGTGGGTGTTTTGACCACATTTTGTGACAGGACACGTACACACACGGCAGTGCTCAACCGTGTACTTACCTACTATATAGTAGGAGAAATACACGTATCTAAACTACTATATAGTAGGTAAGTACACGATTTCGGACACAGCCCATGAGACAAATAATTAACTGCACTTGAAGCTTTCGTAAAATAAAAAATAAAAACACCCAAAACTGTATACGGTTCCATAACGAAGACAAACTGTATGTTGATATGTGAAATTCTGGAGGGAATGTCGTACGGCGAGGCATAGGGACGTAATGACGTGTGCCGTTACTCTATCTATGTTCTATAACATGTAAAACCTGAACATGAAAGGAGCAACTCATGTAAACACCTTAACCACAATATTGTCTTATTCATAATAAGGTCAATAATTACATTACTGCTGTCCATGTAAATGTCGTCACGAGTGTTTAAATACCTTGAAAAAACATCTGTATTCAAAAGACATCACACACTGTTGCTTTAAAACATGCTAAACAGAAGCTAGCTACATTAATACTAAAGACAGAAACACACATGGTCTTATGCAGTTCATGTTGCTTTTGTTTACTCCTGCTGTAGCGAAGGAGTTTTCTCCGCACTGCCGCTCTGTGCTCAGGAAGGCTGGAGTTTTCCCGGTCTGGAGGGCTTGGGATGGGAGGAAGGGAGGTGCACTTTCTCAGCCCATCCTTTAAGGAAGCCTTAGATGCTGATGATGAGGTAGGCATTTCAAACCTCTATTGAAATAAAAGAAAGTTGGCTCACTTTAAATAGAAAGAACAGTATATACACAGTACATGGTAAACGTTCAGAGAAGTACACAAAGTTTCCGGTAAAACAGCAAGGTTAGGACAAAAGCTGTGCGCTTCTGTAGTGAGTGAGGCTGTCGGGAAACTAGTGGATATATGAAATGCTTGAAAATGTAAGAGCTGTATTCAAAACAAAACTTTCTTTCCTTGGGTTTCTAAAGATCCAAGAGTGCTGATGAACTCCTTCTCATTACGTTTCCTTACTTCATTGCTCCTGTAGCAACAGCTGGAGATGCACACAGAAATGCCATTAATGTTAATGTTAATAACCCATTCCTGCAGTGATGCGTCATCCACTCTATCATCCCATTAACAACACTGGCAGACATTATGCTAAAATAAAAATCCTCCAAGACAATCCTATCATTATTACTGACTTAACACAACCTCTACCATTATTACTGAAGTATGTACAGTATTTACAAAGTATGTGGACACCCGAGTATTAAACATCCCATTCCAAAACCATAAGCAGTAAATATCGAGTTGTTCCCAATTTGCTTCAACAACAGCCTCCACTCTTCTGGGAAGGCTTTCCAGCTTGGTTTTGGAAGGAGAATGTAGGGATTTGTGCGAGAGGTTGGGCAATGATGCTGAGCAAGGAGACCTGGTCCAAATCATCCAAATTTAACCATTTGGATGATTTTGGTGTTCAGTGGGGTTGAGGTCAGGGCTCTGCAGGCCACTGGAGCTCTTTCACACAAACCTTGGAAAATTATGTCTTCATGGATTTCACTATGCACAGGGGCATTGTCATTGCCTCTTAGTTCCAGTGGAGAGAAATATTAATGTTACAGCATACAAAGACACTCTATACAATTATGTGCTTACAGCTGTATGACAACAATCCTATGAGGAAAAGAACCACATTTATTAATCACATAAGGGTGAGTTATGGGGCAAAGGAAAAAAAAACCCTGTCCTGGTAAAACATTTAAGAAAATATAACTGATAACGCATACGCCACAAATGTAAGGTATCCTATAGGTATTAATAAGGTGAATGCCCCGCCTAGGGATCATTTTTATGGCTTCAGAAGTATATACAGACATGTTTTTGTATGTATAATTCAGACTTTCTGCAGACTTTTTTTTATCACTATTATTAAAGTTTGATTACTTTTTGACATCCACTAACCCTCTGTCTCTGAAGCTTTTTGTTAAGCTGGAAAGATTGTTTGCCACAACAACAAAAACATAATTGTACCAACATAGTCATTTCTTTCAGTAGAAATCTAACATTTTATTTACTATATATATATATATATATATATATATATATATAATTTAATTTTTTTTTTAGTGAAATATTCAGAAAAGCAGCCAATTAGTGTGCAACATAGGTGGGAACTCATTTAATACTGTTTAAAAAAGCATCTCAGGGGGATTCCTCAAGAAATCGGTTGAGAAAATGCCAAGAATACATTTCTGGAAATTCTCACAAAGGATGTCTACTTTGACGATGTTAAAATATTCAATTATTTTGATTTTTTTCTTTTTTTTTCACAACATCATTCCCATAGTTCCATTTGTGTTACTCCAGAGTTTTGATGACTTTATTATTATTATAAAATGTGAGAAAAATAAATAAATAAAGAATGAGGGTCTAAACTTTTGCCTGGTAGTGTAATTTATTTCTCAAAATAAAAATCAACAAACTTGTGGTACTTAGCAGTGACTATGCACAGCAAAGGCTCGCTTTGTAGCAATGCAGCTACATAGATAATTAGCTTGATATATAGATAATTAGATTGATATAAAGTTAATTAGCTGGATATATAGATAATTAGATTGATATATAGATAATTAGATTGATATAAAGTTAATTTGCTGGATATATAGATAATTAGCTGCATATAGAGATAATTAGATTGATATAGAGATAATTAGATTGAGATATAGATAATTAGCTGGATATAAAGATAATTAGATTGATGTATAGATAATTAGCTGGATATAGATATAATTAGATTGATATAGAGATAATTAGCTGGATATAGAGATAATTAGATTGATATCTAGATAATTAGATTGATATAGAGATAATTAGATTGATATAGAGATAATTAGATGGATATATAGATAATTAGCTGGATATAGAGATAATTAGATGGATATATAGATAATTAGCTGTATATAGATAATTAGATTGATATAGAGATAATTAGATTGATAGAGATAATTAGATTGATATATAGATAATTAGATTGATATAGAGATAATTAGATGGATATAGAGATAATTAGATTGATATAGAGATAATTAGATGGATATATAGATAATTTGCTGGATATAGAGATACTTAGATTGATAAAGAGATAATTAGATGGATATATAGATAATTAGCTGCATATAGAGATAATAAGTTGATATCGAGATAATTAGATTGATATATAGATAATTAGCTGGATATAGAGATAATTACATTGATATAGAGATAATTAACTGGATATAGAGATAATTAGATTGATATATAGATAATTAGCTGGATATAGAATAATACGTGATAATAGAGATAATAACTGGATATAGAGATAATTAGATGTTATATAGATAATTAGCTGGATATAGAGTTAGTCGGTGGATATAGAATAATTAGATTGATATATAGATAATTAGAATGATATAGAAATTAGATGGATATATAATAATTAGATTGATATATAGATAATTAATTGATATAGGGATAATTAGATGGATATAGAGATAATTAGATTGATATAGAGATAATTAGATGGATATATAGATAATTGCTGGATATAGAGATACTAATTTGATATAGAGATAATTAGATGGTATATAGATAATTAGCTGCATATAGAGATAATTAGATTGATATCTAGATAATTAGATTGATATATAGATAATTAGCGGATATAGAGATAATTACATTGATATAGAGATAATTAACTGGATATCTAGATAATTAGATTGATATATAGATAATTAGCTGGATATAGAGATAATTACATTGATATAGAGATAATTAACTGGATATAGAGATAATTAGATGGATATATAGATAATTAGCTGGATATAGAGATAATTAGCTGGATATAGAGATAATTAGATTGATATATAGATAATTAGATTGATATAGAGATAATTAGATTGATATAGAGATAATTAGATGGATATATAGATAATTAGCTGGATATAGAGATAATTAGATGGATATATAGATAATTAGATGGATATAGAGATAATTAGATTGATATAGAGATAATTAGATTGATATAGAGATAATTAGATTGATATATAGATAATTAGATTGATATAGAGATAATTAGATGGATATATAGATAATTAGATTGATATAGAGATAATTAGATGGATATAGAGATAATTAGATTGATATAGAGATAATTAGATGGATATAGAGATAATTAGCTGGATATAGAGATAATTAGATTGATATATAGATAATTAGATTGATATAGAGATAATTAGATTGATATAGAGATAATTAGATTGATATCTAGATAATTAGATTGATATAGAGATAATTAGCTGGATATAGAGATAATTAGATTGACATATAGATAATTAGATTGATACAGAGACAATTAGCTGGATATAGAGATAATTATATAGATATATAGATAATTATCTTGTGAATGGCAAACGCACGCAAACCACTGCAACAAGTAGCTTGAATGTTGTGTACACAGATCTGTTATACAAACGTTTTAGTTTTTATTTTATTTATATTCGTATTCGTGAGTTATATAATGATGATAATAATAAAAAGGTTTTATTACCTGTTGACAGTCAGTGTTTCAGTTTGATCCCTGAACTGCCTAAAGTTTGGTGGCGGAGCCTAATGTTGCCACGGGAACAAAGCGGAAGCATTACTTGCACGTGAATGGTTGTATACCAAATAGCGCATTACTGCCTAGACGAGCACTACATTACACCTCGCACTATCTAGTGCACTATCGATCCATTATTATCGTTATTATTTTTAATTCAATTCAATTTATTTGTATAGCGCTTTTTACAATAGTCATTGTCTCAAAGCAGCTTTACAGAAATAAAAAACAGGTCTAAACAGTCAGAAACATCTAAAGAGAGACAAACAGGAACAGATAAACAGAGACAAACAGGTAGAAAACAAATGGAATTTATCCCAACTGAGCAAGCCACTGAGTGGCGACGGTGGCAAGGAAAAACTCCCTAAGATGTTTTTTTGGGAAGAAACCTTAGAGGAACCCGAGCTCAGAAGGAAACCCATCCTCATCTGGGTAACACAGAATGTGAAGGTAAAACAGATAGTGTGAAAAATGAGAAGTATGGCCTCAGGAGCAGCGCGTAGTCCCAGCAGAAGATTTGGGCTCATCCAGAGGCAGAGGGGATCTGGATCTCCAATATCTCCATAAATTCGTGTGGGGCTCGGCAAAAAGAGAGAGAGAGAGGGAGAAAAACGATTAGGACTGTGAATTAGTGAGATATAATTTAGTCAGGGTAAGCTTGAGTAAACAAATACGTTTTAAGCCTAGATTTAAACACTGAGACTGTGTCTGAGTCCCGAACACTAATAGGAAGACTGTTCCATAACTGTGGGGCTCTATAAGCGAAGGCTCTTCCCCCTGCTGTAGACTTCACTATTCTGGGTAATATCAAATAGCCTGCATCGTTTGATCTGAGTAGGCGTGGCGGATCATATAAAACCAGAAGGTCGCTTAGATATTGTGGTGCAAGACCGTGTAGTGCTTTATAGGTTATTAGAAGTATTTTAAACTTAATGCGAAATTTTACAGGGAGCCAATGCAGTGTGGATAAGATCGGGGTGATATGGTCGTATCTTCTAGTTCTAGTAAGGACTCTAACATCCAGACAGTAAGGCATTGATTGCAGTAATCTAATCTAGAGGTGACGAATGCATGAACCAGTATTTCTGCATCATGTAGTGACAATATGTTTCTTATCTTAGAAATATTTTTACTATTTGATGTTCAGCCTGAAACTACTGCAGCGATAACAAGTGCTTGTGCTTTTAAGAATTAAAGTAGTAAAAGGAAGGTGCTGCGTTATTTTAGTTTCTACTTCCCTAATGTCAGTTTGTCTTCCGTTTGCTAAAATACTTAATTTATCTTGTGGTTGGATGTAGGATTAACTAAGTTTATTCTCCCTTGGTATTGTCAATGAATGACTTTCAGGGGTTTTTTAAATATCGTAATAAAGTCATTGAATTCTCATCTCCATTCAACTCTATGAACAATATTTCATATTAGCCACAAGGGGGAGACATTCCTTAATGAAGAATTCGGAGTTAATGCAGGCCTTCATGAAACAATAAAATAAAATTTAGATACAAAATGCTCTACATCTTTTCTTTCTATTCACTAATAATTACTTCATACTTAAAATAAAAAGCGCAAAAACTGGTATTTGTGTTGATTTTTTGCTCATACTCAGTGGCTCATACCTTATTTATCCATCCATCCATCTTCTACAGCTTACTCCTTCTTCAGGGTCACGGAGAACCTGGAGCCTATCCCAGGAATCATCGGGCACAAGGCGGGGTACACCCTGGACAGGGTGTCAGTCCATCACAGGGAACAATCACACACACTCACACACCCATTCATACACTATGGACAATTTAGACACGCCAATCAGCCTACCATGCATGTCTTTGGACTGGGAGAGGAAACCGGAGTACCCGGAGGAAACCCCCGCAGCGCAGGTAGAACATGCAAACTCCGCACATCCACATGGTCCCGGCGGGAATCGAACCCTGGAGGTGTGAGGCAAACGTGCAAACCACTAAGCCACCGTGCGGCCCAACCTTATTTATTTATTTATTTATTTTAACTAATCAGCATACATTAGTAAACTATTCAAATATAAATTAAGTTCATCACTTACTCCTGAACTTTCCCTTGACAGAACGCATTATGGTCCAAGCAGATAGTAAATATAGGCTCACAAGTTTTTGCATTATTGAGGGTTGATTAAACCCATTCAATTACATTGACTATTTAAATGGCCAATAACTATAAGAATTTAAGAATTTAATAATGAATATAATAAAAGGCGATGTTCAGCGGACATGTAGACGTTCAGCAGAAATGTTCAGCAGAAATGTTTAGCAGAAATGAATGTTTAGTAAAAATGTTTAGCAGAAACGCTCAGGATAAATGTTTAGCAGAAATGTAGAAATGTTTAGCAGAAATATTCAGTACAAATGTTGAGCAGAAATGTTCAGTAGAAATGTTCAATAAAAATTAATATAATAAACTTGATAATGGTGGATCATGATTTTGTTAAAACTTGAACAAACAAACAAACAAAAAATGCATGGACCCCATGGCCCACTTTGAGAACCATTGCACATTGTACTTGGTTTTATACACTTTTAATATTTACAGCACCTTTGCAGTTATTTATTATTAGACACAACTATGTGTCAGACTCAAAAATGACTGATCTGTGTGGTATTATTCCAGAGTCATTTAAAGAAATTAATTTATATTGTAATGTATAGTTTATATGACTGACTGCACATCATGGTCATAGTACCTCATTACAGTTATCGGAAATTTTGTGGGATACACTGTAGAACAATTTAAATGCATTTTCCTAACCTTCTTCACTGTGTTTTATAGTATATTTTGCTTAAGCTAATCATTCTGTTGCCGTGGACTTTCATGGACAAATAATGCTTATCTTGTCCGTATACATTCCAGTGTGTACACAACTAAGCTATGCAAATCTAGGTCAGGTTCTTAGCTTCTATACTTTGTTTTTGCAAATGCCCTGTAAATTTCCTCAATAAATAGTAACCTATTACATATATCTCAAACGTGCTTATGGGATAAAAAAAAAATAATAATAATAATCTTATAATGATGGTTTAAATCAGTGAGAACATGTGCTTCAGATTTGGCAGCAGCTTTGTTTGTATGACAGAACGAGAGAGAGACAGAAGGAGGGATAAGAAAGGGGAGGGGTACAGGGAGCATGCAGGCATGCGCAAGCAAGAGAGAGACAGAGAGCAATGCTGGAAGAATGAAGGCTGTGACGCACGATTATCTTCCCTCTGCCGACTCATTGGCTGCTGGGTCCGCCCGTCAGTGAGCTCAGGTTCAGGGCTATGCCATCAGGGCAGATTATGAAGCAGATCTTGTCTCTAGTGCTCTCCTCTACTTGTCTCAATGGCTGAACACAGGCTCTCCATGCTTCTCTTGCTGTGGCTCTTTGTGTGCATGCAGCCGGCATGGCCCTTTGATCAAGTGCCTGCAATCCTGGACAGGAGGTAAGGGGAGTTCTTTCAACTACAGCATGAGGAGGAGGGTGGAGCGGGAGAGGGAGAGCAAGTGATGCTGTGTAGTCCTCCACTGTGGCCAGTGCACACAAGGGACCAGGGTTATAATAGTCAAATATCATTGAAGCTGCACTCCTGGATTAGCCTGAGCTCACGCATAATATCTGAGTAACAACGAAAACACTCTATAAAGGATCTGCTTATTGTGGTGCAGTCTTCTCTCTCTGTCTGTAACTGCAAGGTGTTTAAACATGGCTATGACAATGGGACATGAGGCGGACCCTTCAGACCCAGTGTTTTGCCTGAAGGAATCAGTTTACAGAAGCTACTCGATTGTGTGCTAGGGAAGAAGAAGCTGAGAGTGAACCACCCCAGAAAGCTGTGAACACTCCCTAGACTTACTGCAGTGTTGTTTACATGTTTAGCTAGCCATTCCTGAAATGGCTCTCATTTTATAGCATTTATACTTTGCCATATTTCTCAGGATATTCCATTTAAAATTGGAGGTTAAATATGAAAACATTGGCCTCATGAACTTATAGATATGAACTTCATTTTAGTTCCATTAATGCTCCGCTTAATCTTAGCTCCATTGATGGTAAGTTATAGGTAAATATCAGCAAACTCATGCAGTTTTGCAGGTTATTTCTGTTGCTATGCATTGTATGACAGTTGATGTTATTTTTGAGAGAGCATATGGCCCTGGGGGATAAGGATAGAGGTGTTTTGATGCGACTGAGCTCCTGCCTTAAGACTCTTAGTGATGTAAGTGAAAGAATTAGCATCTGATATCTAGAGAAATATTCCACTGCGCTTTCCAGAGCACCTGGTATGAAATCACTAGAACAGTATATTCTAAAATATTGGCATGTTACTATGTTAATTTGTTACATGCCATGTTATACATATGTTTTAACTTGCATACACACACACACACACAAAAAAAAGATTCCTCAGGTCTTCTTTGGGTAGTTAAGGCTTTACATAGAACCTTTCAGGGTTCCCCCAGATGGACAAAACAATAGATCATTCAGCACTGTGTAGGAAGCATATAAATCCAATCTAATAACTTCCACCAGCATCTTTAAATCCTTTCGTCTCACTAAGATTTTCACCTTGAAATGTACAACAGAAGAACAGCATTTAAAAAGAATGTCTTCGGAAGTCTTCTATCTTGTCTGACCACACCACCATACAATTCTGCTCAAAGTGAGGGGACAGAATATTGCCACATGGCTCTGTAATCAACACTTCTGTGGATTATTTGGCCAGCAATGTGTCTTGGACTACAACTGGCTCATCCTCACATTTCTTAGTGGTGTCAAATGCAACACAGATGGACCAGAAAGTGGAACTAAACAGAAACCTTTACTCTTAATCTGATCTAATGAAGTAATCTATTTTTAGATATCATGGTTGGTGCAGGGCCTTTTTTTTACATCCTTAGAGAGAGAGAGAGAGAGGGAGAGAGCGCGCGAGAGAGAGAGAGAGAGAGAGAGAGAGAGAGAGACAGAGAGAACATTGATAAATTTGAGAATATGAAGGTGGAGACATGGTGGGTACACTGCTTTTCATTACATAAATGTCCAGTTCAGCACTTAGTCCACTGTGTCTAGCCATAACCAGTGATAGCAGCAGAAGCTCAGTTGCTGACCTCAGTGAATTTGCATTAGAACAAAGTCAAGAGCCTTACATACCAGCACCACCAACATAAACACAATCAGGTCTATAAAAATGTATATTTAGGCGGATTCTGTGTTGTTTACAGCACCAGTTATAGAATCTTTAAGGAATGCATCCAGAACATGCATTTACACATGGAGTGTGTGCATTAGATTCAGTTCTAGTTAGTTTTACTGAGTCAAGATGTCATGCTGTTGTCAGTTCAACATTCATCTTTCTCTTAAGAGATGATGTGTGTCATACAGATGTCATAAATTGTTTATTTTCTCCAAAGTGCTATGTCTAACTGTCTAACTGCATATGAATCCCACAATTCCAAACTTAGGTCACCCAGTACCTGCCTAAATCCTGGCCTGACCAATGTGGAGGAGAGCAAATACAGAAGACTCTTAATAAGGTTTAAGATCCTTCACCAAGCTTATTATCATGATTGGAAGCATATATTGTTCATCCTAGTATAATCCTGCAGGTTCCAGTGCTATGGGAATGATTAGATAGTATCAGAGTTTCTTTACCTTTCAAACTAAGTAAGGCTTAAAGTAGGAGCTGTTGTTGTGGAGCTGATAAGAAGTGCATCTGGTAATGGACCAGGTATGAGTTTGAAAAGATGCTAATGCCAAGATTGCAAACATTTGTAGACTGAAATGCCATCTACCTCAACTACAATTCAGGTAGTATAGAACATTCATCAGGATTTAATTTGGAGAAAGTTGGAGGAGTTTTTGGAGTTGGAAATTTGTTCTTGCCTGTACAGTTTAGGAATACATGCAGTTCAGTGAGATGGAAAAGATAGCTTTGGTGTTCTAGTACCGATAACAATGTATTCTAAGACCATGCTGCCAAATGATGTGGTCTGAAGCACACAAAAGGTGATAAAGGAGGGAATCAAACACTGGTCCTTGAGTAACACTGTTGAGGATTTACAGTCAATGTGAAAAAATAAGTACACTCCATGGAACTTGTTGGCTTTTTTGACATATTTGACATATTTGACAAACATTCGATCCTCTTTGAAACAGTGCCTATTAATCAAGTTGATACATTCAATCAAATGACAGATTTTGTAGTAATTTTCACAATTTAAATGAACAGAAATCAGATCAGTCACATGGAAAAAGTTTAAGTACACCCCTACGTTTATCACACCTTCAAATCCATAAAATTAGAATAAGATGTTCAGGATTGGGTGCCAGTAATTAGAACCTGCTTAGAGAGTGCAGGTGGAACCTGTCTTATGTATAATCCTCTCATATCTAGGGTCTGGTGTTCCCTTTGATATTGAGGTATGTAGTGTCATCATGCCAAGATCTAAAGAGTTCTGTAAGGCCTTCAGAAAAAAACGTTGATGCCTACGAGTCTGGCAAGGAATTTAAAAATATCTCCAAATAATTTGAAATACATCGTTCCATTGTACGGAAAATAATCTACAAATGGCACAGATTTCAAATGACTTCCAATTTGTCCAGGACTGGCAGTCCCAATCAAATTCAGCCCAAGAGCAGACTGTCTGATGCAGAAAGAAGTCTCCAAGAACCCCAAAATTTCATCACAGGATCTGCTAGTAAGTCTTGCACAAATTTTACCTGCATGTGAGCCATGCCAGGAAAAAGCCTTTGTAAGACTACAGTTTACTAATGATCATTTAGGCCTTTTGGAATATTGTGCTCTGGACAGTCAAATGAAAGATAGAATTGTTTGTCATCCACAGTAACAGCAGACATATTTGGCACAGACCAAAGACAGCTTTTCAGGAAAAGCACCTCGTACCATCTGTGAAGCACGGTGGTGGAAATGTTATGGGTCGGGAGTTGCTTCACCGCCTCAGGGGCTGGAAAGCTTGCATTCACTGATTTAACAATTCTGCATTATATCAAAGAGTACTTGAAGATAATGTGAGGCCATCCGTCTGAAAGTTTAAGTTGAATTGTGAGTGGACCTTTCAACAGGATAATGATCCTAAACACACTAGCAAATCCACAGTGGAACAGCTCAAAAAGAAGAAAGGTTGGTTATGGGTGGAGGGTTATGGAATGACCTAGTCAAAGATTTGAGTTTTTTTGTGTGTGTGTGTGTGGGGGGAGTTCGCTAGGGGGGTTGCGGAATTGTGGTGATAGATTCAAACAAGCCTAGTGGACAATTATGCAAAATGCCTACAAGAAGTTATTTCTGTTAAAGGGGGGAATACTAGCTTCTGAGGCCAAAGGTGTACTTACTTTTTCCACAGAAGAATATCAAATCTATAGATATTTCTGTTGAATAAATGATTGAAAAAGTTAATTTTCCTTGTGGTTTTCTTCAAGTAGGTCTACTTTATTAATAGGCATTTTTTCAAAGATGATCAAATGTTTGCTTGCCCAAATATGTCAAAAAGGCCAACAATTTCAATGGGATGTGCTTATTTTTTTAACATGACTTTAGGTTTATTGATGATTATGAAGTGTTATCCATTAGAGAATTAAGATTATTTGTGTCAGAATTGTCCATTTTATAAATGAAAAATGTCATGATTTACTGTAATAAAAGCTTTACTGAGATCTAAGTCTAATCTAGACATCAGACTTGTTAGTGAAGTGGTTGGATCTGTGTCAGTAGATAAATTGGATTTCTGTCACTGAACTTGCATTTAAGATTGACATGTTACTTCTTAAGCTAGTGAAGTGCTCTGTTCCAGTAAAATTAGGGCCTTTTTTTTTTTTTTTTTTTTTTAAATTATATCTTTCTCTCCTTTCCATTTTTCTAAGCTTGGAGGTCCCACCATTTCAAGGTATCAGAATCAGACCAGGTCAGTGACAAATTTACAAGTTCTTGATATGATTTTGAATCATCATTTAAAAAATCACACAATATTAAGCGTTTTAATGTTGTAGAATTATAAAATGAATAAAGGGAATATAAGAGCAAAAATATTACGAAAACTGGAGGAACCATCTCCCCCCCATTTGTCCAAACTTCAGCTGTCCAATGCATGTTTAGTGTTTTTGCACAATATATACATATATTATTATTATATATTATACATATGTACAGCATACAGTATATGGCAGTTTCTTTCTTGTGGTACCTGATCTTACATGAGGCAATGATTCACTCTGCTGTATGACTTCACTATTATCCTGTCCCTCTTGTCCTATTTTCACATTTTATGATGCAGATGGAGTAGGCATTGAAAGTTCAAGTGTCTCACACGAGGAGAGTTTTTCGCCTGCAGCTGAAAACCCACTCCGAAAAATGTTGCAGGTATTGCATTTTCACGTTGCCAATGTGACCTTGGGCAACAAGAATATTATCACTGCCTAAGTCTATCTAAAACATCCTGCAAGACACTCTTGCAAAACAGAGACACGTTTAATAAATTAAAAAGAAGTGTGTTTAAATTATCTATTTTGCAAGCTGTGTTTAATGTTTAAATACCAATAGCAACTTGTTCTTTCCTGCCAACAGCCCTATGGATGGCATTTGCACACTCAGCCCAGAACTAAAAGGAAGTTACTTCAGTCTACTAGCTCAGGGCCATACTCTCCTCTGAGTGTAGCTTATAATGGCAACATATGCATCCTGTTCAAGGCCAAGAGGCTGGCTATTCGCTACAGAAACAACACTTTTCTGGACTTAACAGAAAGGGTATTTGGACCCAATGCCTCTGTAGACACCAAAGGCTCTGTATGCACCAAAGAAAAGGCTACGTATGTCATTAGAAAACCTTATTTTTCAGCTTTGTTGTCATAGATTGTTACATTTGTCAAAAAATAACATTTTTTTTATTTAACATTCACTACAAGCTATACTGACTGACTTTAAAGATTTACCTGATGGTAGCAGTGCCATTTGTATGTGTTGTTTGTCCACAGCCTTTCTCTTCACTTGGGAGATGTGGAGGACATTAAGGGACTTGTCATTAGGTGTGTGTCCTTTTCTTCCCACCTTTTTATCCCACTTGATAAAGCTAAACATATAATCTTACAGAATGACCACTGTTATAACGATCTTATATGTGATCTTATGACTTTACCACAGGCTCCAAATGTCCAACACATTTTATGAGTCAGTAGGCCAGAACTGGTTCACAGTGGACAGTGTTCATATCCACTACAACTGGACACATGAGGCAACATTCAATGCCACTGATGTCTACGCTCCCGCTACCTACTCATACCACTGCCAGCACGTCAGCAGCCTACAGAAATATGACACCTTACTGGTACCCAGCTCCTACACAGATAGCTCTGCGAACTGGCACATCACCTTTACAGACTTCCAAGTAGGTGCACAAGTTGCTTACTAAAGCTTATTGATATAAAAATTAAAGCATTAGTGTACTACTTTCTAAAATTAAAGATATTTAGCTTAAAAAAAGCAGGACTGTTCAGGAAGATTAACTGAAAATAAATCATGGAAATATTAACATTTATTAGTGAGTGAGGAGATAAGGCTAATTAACCTCTGTTAGTAATAGAGAAAAATACAATAGAAAAATACAGATAGAATATGGAGAATATTATACATTGAATATTGAATTTGACCTTATAGACAGAGAGAGCGTTACCTGCAAGCCACTATTCTTTTACCATATGGAACTACTGATATGCTTCTCCATTTCACATCCACAGATCCAAGCCTTCAATGTGCAATCCAACAAATTTGCGTCGGCCAGTGATTGTGCAACCTTCTTTACGCCAGCCATCCTGATGGGACTCATCACGTCTCTGATTTTGCTGCTAGTGTTGGCCTACGCCCTGCACATGGTAGTCCACCTCAAGCACATTGACCGATATGAAGAGCACAAGACCACTGTCTACTTCCCACGTATGCCCGAGGCTGAACTCCCTGACAAGAACAGTGTTTAGGGCTGGGTTGCCACCATGGCACCATCTATGGACCAAGCACAGCTCTGCAAAGGACCAGACAGGTCCTCTTCTTAATCTTGCCTCTTCTGATTCTGGTTGCTGCACTGTGCTCTCAGTCTTAATCCTGCCTGGAAATAAACTTGATTGGCTGTTGATCTTAAGTCTTGAGACAGGAGGTGAGATAATCTGCTGAATTCTGTGTTTAATCCCAGGCTGGAACCAGAACCTGGGCACATCATGCTTCTCCAGGACTGGGACTGGGAAGCCTATGAAGATGGAGTATTAAACTGGACTTTCGCTGGACCAAAAATGGGTAGACTTTAGAGCAACCTGAACAAGTATGGCAGAAATCTACTGTATGAATATTCAAGAGATTTGTGAGTGAAGAGGAAGTAAGGGAACTTAATGAAGAAGTGAAAAAGTGTGCCTGTGACCCAGTGGTCAAAAAACAAACAGTTGAGGTTACTGATGTGAATAACAAAGAAAAAAAATATTATAATAATTTTGTGACTGCCAAAGTCTAGCAAAATTTGTCAGCCTTGACAAATCACTGACAGTAAAAATGTGAATATGAAAAATATATAAGAACTAAGAAAACAGGCCGTAAATGTACAGTGCTTACAAACTCTACTGTAGTTTTTTTAAGTAATGCAAACACCACATGTACAATAGATTCAGATCAGTTTTCAATCTCAAAATATGCAGTTAATGATGTAGTTGTATAGATCATGGGCACTGATTTTAGTATTTAACAGCCTACAAGTACAAAACCTATATCAAACCTGCATCAAAAACATGCTTTATTTTCTAGTTCATAAAAAAAAAAAAAAAAAAAAAACATTAAATGCAACAAATTTTTATATGAACAAATGTATTAGGCCTATTTAAACTCTTTCCTGGTTACTAGGTGGAATGTATTAGGTCTAATATATGTACACTGATTGACAGCAAATGCTGTGTAACTATAGGGAAGTCCTGTTCAAAGAATGAAAGAATGCTGTATGATAACTCGTGTAGGTGTATACCCTCAGTATCATATTCAGTAAGCCTTTATATATCTACAAATAACATCAGTAACTCATTATTGCAATAACTCACAGCATGACAACAGCTAATTATAAAACCTTTCAGGGCGGCTCTGACACTCATGTGCAACTTGTTCTTTTTGTCCAAATGGAAGCTTACATACACATTAAGGTTTCCAGTCAATGTAGTTTGAAAAATAAACAATGATCAGATGAAAACGGTGTATGCATCAACTTCCAGTTTTTAGAAGTTCTACTGTATATGTGGGTGTATTACATGCTGCAGTCATTCAGAACAGTAACCAGGAAGTCATAAATGTGACACGGCAGTGAAAGAATCAGTGGTTAATTTTGCAGCTCACACCAGGTCACTGGCTGCAGTCAGCTGGTTCAGAGTTCCTCATACTGGAGTCGGGTGAACGCAACCTCATCCTCCTGCCTCTGTTTTTCCTCTCTGTCCTTTCTGCCATCTGTTCTCCCCTCTCACCTCACAGCAGGAGCATAACTAACCCCTCACAGTTTACCTGTTGGCTCTGAACCAGAAATGCGTATCTGTTGCCATAATTTTGAGATTCACTGTTGCTGTTAATTTGCCATTGCTTTCTTGGTACACACAGGGCCATCCTGGTTTACAACATCACTAACCAGAATTGCACTACACTAATTCCAAATACATTTATTATTCTTTAATCTTATTATTATTTTTCCAGTCTTGGTCATTACTATTCAAAAATGTTATCCATAGACACAAAATCTAGATATTGTTCTATTTTCTAAGGTGAGGTGGGTTTCTTCCAGAAGCACCAGTTTCTTCTCACTTCCCAAAAACATGCCAGCTGGTGAATTGGTAGCTTTAAATTGCCCTCTAGTTGTCTATGCATGGTGGTCTATCCATCCCATCCATGGTGTATTCCTGCCCTGAATGAATGAATGAAAATCTTTAGGTTGTGTTATCATTTATTCTCCAGTTATGTCTATACCTTCTGACTGTCCAGACTCTGTTTTATCAAATAGAAATATTAAACCAATCAGATTTCAGTTAAAGATTAAGTGATGACCATCTTAAAATGAAAAGTAGAGATACAGCAGGTAGACATAAAGGTAGATTGATACAATTCGATTGAATTTGTTGGTTGTTAAAGGTAGGACTTCTTTTGTGCTACCTTTACAAACACATTATTCTTTTGAATGTGATGTCTAAGAGTTGATTTTGTAATTCTAAAACCCCAAGAATCAACTAAATTGTGAAAAATGTAGTGAAATGTACAGTCCTTCTCATTATGTGGAGAGATTATGCTCATGAGTCTCACTCCTCAAATTTCCAAGCATTCTAGATATCTGGATTTTTTTTATTACAGCCATGATTGTGTGGTAAATTTATCCACTTATGTATTTTAATGTAATTTACCAACCTCATAAATATACCTAGGAACCTCATGTTCTTACAAAGGGAAACAGGAAATGGCTAGGCATCATTTGGGTGTGAGTAATTGTGTTTTTAAGATAACATGAGAATGGGCTTTTGCTACTCAAAAAGATTTTCTCTGTTGTTTGCATGAACATTTGGAATAGTGGTTTGTAACATGTTTGTGCATTTCCTTAAAAGGTGCCAAGTTGAAGCTAAGATATACTGTATGGGGGGTAAGGGGGGAGCAGCCAAATCTTTTGTGTTTTTGCTCTTTTTAAACAGAATAGTCTGTTGGAAATCTGGTGTGAGTTCCAGCTTCATCTTAATCCCACTCAGTGAGTCAGCTATATTAGGAAGATTTATGGAGAAATGACTCATCCCTTTCAAATAGATATGAATGAAAAGAGGGCAAAATCATTCCAGGCCAGTGGACGTCAGTGCACATTTTTCTCTTTTTCTAATCCAAGGCCACATGAGGTCACAAGTAAAATATTCTCCATTATGGAGACTATCATACGTATTATCTTATTTATTTGTCCACATATATGTTGGGTATCACACACACAGTATCTCACAAAAGTGAGTACACCCCTCATATTTTTGTAAATATTTGATTATATCTTTCCACGTTACAACACTGAAGAAATGACACTTTGCTGCAATGTAAAGTAGTGAGTGTGCAGCTTGTGTAACGGTGTAAATTTGCTGTCCCCTCAAAATACCTCAACACACAGCCATTAATGTCTAAACCGCTGGCAACAATATTGAGTACACCCCTAAGTGAAAATGTCCAAATTGGGCCCAAAGTGTCAATATTTTGTGTTGCCACCATTATTTTCCAGCACTGCCTTAACCCTCTTAGGTATGAAGTTCACCAGAGCTTCACAGGTTGCCACTGGAGTCCTCTTCCACTCCTCCATGATGACATCACGGAGCTGGTGGATGTTAGAGACCTTGTTCTCCTCCACCTTCTGTTTGAGGATGCCCCACAGATGCACAATAAGTTTTAGGTCTGGAGACATGCTTGGCCAGTCCATCACCTTCACTCTCAGCTTCTTTAGCAAAGCAGTGGTCATCTTGGAGGTGTGTTTGGAGTCGTCATCATGCTGGAATACTGCATACTGGTCATGCTCTGCTTCAGTATGTCACAATACATGTTGGCATTCATGGTTCCCTCAATGAACTGTAGGCTCCCCAGTGCTCCTTATTCTTGTACTCCTCACCTGGTTGCTACCACACACGCTTGACACCATCTGAACCAAATAAGTTTATCTTGGTCTCATCAGACCACAAGATATGGTTCCAGTAATCCATGTCCTTAGTCGGATTGTCTTCAGCAAACTGTTTGCGAGCTTTCTTGTGCATCATCTTTTGAAGAGGCTTCCTTCTGGGATGACAGCCATGCAGACCAATTTGATGCAGTGTGCGGCGTATGGTCTGAGAACTGACCTATGCAGCAATGCTGGCAGCACTCATACGTCTATTTCCCAAACACAACCTCTGGATAAGACGCTGAGCACGTGCACTCAACTTCTTTAGTCGACCATGGCGAGGCCTGTTCTGAGTGGAATCTGGCCTGTTAAACAGCTGTGTGGTCTTGGCCACCGTGCTGCAGCTCAGTGTCAGGGTCTTGGCGAATTTCTTATAGCCTAGGCCATCTTTATATAGAGCAAAAAAAAAATTTTCAGATCCTCAGAGAGTTCTTTGACATGAGGTGCCACGTTGAACTTCCAGTGACTAGTATGAGGGAGTGTGAGAGCGATGACTCCAAATTTAACACACCTGCTCCCCATTCACACCTGAAACCTTGTAACACTTACAAGTCATATGACACCGCGGAGTGAAAATGGCTAATTGGGCCCAATTTGGGGTGTAGGAATTTATGAAATTTTTGTTTAGTTTCACATTCATAACCTAAACACATTCTTTAAATGTCTAATTTATGATGTAGACTATATTTTCTTTACAATCTCCAAAATGTTTTATACCTCCACTGTCACATGCAGTCATAAATTGAGATGAAAATTATTTAGAACTCTTATATAATTGAATTATTAAATTAATAATTAAAAATTAAATGTTTGCAGAAATGCCATCATTGTGCCAGGCTGATGTCTGGAAAGAACAACAAAGGTAAATTTTTGTGAATACTGTGCAAGTTATGCAAAATTACATTATATATTTAAATACTGCCTACAACACTGGATGCATTACATGCAACAACACGAAAAAACACAAGGTGCACAGATTAATATGATCTCTGCTTTGAGAGGTTTCCTGCAACAGCCAGTCTGATAGTGCCAATGGATGTTTTCGTTGATGATGAGATTATAGGCTTGACAGATATTAGCCTACTTAATCCCAAATATTCAAAACTATGTGAGCATATGCATTTTAGAAAAGTCTGAAAATAAGTTTTATTCTTGGCCACATTTGTGACCAAAGGCAAAATCAATATATATAATAAAATCCATAAGCACAATTCTAGCATGAAATTAGTTTTGCCCCATATATCATTTCCATCCATTTTCTGTACCACTTATCCTACCCAGGGTCGCTGGGAGCCCGGAGTCCATCCCAGGGGACTCTGGGCATGAGGCAGGGCGCATTGTGGGCAGGGTGCCAACCCATTGCAGGGCACAATCACACACATTCATGCAATTCAGAGATGCCAATAAGCCTACAACACATGTCTTTGCACTGGGGGAGGAAACCGGAGTATCCGGAGGAAGTGAGGGGAAAACATGCAAGATCCACACACACAGGGCAGCGGCGGGAGTCGAACCCCCATCCCTGGAGGTGTGAGGCAAACGTTCTAACAACTGAGCCACCTCCATATATCATTTGAACTAACAAAATGTACAATATATATTGTTAGGATTATCTACTTGTTCTCCCCGTGCTGCGGGGGTTTCCTCCTGGTACTCCGGTTTCCTCCCCCAGTCCAAAGACATGCATGGTAGGTTGATTGGCATGTCTAAATTGTTCGTACTGTATGAATGGGTGTGTGAGTGTGTATGTGATTGTGCCCTGCGATGGACTGGCACCCTGTCCAGGGTGTACCCCGCCTTGTGCCCGATGCTTCCTGGGATAGGCTCTAGGTTCCCCGTGACCCTGAAGAAGGAATAAGCGGTAGAAGATGGATGGATGGATTATCTACTTATTATGCATCTTTTTTCTGATGTGCATGCTCAAATAAATAGTTTTGTTTTTTCATAGAACCATTTGCATCATCTATCTAAAAATGTTAATACAGAATCAAGACAACCTACAGCTTAGATTTCATGTTTCAAAATATCATCAGACTACAGCTGGCACCTTTAATATATGATGTGTCATCTGGTGGGGATGACTCCCATGACGTAAGAGGGACAAAGGGCACAAGCACACAAGTAACCCCCTTGTCTGATGTAGCCTACTCGAGTGCATCGGTAAAACAATGAGGCTGAGTGTGCTGGAGTGCAGCTGCAACCTCCATCGGATGCCTCGGCTCGGATGTATGACCATGTGGGTCACGGGGCATCCAAATCCGCGGTTCCAGGGTAGAAAATGAGTGTTTGCCTGAACGCAAACTTCAACGTTTAACGAATAACAATAACTCACATAGTGTTCATTAGTTTCAGTTTACGGTTCTGAATATTCTTTCTGTCGCCGTCTCTATAACAGAAGCTCTGCTTGAGAATCCAAATATATTATGCTCGCTCCCCCCCTCCTCAGAAATGGAATCGTCTAACGGCTCCATCAGAAAAGCAAATGTGTGGAAGATTCAGATTGTAAAAAGCTCAGCAGTCAGTTTCTCTGCTGCGCCTTCATCGACGTCTAACGGCTGCTGAACCTCAGGTATCCTTCACGCTCATTATCGATTGCTCTAAGGATTCTATGTATATTTGTATTTTATAGTCAGGGTTAGGCAATGTTGTGCATCAGTGGTCTATACGTTGTTAAACTTTCTTTGAGTCTAACTGGTTTAGTTAGCTTTATGTACATGATTCCATCGTCTCAAACCGATGAATACGGAGTAGCTCAGTGAAAAATGGTCGAATGCCACTATATTTATGTTTAATGAACACTAGTTTTTAACGAATGTTCACAGTGTCCCTTCGTAGTCCTGTGATCAGGAGGAATAAATGGAGGCTCAGCAACTGAAGGATCCGCTGAATAAAGTTTCCCTAATCAAAGGTACCTCAAGCAGCTACAACTCTGAAGAACAACACAAAACATATATATTTAACTTTCTACAAAAGTAAATACACTGAAGTGTGTTCAGGTTTGACTGCATCTTTCTAAGCGTGTCTTGAAAGCATCTTTGATTACATTGTCAACATTGTTGTGTAAGTGAGGTAAGAGCTGGGAACTCTGACATTAAGTGCATTTAGTGCACTGACCTGTGCAGTCGTCCTGCATGGATGTAATACAATGCGTGAGGTGCAGCTTAAGCAAGGATGTTTTCAGTTTCGAAGCTAATCTAGGCCAGAGTGTTCCTCTGTGTCCTCACTCTGCAGAGAGATCCAGTGCCTGATCCAGGGTGGCACCGGTGAGCCGGGGACTGAGAGTCCTACAACTCAGGAATTCATGAATCCTTAATGTCCTCGCTCGAACGCACTCCCCGCACGGTGCAGAGGTTGTGATTGCCGAGCTATTACAGCTGACTCATGCAGGATACGTGCAGGCTTGTTTTTCTGAATTCCTGTCACTGATTGCATTGATACCTCCCTTAAAAATCACCATTTATGGTGCACGTTCTGGAGTGTGCAGGATGAGGTCATGTCTTTCACTCGATAGCACGGCCTGATTCTGCGCAACCCAGTTTGAGGAGAATTCCTACTTTAGGTGAAGACACAGTTAAGTTTAGAAAAATCGAGCTAAAAATATTCCAAATATAACAGTGTAGATGTGCTGATTTGTCTTAGTCATTAAAGTTGTGTTCAGTTTATGTAAAATTCCTGTGCAGGTCTTAAGCAGCAGCTTGGGGGAGGCAATCCACAA
The DNA here is from genome assembly GCA_012411365.1 of Ameiurus melas. Lineage (NCBI taxonomy): Eukaryota > Metazoa > Chordata > Actinopteri > Siluriformes > Ictaluridae > Ameiurus > Ameiurus melas. Next base: position 12,217,376 of record CM022768.1, on the reverse strand, counting down.
TTTATAGAGAGACCAGGGCCCTAGTTTAGAACTGAGATGAGTTTTTTGGGGTAAATCTATTTTGGGTTAACTTATTAATTCATGGAATAGGCCCATTTACCCACCACAGGGGAAATTATCTTGTACTTCATTCTGATCTAAATTTAACCTGTGGCCAGTCTAAGTGTGAACTCTGAAAGAGGACAGAAATGCCAGGTAAAGTATCAAGATGAAATGATTGTGATCGCCAATTTTGGCAAAGGTATTGATGCTGTAACTTTATCCTTTGCTAGCATGAAAAATTCTCTGCTGAGGTTGCTTTATTTAAAATAAATTAACCATATCATACCTTAAATCATTTGATCACAAGTCATTCTAGTGTAAATGTCTGTACAGATGAGCTGACTCGGAGCTCCATGGAGGCCAGTGAGTCAGAGAAGGTAATCCGGCACCTTAACCAGGAACTGAAGGAAGCCCATGATCAGGCCAATGCTGGCAAGCAGAAGTGTGTGGAGCTGCAAGGTAAAGGCCATGCAGGTTTTCCTTGAGTGTGCAGCTTGTATAACAGTGTAAATTTGCTGTACCCTCAAAATAACTCAACACACAGCCATTAATGTCTAAACCGCTGGCAACAAAAGTGAGTACACCCTTAAGTGAAAATGTCCAAATTGGGCCCAATTAGCCATTTTCCCTCCCCAGCATCATGTGACTTGTTAGTGTTACAAGGTCTCAGGTGTGAATGGGGAGCAGGTGTGTTAAATTTGGTTTCATCGCTCGGGACATTCCCTCATACTGGTTACTGGAAGTTCAACATGGCACCTCATGGCAAAGAACTCTCTGAGGATCTGAAAAAAAGAATTGTTGCTTTACATAAAGATGGCCTAGGCTATAAGAAGATACTGAGCTGCAGCACGGTGGTCAAGACCATACAGCGGTTTAACAGGACAGGTTCCACTCAGAACAGGCCTCGTCATGGTCGACCAAAGAAGTTGAGTGCATGTTGTTGTTGTTGTTTGTTGTTGTTATCCGGTCAGTCGAGTCCGACTCGGCGATTCTATAGGCCATCTCTCGCCATGCTTTCCGGTCCTGGACTCTCCCCTTCAGCTGCTCTATGCCCAAGCCAGTGTCCGTTTTGATGGCGTCGAGCCACCGCATTCTTTGGCGGCCTCGTCGTCTTGTTCCACTGACCATTCCAAGCATCATTGCTTTCTCCAGTGAATCTGATCGCATCACGTGACCAAAATAAGTCAGCCAAAGTCTGGTGATCTTTCCCTCAAGCGAACATTCTGGCTTGATGCGCTCCAGAACCTCTTCATTGGTGACCTTAGCTGTCCATGGTATCCGTAACAGTCTTCTCCAGCACCATAGCTCAAAAGCATCAATCCTCTTTCGGTCAGCTTTTTTCAGGGTCCAGCTTTCACACCCATACATTAATATGGGGAATGCAATAGCATGGACCATTTTGCATTTGGTTGTGAGGCTGAGGTCTTTGCTCCTTCAGATTTGGTGCATGCTCAGCATCGCACTACGGCCTAACGCAATTCGTGGCCTGATTTCAGGGCCGCAGTCTCCAGTTCGGTCGATCATGGATCCAAGGAAACAGAAATTTTTGACGCCTTCGATCTCTTCATTATTGATGGTTATCTTGACTGGTCCATTTCCAGCTGTTGTCATGATCTTTTGTCTTTTTGATGTTGAGGTGGAGACCCATCTTTTCGCTTTCCTTTTTGATTCTTAATATGAGGTGTTTCAGGCCATCTTCCGTTTCCGCCAGTAATGTTATATCATCCGCATAGCGGAGATTATTTATATTTCTGCCTCCAATCTTCACTCCGATTTCCGATTCTTCCAGATCTAATTTCCTCATGATCATTTCTGCGATTGAAAAGAGAAGGGGACAGAATACAGCCTTGTCGTACACCTTTCTCGATCTTAAACCACTCAGTGTCTCCACATTGTGGTCGAACAGTTGCTTCTTGGTCTTTATATAAGGATTTTATCAGCTGGATCAGGTGCACTGGCACTCCCAGTTCTTGCAGGGCCTTCCATAGCTTATCGTGTTCAATGCAATAGAAAGCCTTACTATAGTCGATGAAGCAAATGTAGATGTTTTTCTGATGTTCATGACATTTCTCCATAATCCATCGCAGATTTGTAATATGGTCACGGGTACCACGACCTCGTTTGAACCCAGCTTGCGAGTCAAGTAGTTCAGCTTTAATGATTGGGTTCAGGCGTTTCTGTATGATCTTCAAAAGGACTTTGCTCGCATGAGGAATCAGGGCAATTGTACGGTAGTTGCAACAGTCCCTTGCGTCACCTCTCTTATGCAGTGGGATGAATACTGATCTCTTCCAATTCTTTGGCCACCTGCTTGTTTCCCAGATCTTCTGGCAAATCTCTCTGATGGCGACTGTTGGAACAGGCCTCAACATTTCTGCTGAGATGCAGTCAATACCAGGTGCCTTATTGTTTGGTAACTGCTTCAGTGCCCACACAACTTCCTCATCCAGGATAGCTGGCTCCATTTCCACTGGGTCGTCGTGGGATGGCTCGGGGTCGTTTGTGCTTGCATACAACTCTTCTGTGTATTCTTGCCATCTGCTTCTGATGTATTTCTGACCAGTCAGGACCGTCCCGTTCTTGTCTTTGATTGCTCCTTTGCGAGCAGTAAAAGGAGTTCGAGTGCATGTACTCAGCATCAAATCCAGAGGTTGTCTTTGGGAAATAGATGTATGAGTGCTTGCATTGCTGCAGAGGATGAAGGGGTGGATGGCTGTCTGCATGGCTGTCGTCCCCGAAGGAAGCCTCTTCTAAAGATGATGCACAAGAAAGCCCACAAACAGTTTGCTGAAGACAAGCAGACTAAGGACATGGATTACTGGAACCATATCCTGTGGACTGATGAGACCAAGATAAACTTATTTGGTTCAGATGGTGTCAAGCGTGTGTGGTGGCAAACGGGTGAGGAGTACAAAGTGTGTCTTGCCTACAGTCAAGCATGGTGGTGGGAGTGTCATAGTCTGGGGCTGCATGAGTGAAGCTGGACCTGGGGAGCTACAGTTCATTGAGGGAACCATGAATGCCAACATGTACTGTGACATATTGAAGCAGAGCATGATCAATATGCAGTATTCCAGCATGATAATGACCCCAAACACACCTCCAAGATGATCACTGCCTTGCTAAAGAAGCTGAGGGTGAAGGTGGCCATGTCTCCAGACCTAAACTCTATTGAGCATCTGTGGGGCATCCTCAAACAGAAGGTAGAGGAGCACAAGGTCTCCAACATCCACCAGCTTAGTGATGTCATCATGTAGGAGTGGAAGAGGACTCCAGTGGCAAACTGTGAAGCTCTGGTGAACTCCATGCCCAAGAAGGTTAAGGCAGTGCTGGAAAATAATGGTGGCCACACAAAATATTGACATTTTGGGCCCAATTTGGACATTTTCACTTAGGGGTGTACTCACTTTTTTTTTTTTTTTTTTTTTTTTTTTTTTTTTTGCCAGCTGTTTAGACATTAATGGCTGTTTGTTTAGTTATTTTGACGAGACAGAAAATTTACACTGTTATACAAGCTGTATACTCACTACTTTACATTGTAGCAAAGTGTTATTTCTTCAGTGTTGTCACATTAAAAGATATAATCAAATATTTACAAAAATGTGAGGGTGTACTTACTTTTGTGAGATACTGTGTGTGTGTGTATATATAAAACTATAACGTTGAGTTGTACAACTTTCTACAGGGGCAGGTGGGATGTATTGTACAATTACATAAGAATTCAACAGGCTGTTTGCACTAGAACTACAAAAGTGTATTTTACTTTAAATGAGTAAATATAATTTAGATCTTTAATTTAGCATTTAGATCTTTCATGTTTTGGTGCAAGCAGCAGTAGGCTAGTGGCTCTTCTGAAGTTTGATGGCATCATGAAGTGCCAGGATATACGAACCCTAAACCTGGTTGTCTCTGCCTGGGGGCTTGGCTGTAGCTGACTCTTTCAATAAGGCAATCACTGCATACCACTTGTAGCCAGTTAAAAACCGGTGATCCAAATTTACAAAAGCAAGCCATAAGCACAAACTAAAAAGTTTGTGTTCTCTATATGGCAGACTTCGCACAATATTTGTGGGTGCTGATCAGTTCTGCAGAAATCAAATTAAAATTGTCACACACAACCACACATAGTACAACGTGTAGTGAAAATTTTTTATTTATTTTTTTTAACCAACTCTCCGTGCCAGTTTACATAGATCAGAATTTACTTGTATAAAGTTAGAAAAATGGAAAGTATTTGTTAAAATAGTATAAAAATATAATGTACGGATATAAAGATTTGTGGCAGAAACGGTCTGACTATGATTGGGATAACATGCAGATATGTGCAATATAATGCTGTGCAATGTTAAGCTGAGAATTGTATTTAAATTGCCCACATATATAATAAATGTTTAAAAAGCCTTATTTAAGAAGATTTTTAATTCCCATATGTTTAAATATCCTTTCATTAAGAATTTGAATGATTTTTATTATGTTAAACTTGTATGAAATGGAATTTAGGCCAGTATTTTATGTTACAGTGTTTCCTTAATGGTGTGTAACTCATTACAGGACTTCTAGAGGAGGAGAAGCGGGCCAGCAAGCATCAGACAGAGGAGTCTGCAAAGCAGATGAAAATTCTTCAGAGTAAGTGTGAGGGGAATAACTCTGTTTATATATATATATATATATATATATATATATATATATATATATATATATATATATATATATATATATATAAAAATTATGAGAGGAGAGTATATTGTAGATCACATCTAGCATGGTGTTTTGTGTGTGTGTGTGTTATTTGAATGTTTATATGTTATGTGGATCCTTCTGCTGTGTCTAAAGCTAAGCTTCAGAAGTTGCAGGATGAAATGGAAAATCTCAGGGACCAGAAGGACAGTACTATTTTGAGTATGCGACAGGACGCGCATGCAGGTCAAGAGGAAATGCAGGTCTTGCGCCGAAACATGGAGAAGGCTGCATCTGAGCGGGAGCACGAGGTCAGTGCTCTAAAGGGCAACCTGGCAACACTAACTAATGAGCTGGAGAAGTGGCAGTTGACTGCAAATAAGTACGAGCGTGAGATTGACAGCTTGCAAGCCAATCACCAGCAACAAAACCAGCAGAGAGACAAAGTTGCTAAACAGCAAGGTACCACAGTCACTCACACTATACACATCAGTGTGGCTTAACTCTATTATAGATTTTAGCTTTAGCTACCATTATCAGCAGTGTAATTTGTTTGTTTGTCAAAGGTCACTGTAGTTGGTAAAGCGACCCAAATTGATAACTGAACTGATGCTGTTAACATTCATCCCATGTTCATCAAGAGTGTTTAATTACTCGTATTATACGACTTGAAAAGAAGAAATGGCTTTTATAGCAGGCAGCACAGAATGCTGCTCTTTTTTTGTGTGTGTGTGTGTGTGTGTGTGTGTGTGTGCGTGCGTTTTGCACACCCATTACCTCATTGGGAAAATATTGCTTGTTATCATATGAAAAGCTGCAAGTGATTGTTGGTCACATCAGTTTGTGGATTTGGAGAGGTGGAATGTAGAGCTAAGAGGTCCATGTGCAATAATAAATGGATTCACCAAAACAATGGACACTGATCATCTGGTAGAAAATGGCAGATTTGGACCCTTCTGGAGAAAAAAATGCTGATTATTAAACCAAAAAGATGTTATACAGATATTTTGTTTATAGCCGAACACTCTGTATATTGTTCTAGCAAAATTTAACTCTTTACATTTTGATGATAGTTGATTAAGTAGCTGAGCAGTTTTCCTGTTTGGACAGCAAATATTCAAACTGAGGGAGCACATTTGTATCTGACAGTTCAGTTACAATCACAAACCGTACAAGTTATAAAACCAGCCATAAATCGGGGATCTCCTCTATGTTGAGCCATTCTGAGTGAGTCACATCTCCTATATTCCATAGAGAAGATTCATGTATTTCACTGTCTAGTACTTGAATTTTTGTTGAGGAGTGGCAACATCTCCAAATGAACATTTGGCACTATGTTGCCTGTACCATGAAGTGTGCCATAAAAATCTGCATAATAACAGTTTCCATTCTTAAAATTCTAAATGTTTATCCTAAACATTTTCCATTAAAAAATAGCCAATTGGCATTCTTAGTGCAGCAGCTGTCTTGCTTGCTAGATGAACAGTTTTGAAGCTCAAACTGCAGCAGTCTCACCTTCTTTCTTCTGATGAGAGGGCTGAGTGCAAATGTGTTCGGGGTTATATATATATATATATATATATATATATATATATATATATATATATATATATATATATATATATATAATTTATTTTTCTTTCTTTTTTTTGAATGGTTTGAGTAGATAATTCAGGGAAGTGGATCATTAAAATACAGTACATGAGATGCTGATTGTTAGGTACCAGAAACAAACTACGACAGGGATAGACTGGCCGAACTCACAAATTAGTCTTTCAGCAAGAATCTGTAAAATGAGAGATGTGCATTTTTGAAGGCTTAAAGACCATAAATAGGAGTGTGTGTGTGTGCAGCATTTTACCCTAAATTACTATTCATGTGCTTAGTGTTATGTAAAAATACTTTTTACATAACCCTAAGAGTGATGATTCATATTACCCACTGTGACTGCATAAGTAATGTAATTGGATAGCTTATAGTGTGTGGGTTTTTTTTCTTTTTCTTTTTTCTTTCTCTCCCTCGCTCGAATGTATTTCCCCCTATTATTGTGTGTGCGTTTGCCTGAAGTGTTTAGTATTTCGTGTGTGTATGTGATGCAGCCAGTGAGCTGGAGAAGCTGAAGCGGGACTGTGAGAGCCTGCAGAGGGAGTGCACGTCCCTCCGGTCAGAGCGGGAGCAGCTGGCTGCGCAGCAGCAGAAGGAGAAGAGCAGTCTGCAGAGTGAATGCACGTCCCTGCGCTCTGAGAAAGATCAGCTTCTAAAGAAACTGCAGCAACTGGAAAAAGAGCTAGACAGGTCCATGTCCCACCACTTTATATGACAGTGGTTTAAAAAAAGAAGCCTTTGCTAAACCTAACCATTTTTGTAAACCAACCTTGTGAAAGTCCTTGAGAAAGGTAGCTCGGTGCATAAAGTACAGACGTGTGACATGGTTTTGGCTTTCTGCAGTTGTAAGAAGCAGAGTGCAGGTCTGAGCAGCACAGCAGAGGCTCTGGAGAAGACAAGGGCTGACCTTGAGAAATGCCTGAGCGCTGCACAGGAGGAGCACCAGAAAAACAGCAGCCAGCTTCACAGCCTGCTGGAGCAGAGCAAAATCAGAACCAAACAGTTGCAGAAGGAGGTGAAAACAGCACTCGTTCCTTATTCCGAGCCCCCGTCACACATAAACATAAGCGTTATTTTCCAGGAGGCATTGCTGTTTCTTAGACTTGCTTTCACTGAGGAGTAGGATCAAAATTTATCAGCGGAATTAAGTACTTATTTTAGTCCAGCATCATGTTGTAATTGACTGGCTGTGATGTTCTCCACTTCATTTCTCTTATGTAATTTTTTGTTGTGTTGTTTAGTGTAACATATGTCAGTATATGTTCTGCCACAGGGTCAGGACATGGGGGTTTATGGGTAAGCGGGAAGCACACTTAAGATTTTGGTGGCGTGCATGTCAAAACATAAGTGTGTTGTGTGTACAGAGGGGAAATAAGTATTGGACGCGTCAACATTTTTTTTTTCCCGAAAATATATTTACAAAGAGGTTATTCACATGAAATTTTCACCAGACATCAGTATTAACTCAAGAAATCTGGAAATATAAAGAATTCACAGCATTAATGTCCATAAATAAAGTTGTGTGTAATAAAGAGGAATGACACAGGAAAAAAGTATTGAACACGCTAAGAAAAAGAAGTTCTCCAAGGCAAGGAACCAGCTGAAATCTGTAAGTAATTACACCCCTATCTGTGCAAATTAATATCAGCTGGGTTAGTAAATTGATGGTCTATAAAAAGGCTTTTCGTTACTAAGGTGTCACACAAGAAACATCTCATGATGGGTAAAAGCAAAGAGCTCTCCCAAAACCTTCGCAACCTTATTGTTGCAAAACATATTGATGGGATCGGATACAGACGTATTTCAAAACTTCTGAATCCTCCAGTAAGCACCATTGGGGCTTTTATCTGCAAGTGGAAGCAACATCACTCCGTCATCAACCGGCCACGCACAGGAGCTCCTCACAAGATTTCTGACCAGGGAGTCAGACAAATAGTTAGAAAGGTAGCCCAAGAGCCAAGGACCACTCAGAAACCACGCCAGAAACACTTGAAGGCAGCAGGTACCATCATCACAGAGAAAACAATAGGCAATGCACTCCACTGCTCATACTCACCCTGCAAATACTGGGAGAGTGTAGTCTGGGCAGACGAGAACAAAATTAAACTTTTGGCTGTCATACTACACACCATGTTTGGAGAAGAAATGGCACTGCACCACACCCTTAAAACACTACCAACAGTGACATTTGGAGGTGGAAGCATCATGGTGTGGAGCTGTTTTCATCACATGGTACTGGCAGGCTTCATATAATTGTAGGAACCCTCCTCTAGCCCTTTACTGGGTAATTGAGAAGAATCTGCTGCCATCCACCAGAATGATGAGACCTTCCCTGCAGAACTCTCAATTTCTTTCAGAGAACAAAAATCAAGGAATTAGAATGGCATGGTCAATCGCCTGACTTGAATCCAGTTGAACAAGGCAAAGGCTTGTTCAGGATTTAAAGGCAATATGTTTAGAAGAATGGGCCAAAATCTCACCTGAATACTGCAGCGAATTAATTTCTTCATACAGGAAGCATCTTGAAGTGGTCATTGCAAACAAAGGCTCCTCCACTAAGTATTAAATACATTTTAGTTAGCATGTTCAATACCTTTTTTTTTCCCCTGTTGAATTATGCGTTATTGCACATAACTTCATTTATGGACTTTTTAATGTTTTGAATTCTTTATATTTATTGGGTTAATACTGAAAATCTCATGCGAATAGCCTCATTGGAAATATATTTCATGGAAAAAAAAAATGTTGAGGCATTCAATACTTATTTCCCCAACTGTATGTATGGTGCTGTGCGTCAACCAGTCTTCAGTCAAACATTGATTGATTTGAAACAGGGAGGTGTGTCTGGTTGCATTCCAGAAAGTATTGTGATGAGGCATTGTGGCAAGACATTGTGATGCTGATTTCATCAAGGGTTTTCAGAGTGATACATTTATTATGTGGTGCAATAATGAGCACAAAGCATCTTGAAAGTGCTATAAATATGTGTTTCAGTTCATGTTAGTCAGCTAAAGCTTTGGAGTAGTTTCTCTTATTTGTTCTCTCTTAGTGTGTGCTCTACTTGTATTCACAAATCTCTTTGATTCCTCTTTCTCTGAAAATGTGAAAAAACCTGAACTGCGGATCTGTCAACTTTAATACCTAATAGCACTGTATCAGTATTCAGAACCTGGAATTAATGATTGTTAGCTGTATTACATCCACTACTTTGCTTATTCTCCATTTAAACTCTGAGAATTTTAGTTTTTAATTTTCAACCTCCTAGTTGAAATGTTCAGTTTGTGTGGCAGTATGATGGCAGATAGACATGCAGCCACTCGCTCACAATACTCAAGTGTTTGCAAATACATAGGTGCAGAAGTATAATCCAGGCTATAGACTGATAAATAGTGTCAGTACAGGATGGGGTCATTTTTGAGCAAATCATCAACATGCTCCAAAACAGAGTTATCTATCTAGTAAATGGAGCAAAGATACTGGTGACGATAAATGTAAAAATTAACACAGATTACACCCAATTTTAACTCATGTGGGACTTGTTATAGATTACATCATATTTTGTATAACTGGACTTTCATGGCTAGTATTAATACATGCATTGAGAGCTGCACGATTACAATGGGTATAGAAAGGAATCGCCACATTTCAAAATGCTCATATTTTGTTGCTTTAAAACCTGAAATGAAAACACGAAAAAAGCTAGATTTTTCCAGCTTTATTTACTCGTTGCACCTTTAAAACATGCTCTGTTCTGAGAAATAAAATAATGAGATCAATGAAGGATCCAACCCCAAGTAAATATCATAGTAGCCCCTTTTACTTCATTTACAGCCTTATGTTTAGAAAAATCTCTACCAGTTTTACATGCATAGACTGCCCAATATTTCCCCACTCTTAACTTACAGAACTGTGCTAGCTCAATCATATTGGATGGTGACCACTGGTGGACTGTAATCTTGAAGTCAATCCACAGATTTTTCAATATGATATAATATTTCAAAATGGTTTAAGTTCTAACTACTTTCTTCTCCATCAGCCACTGCATGGTCAGTTTGGCAGTATGCTTTGGGTCATTGTCATGGTGAAAGGTGAACCTTTGTCCATTGTTAAAAGTGCTATACATATAAAATTGAATTGAACTTTCTTCCCATCTTCATATTCTGTCTGGCAACAGGGCTGCAGGTTTTCCTTAACAGCTTGTTGGTATTTTGCTCCATCCATTGTCTTCTATCCTGATGTGCCCCATTCCCTGCTGCTGAGAAACATCTCCAAAACAGGATGCTACTACCACCACCATACTTTATTGTAAACATGGTGTTCTTTAGATGTTTAGCAGTGTTAACTTTCTGCCAGATATACTGTTTGGTGTTGGTCTCATCTGATCATAGCATCAACTTTTTCTGTTTGGCCTCAGAATTTTCAAGGTGTATTCTAGCAAAGCTCAAATGAGACTCGAGGAGTGGCTTTTTTTATATTGCGGTACTGTTGTGATACTGGTGTCACATGCAGATGATGATCACTCTTTATGACAGTTCTTTTGAAAGTGCCCTGCCATCCATAGGAGATTGGTTGAGTTTGATTGATTGCAGCACTACCAAGCACTAGAATGCTCTAGGAATAGCTGTTTTTATTCTGAACTACTAAAAATCATATAGATATGTCGTGAGATATAATGATTAGTTATACCTGATTAAGTTTTCAAGTGATGTTCTAAGAGGGTGATCCTTTATCAAATCATTATTATTATTATTATTATGTTGCTAGTTTTTTCTTTAGCTTCTGTTGTAGGGTCTCTCTCTTGCTCCATGTCTTTTTCTTCTTATCTCTGCTCTCCAGTACACATGATCTTTACCTCTCTCACTTTATTCATTTTCTTTATATTGCTTTTTCCTGTATTCTCTCAGTACGAAGAGACACAAGCAGAGCTGTCAGGCCTGAAAGAGAGATGTGAGCAGGCAGAGCAGGAGAAGGAGTCTCTTGGCCTGGAACTGCAGCATTGCAAAGCTAGCCTGAAGTTTCTGCAGGAGAAAAGCAACCAAGTGAGTTTCACAAAGATGTTCTAGCTCTAACAATAGGGACAGTTCAAGAGGAGAGAATATGTTGCACCACGCCCCTGATGTTATGACATTGCTCTATAGTTTTGATGCAAGCTTTTATTTCAGTTTTACTTGATTCCATTGTTATAAATGTCTTCTTTTTTTGTGTCTATTTTGCCTAGCTTGAAGAGAGTAGCTCTCTTCTCCCATTGAAACTCGATAGCACATCATTTTAGTCTAATCCAGTCAGTCTTCCCAGGTTGATTTTTGTAATATCCCTTGCCTCCTTTAGCTGTCTTTATTGCCGCCCATCCTAGCCGTAGTCATCGGCCTTGTCCTGGCTTTGCTGTATTGGTGCTTCGGCCCATTGTGGTAGAAAGGTACACTGTGCTTCTGTCCCCTCGCCTCTTATTTCTCCGCTTTTGGGTCCGCCATGCTCAGCCTGTGCAAACTAAACACCTCTGTCAAGCACACACTGACCGTTCATTGTTAAAATGCTTGTTTTTATTATTCCAGGTCTGCATAAAATCAAGTAACATGAGTCTTTTATTCCTTGTCATGTTAACAAAGTTCTGTCTTTACTTGTAGGGTGTAGGCTTATTGTTCCTAACATGCTAGCTTTCAGTCCGCTTTTAATCTGTGTTTGGCTTTTAGTGTCTTGTTCTCATTTCCATCACCGTGTGTGTGTTTGGAGGGGTGGGGGGGTTAATGTTTTCTGACAGAAGAGAGAACGCTGACTGGAGTTTTGTGTGTTTGCTGTTTCAGGACAGATGGATCAGGTGGATGCCTGTCGCCGCTGTAACAGTTGCTGTCACAGCCTATGTGATCACAAAGACTTCAACCTGAATATCTGGCACTATGAAGCACTAAAAAACCACATGCCCACATTTCCAACCATACAGACATATTGCCCTTTTAGTATAAGAGGGCTTTATGTGAGAATTAGTGCACCTTGTAACTGTAATAATGAATGCTGAAGGCCTTAGTTTAATTATCAGATCCATATCAGCTCCAAGCCCCACATGCAACTGCAGTGTTTCTATAAAGGCAAAGACTTTTAGACTTTAATGTGTCTAAATGTTTGTTTACTTCCTGCAAAATGTAGTTATTTTGCCAAACATTTATTATACTCATTTGATTTACTGAATTCATAATGAAATTAGCCCATTTTACCGATCTCATTGTCAGCTATAAAAAAAAGTCAGCTTTCAATAATTATTTTAGTAATTCACTATAGTGAAAGCAATAATACATTTTGACACATTTATTCACATTTGAAGTCGTGCACAATATTTTTTTTTCTTTCTTTTTGTATGGATTTCATGTCTTGTTTATGTAGTTGCCAGTTTTGATCTTAATTTAAAATTGCAACAAAAAGTCTATGCACTGTGTCCATGTTCAATAGCTTTTTAAGTATTAAAGGATTAAGAGTACTACACTTAAAGTTAAGCGCACTAATTCGTCTCAAAGAGACACTTAAAGCGATTAATTTGTTACTTTTACAGATGTTTGCTGAGAGATTAAAAAGTGTGCTTGTTGCTGCAATTAAACAAATATTAATGGAAATAAAGATGAAAATATCTTCATTGGTGAATATTATTTCTCATGCTTGTACTTGTTTTGCATAGTAATACATTGAAGTTCACATTTTTTTAAGGACAAAGTCCCTAAACAAAACCAAGCTGCCTTGAGTTACCCTGGTATCTGGCATCATATACCACACAAAACTGAACAAACACAGCAGGTCCTCCTTACTCCCTTCCTAGTGATGTATAAAATAATAACTTCATTGACTACTTTATCCTGGTCAGGGTTATGACGGATCTGAATGCTATTCCATGAATCATTGGGCTTGAGATGGGAAATCAAAAATGCCTCATTCCATTGTGAGCCTAACCCCCACCCCCCAAAAATTATACATTATCTTATTACACCAATCAGCCGTTAAATATACCTGTCTAATATTGTGCAGGTCCCCCTTGTGCTGCCAAAACTGGACTCTAAATCGGGCACCAAGATGTCAGAAGGAGATCTTTTAAGTCCTGTAAGTTGTGAGGTGGGGCCTCCATGGATCAGACTTGTTTGCCTAGCACACCCCACGTTTACTCAATCAGATTGAGATCTGGGGAATTTGGAGGAAGTCAACACTTTGAACTCTGTCATGTTCTGCAAACCATTCGTGAACGATTTTCGCAGTGTGCCAAGGCGCATTATCCTGCTGAAAGAGACCACTGCCGTTAGGGAATACCATTATTATGAAGGGGTGTACTTGGCCTACAAAATGTTTAGGTAGGTGGTATGTGTCAAAGTAACATCTGCACGAATGCCAGGACCCAAAATTTCCCAGCAGAAATTTACCCAGAGCATCACGCTACTTCTGCCGGCTTATCTTCTTTCCATTGTACACCCAGGTGCTCTCTCTTTCCCCATGACACACATGATGTAAAAGAAAATGTGATTCATCAGATCAGGCTACCTTCTTCCATTGGACCATATTCCAGTTCTGGTGCTCACATGTTATTCAATTCACCCGTCACTGGCTTTAATGTTATGGCTGTTAGTTGTATATCATTGTTGTGTTCTTAATGCATATTTAACCAACAATTTACGAAGCTGAGCACAATGATTAAACCTAGACAGAATTTGTGAATAATGGCTAAGTACTGTGTTAAAGCTTCAAATTGTAAGACAGATCCACTCAAATTTCTTCCCAAGAACACATGCTTTACAGATTATGGATGTTAGCCTTTCAGTAGCATTCTAAAAACATTCCTCACAGATGGATAGGCTATTCCAAAATACCACTTTCTGTGTGTGATGCATGTCTCTCATGATCAAACCAAAATCAAAGGCAAAGGGCTTTTTCTATAGTATCAAATAATTAGTGAGAGAGGGTATGTGACAGATGCATGCCATACTGTAGTTGTGTTTTCAATGTATTTTTATTGCCACTAAATCCTTACATGCCCGTGGAGGAACAGTACAGATGAGAAACCTTTCAGTGCGTAAGTCGACTAATTTAACACCCAAAATACTGCAACTTGAGCTCTGACAGTTCTCATCCAAGGTCTATGTGAGTCAGCAGCCATTCTCACTTTGCATCTGTTCACTTTGAGCTTGTTAGTGCTCTGTATGCACTTTTTAGTGCTGAATATTATTAGTCACACTTCATGTGCAATGTAACTCCATCTTATAGCTTTTCCTGTTGCTATTACTCATCTCCTTGAAGTAGAAACCTGCAGATGGGATCATTACAAAGAGATATAGGTTCATTTGACTGGATAAACATCTTTTCTACTTATGTGACAGATGGTACTGAAGTAGTGCTGGAACAAATGGGGGTGCTAGATGACTTTTTTTTCTTCAGTTTAATAAGAACATCTTGCTAATGTGAACTAAGTTCTAGACATGGCCGATGATTTTTCAAACGTTTTATGCTGCATTAGTGTCTATTTCACATATTGTGTATTTTTCTCTGCTTAAGTGGATCTGCAAGGACAAGAAGTGAACACACACACACATATACATATATATATATATATATATATATATATAATATTTTTAAAAGCTGGCTTGTCAAGGTTGTTTTTACATTTTTATTCTCTAACTTCATCTTATAATGTCCCTAAGTTCTCCATCTGGGGATTAATATAGCATTATCTTATCTTATCTTATCATTTACCACCACAGAGCCTGTAGCCTGGCAAGGAATGAGCAGAAAATAATAGAGAAAATATCTACATCATTGTGAATTTCTGTATTAATCAATATAATAGGATAGGGTCTTAGACTAGATGGATTTTTTTTAAAGCACTGATAATTCACAGTGGGAGAATATAACTTGAGAAAACATTTCACTACATTACATTTATGTAATATGTATGTGATAAATGAAGAATCTTGAACATTGAACTTACCAGATATACCTGAGATGTTTTCTCATATTCTCAGTTTGTGCTTGTGCCACTACAAACGCTCCTGCAGTGGCACTATCACGTCAGTAGATGGCGATATCCACTGATCAGTTTACAGTGCCTTGCGAAAGTATTCGGCCCCCTTGAACTTTTCAAACTTTTGCCACATTTCAGGCTTCAAACATAAAGATATAAAATTTTAATTTTTTGTGAAGAATCACCAACAAGTGGGACACAATTCTGAAGTGGAACGAAATCTATTGGATATTTTAAACTTTGTCAGCAAATAAAAAACTGAAAAGTGGTGCGTGCAAAATTATTCGGCTCCTTTACTTTCAGTGCAGCAAACTCACTCCAGAAGTTCAGCGAGGATCTCTGAATGATCCAATGTTGTCCTAAATGACTAATGATGATAAATAGAATCCACCTGTGTGTAATCAAGTCTCTGTATAAATGCACCTGCTCTGTGATAGTCTCAGGGTTCTGTTGAAAGCGCAGATAGCATCATGAAGACCAAGGAACACACCAGGAAGGTCCGTAATACTGTTGTGGAGAAGTTTAAAGCTGGATTTGGATACAAAAAGATTTCCCAAGCTTTAAACATCCCAAGGAGCACTGTGCAAGCGATCATTTTGAAATGGAAGGAGTATTAGACCACTGCAAATCTACCAAGACCTGGCCGTCCCTCTAAACTTTCAGCTCAGAGAAGGAGAAGACTGATCAGAGATGCAGCCAAGAGGCCCATGATCACTCAGGATGAACTGCAGAGAACTACAGATTGAAAGATTGTGAGATTAGAAATCTAGTCTAATCTCTCTAAAAGGCTACTAGGGGATCTTGCAGTAGTATTTCCTGGATCACTAGGTCACAATACTCAGCCCAAGCTTCTTCCTGGGCCAGAACCCACAGACACAGATGATCTGGCTTTAGGTGCCAAACCTTTCTGTCCATTTTAGGTAGCCGAGCTGCTCAGTGTCACCACTACAACCCCATGGCCGAGTTTTTGAATTCTGTTCTAAATTGGGAACACAGGTAGAGATGGAAAGGCATACAGTGGGACTAAATGCAATGTTTGTTCCAGTGTCTGTCTGACTCCACTAGGGAGAACCACAATGATTGTCATTGGCAAAAAGTCCAACTGCACCTTGCCAAAGCATTTCTGGCTGCAAACATCACTCTCCCAGGCATATACATTGTATAACATACAGTATTGACAGTGTGTCCACTGCACCATTGTACAGTCCTGTTTACAGGCTTAGTGGATGATATATTCTGAGACCTGTCTTCCCCTGTCTTTAGTCTTTCTAGCCCATTTATGTGAGTTGCCTTGACCTTAAATACATTGATTGTTTCCCACCCCTCTGAGTCAGATGTATGCTTTGTTTTGTTTTGTACTTTTTCATTCTAACTCAACTGACAGTCTGAGTAATAGACACTGTGTCCACTTTTTTCTGAATATTAAGAGCCCAGCTACGGTGGCCTGACTTTTCACATAGAGAGCCTAAGTAATGTGAGCATTCAAATGAAAAAAACTATTACGGTATAGCATAATAACAACAGTGCCGGCCATAACGTGTTCTTGAATATTTTATAATATGTTGTTAATGCTGAAGGATTCTTGTATCTCTGTTGTAAAAGGTGTTACTGGTGTGCATGTACAGTGCCTTGCGAAAGTATTCGGCCCCCTTGAACTTTTCAACCTTTTGCCACATTTCAGGCTTCAAACATAAAGATATAAAATTTTATTTTTTTGTGAAGAATCACCAACAAGGAACGTGGGAGCGAAGCGGAAATCTATTGGATATTTTAAACTTTTTAGAAAATAAAAAGTGAAAAGTAGGAAAGTGCAAAATTATTTGGCCCCTTTACTTTCAGTGCAGCAAACTCACTCAGGAAGATCAGCGGGTCTCTGAATGATCCAATGTTGTCCTAAATGACTGATGGTGATAAATAGAATCCACCTGTGTGTAATCAAGTCTCTGTATAAATGCACCTGCTCTGTGATAGTCTCAGGGTTCTGTTGAAAGCGCAGAGAGCATCATGAAGACCAAGGAACACACCAGGCAGGTCCTTAATACTGTTGTGGAGAAGTTTAAAGCCAGAGCAGGTGCATTTATACAGAGACTTGATTACACACAGGTGGATTCTATTTATCACCATCAGTCATTTAGGACAACATTGGATCATTCAGAGATCCTCGCTGAAGTTCTGGAGTGAGATTGCTGCACTGAAAGTAAAGGAGCCAAATAATTTTGCACGCACCACTTTTCAGTGTTTTATTTGCTAAAAAAAATGTTAAATATCCAATAGATTTCGTTCCACTTCACAATTGTGTCCCACTTGTTGGTGATTCTTCACAAAAAAATATAATTTTATATCTTTATGTTTGAAGCCTGAAATGTGGCAAAAGGTTGAAAAGTTCAAGGGGGCCGAATACTTTCGCAAGGCACTGTATATAATATTTGTGTGTGTGTCTGTGTGTATATATGTCAAAAGTCTAACATTCTTTAAACATTTTTTGGGGTGAAAGAAGAATATGACCATGTGAATCCTGGCCATTCTGTCCATCTGAATTGTCCTGATCTAATCAATGAAATTATTTCCGTGATGACGATACCAAGAACGGCTGCCTTCATTTGTCTACTGTGAGCTCAGTTCATTGTTGGATGTCGCAGCATCCAAAACATACGAAACCATGTAGAGCAACAAGGAAAAAATGAGGCATGATGGGATTTTAATGGAAAATTCAGCTGTTATCCAAGTGGGGTCCTGCTGATAACCTGTATTGAATCCAGTCGAACAGGGAATAATACATTACAGGTAAGTTTATAAATGATTTTCTCTGCAGTGATTCATTGCTCTAAAATGACAGGGTTTTTTTTTTGTTTTGTTTTGTTTTAAAAAGTAAATAAGCCATTATTCACATGTGCAGTAATGCTTAATAGGTTGTGATATTTTTATGTTAACCATTTTCTCTTATTAGTTTATTGTCTAACATGACACATAAGTTGCAAGCATAATTTTATTTTCATTTTGTTGCTGTTCACTAACAGACATACAAAATCAAGGGGCATTAATAAGTTGCAATGACATTATCCAAAAAACAAAACAAAACTGGGTTACATATATTGATTAGGCTGAGAGATGCAGGCAATCCTCCCCCATCAACATCGTATGTTGATCTGAATGTCAGAGTTAGCATTAGATCATAATAAAAAACATATTGTAGCATTTAGGATTACTCCTAATTCTTTCATTACTAAATGTCTGGAGTCTGTTTTATTACATCTGCTTTGTTTTATGGATAGAGTTCTTCTTGGCTTGGCAGTCCACTGTTCAGCTGCTATGGATCTGGATGTACTGACCTTATTTGCCATTGCTTTGGGGACGCTTACTGTTCCACTTTTACTTTTCATGGCATTCTTTATGCTGTGGCCTTCATCACTCATCAAAGTTTATTTCTGGTAAATAAACCAATTGCACTGTAAGTTTGTTTTTCTTTTGTAAATGAACAAGAACATTAATATTTATTTGTATTTTATATACATATTTCTACATTTATTTGTATTTCATTGATTTTGCATGCTACAGTCATAACACATACCTTTTAACATTACTTTATTGTACTTTATTAAATCTGGCCCTTAAGGATCCTTTGATTTATTGCTCTAGATAAAGCCTTACAAATGCTCTATGTAGAACTTGACTACAAATATTTTCCAGTTCAGCAAAGTAGAACCTACTTTTCAAAGCTAGAACTCTTAACCATTCAACGAACCAAAAATAGTCTTCAGTAACCAAGGATAGTGCAATTGGGAGAGCTTTTTTCCTAAAGCGTAACTGTAGAATAGAAAACTGTGCTGAAATGCTATATTCTTAGATACAATCTTAAAAAAAGGGTTCTTTAAGGGTACATTGGATCATTCATTCTTAGCTTCTTAAAAAAGTGTTCTACTTAAAAGTGTTCTCTCTGTTGTCGGGTTCTACATTAAGGGTTTCCCTAGAAGGACAACCAAAGTACCTTCATCTATTTTTAACATCTCTCATACACTCTTAAATCTAAAACCCATAAATTTTCTGCTTAGAACTCTTAGTATTTGAAAAAAGGGTTTCATGTAGAACTATTTTCAGGTAATAGTCAGAAAACTCTATGAAACCCACTACCTTGGTCTATGAAACCCTAACTACCCAAACCCTGCCGTCGTCTTTTATTTCTAAGATTGTTTTGTTACCTTTTTAACTTTCATTTTTAGCTTATTATTTGATCTTATTTTAATCAGGATCAAAGCTGCCATTTAAATAAGATTCATTATTTATTTAGTTATTTAATATTGCTTGCTAGGTACTGGAGGCACACCCTGGGTTTGCAGGTGTACCATGCTGATTGTGGAGGATATAGATTCTGTTACTCTTCCAGAGGAAGGCCTAGCGTCAGGCCATCCGTCCTCATGCTGCATGATTTCTCTGCACACAAAAACACACCGCTTTTTTTTTTTGTTTTTTTTTCTGTTTTTTTTTTTACAAAAAAAAAAAAACCCACCCCCCTTCCCTTTTACTCTTTCCACCACCCACCCCAAAAAAACCCCCCCCCCCTCCCCCAGGGCATGAGGGGACAACACGTACCAGTGTAGAAGACTACTCTATCCAGGGACAGGTTAGGAGAATACGGCAGGTAGGCATGTTGGAATCTGCATTTTTGCTAAAGCGTTTATAATAAATTCATTGTGACATTAAAATAAGGGGAGAAATGGTTAGCATGTGTGCCTCGCAAATGTGCTAAATTTTGTGGGGTCGGGGGTTTGAATCCTGACTCTGCCCTGTGTGCACAGAGCTTGCATGTTCTACATGTTTCTTCTGGGTATTCCAGCTTCCTCCCCAGTCTCCCCCAGCCTGCATTGTAGGCTGATTGGAATTTCCAAATTGTCCATAGTGTGTCTGTGTGTGTGCGATTGTGTGATATCTGCATTGTGAGCCGAGCTCCCTGGGATAGGGAGGATAGGATAAGTAGGATAATTGATACAGAGGCAGGATGGATGGATGGAAGAAGAGCTTTGAATTGAAGAGCTCCCTTCAATTCAGTTTTTTGGAGGTGGACAATGACTACAGTGCCTTGAATTACTGCTTCAATGTCCAGAACATAAACTTTAAACAGTCTGTAATTTATCTGCACAGTTTGCTGTTGTCTCAAAGTTTGTAGAAACTATTCATCTGAACCGGAGGCAATTTCACTTGGTGGGCACTTCAATGGGAGGAAATGTAGCGGGAGTGTATGCAGCCTGCTACCCCTCTGACCTCTGTAGTATGACACTCATTTGTCCAACTGGTTAGTCTTTGAAAAGTTTATTTCTGACAATGTATAATGCACATACAAAATGCTTAATAAAATACTAGTTCTAGACAAGAACAATAATTCTTATTAGGCTTCGGCAATATCCCATAAATACTTTATAGGCATTATGAATTGGCATATACAGTCATGTGAAAAAATAAGTACACACCATGGAAATTGTTCGCTTCTTTTGACATATTTAGACAAGCAAAAAGATTGATCATCTTTGAAGCAGTGCCTATTAATGAAGTTGATATACTTGAACAAAATCACAAAACCACAAAAAGTAAGTGCACCCTTAGCCTCAGACCCTCAGATGTTTGAGGGTCTTCTTGCAGGTACTGTCCGTTTCAAATCCCCTCACATTTCAATGGGAGTCAAATCCAGGCATTGACTGTGCCATTCCATAATCCTCCATATCTTCTTTTTGAGCCATTCCTTGGTAGATTTGCTAGTGTGCTTATGATCATTATCCTGTTGAAAGGTCCACTTTCAGTTCAACTTCAACTTTTGCACAGACGGCCTCACATTATCTTCAAGCTTCTTTGATATGATGCAGAATTAATTGTTGAATCAATGAATACAAGCTGTCCAGTCCCTGCGGCAACTGTGCTTCACAGTTGATACGAGGTGCTTCTCTTGAAAAGTTGTCTGCACCAAACATGTCTGCTATTACTGTTTCCTGGCATGCCTCCCATGCAGGTCAAATTTGTGCAAAGCATGCACTTTGACACCAACAGTTGCAAGACTTACTAGCAGATCTTTGAGACTTTAAGACTTTTGTTTGCATCAGATGGTCTGCTCTTGGGCTGAATTTGCTGGGACAGCCAGTCCTGGACTAATTGACAGTTGTTTGAACTCTGCACCATTTGTAGATTATTTTCCTTACAGTGGAATGATGAATTTCAAATAATTTGGAGATCTTTTTAAATCCCAGACTGATAGGCATCCACAGCCTTTTTTTTGAAGGCCTTACAGAACACTTTAGATCTTGCCATGATGACACCACTCACCTCAATAGCAAAGAGAAGACCAGACACTAGATATGAGAGGGGTATAAATAAGACAGGTTCCACCTGCACTCCCTAAGCAGGTTCTAATCATTGGCACCCAATCTTGAACACCTGATTCAAATTTTATGGATTTGAATCTAGTTGAATGTGATAAATGTCAATTTTATGTATCATTTCATAGAGTGTATCAACTTTATTAATAGGCACTGTTTCAAAGAGGTTCAAATGTTTGATTGTCCAACAATGTTTAAAAAAAAACTTTCCATGAGGTGTACTTATTTTTTCCCATGACTGTAAAACAAATTACTTTATGATATCACACACTGAGAGCTACTTACAATACATTCTTTGCTTAACATGTAAATATACGTATTGTTTTTATCTGGGTTTTTTTTTTTGTTTGTTTTTTACTCTTAAATGATATATTGGATAAAAAAACCATTATTCATACTCATTCCAACCCTCAAGGTTTAAAATACTCTTCCAAGACCAACTTTGATAACCACATGCATGAGGTGGAGCTCAGTGAGTACATGCTTGGCATCTATCTCATCCCATCTACACCACAAGAGATGGAAGACATGCTAAAGCTCTGCTCTCATGTACGCTTTAAAGTCCCCCAACAGGTACACATTTCCTGGATTTCAAGGGTGAACTTGATGTGTGTTTGGTTTGATATTCTGTACAAATATGCCTAATATGTTACCATTTACTATATTTTTAGATTCTTCAAGGACTAGTGGATGTACGACTTCCACACAATGACTTTTATCACGAAGGTTAGTGTGAATGCACTCAGCAGTCTTTGCTTTCTGCTGGTATTTGAATACATATATTTATATAGTTACATAATGTCCCTGTTCCTAATTTAAAAAAAACAACATTTCTTAGTTTTTATGGAGATTATGAAGGAGAAGTCTAAATATGCCCTGCATGAACACATGCACCTGATAACCACCCCTCTTCAAGTCATCTGGGGAAAGCAGGACCAGGTACGTGTGCACACAAAGTGATTATGTAATGTCAGAAATTCTACTTTTGTATTAAGCGAGTGACAATTTACCCAATCATCATACCCGAGTGGCATGAGAGAGGAGTCTGAAATAGTTGTATTGTTGATGTCACACTATACCAGTATGTATGGTGTCACAAAAAATGTTACAGCAATGTTGTAGAAATAACATGGTGCGGTATTTCAACAGTGGTCTATTGAACTAATAAAGGCTATAGCAATCCTGATAATTATTATTCTAGGTCTAGGCTAAATTGGTTTAATATTTGTACTGCAGTAGTTAATATATTTACTGTCACTCTCTTTGAAAATATATCAGAAACAGTCATTATGACACTTGAAAACCTATTTAGATAGAATTTTATTAATTAGATATAATTATTACTATACTTTGACATTGAGTTGTACGTTTAGCTCACTATACCTCCCAACCCCTATGTCATTAAACCCATAAACACACCCACACAACTTTTTGATATTCTCTGGAGGTAGTGGATGTGTCTGGTGCATCTTTGCTGGCTGAGGCTCTGCCAAGCTGTCGTGTGGACCTGTTGGAGAATTGTGGCCATTCTGTAGTCATGGAGCGACCGAGACGCACTGCCAAACTGATCTTAGACTTCATCATCTTTCAGCAAAGCTTGCCAAATACCACTATCAAGAAGAAATTCTAAGCTTTCCATATAGACAAATTATTTAGCTAATCTTTAATGTGTCTTTCGTGTTTGCCTGTGTGAAGGTGTGCCGTCTCAGACAAGGCAGTAAGATGATAACAGGTAGATCATATTTTTTTCATCCTTTTGTTATCCTAAATGAAATTACATTTTTAATGCAGTATGAAATATATTTAAATACTGTATGTTATTGACATGGTCCTCAAAGTGGGGCCTAGTGACCCTCATCGGTCAGTGAAGCAAAGAGTTTGTTTGTTTGTTCTTTTTGAATTTACATTGTGATCAGGTTCAACTACTATCAAAGATAGCTAGAGTTGTTATAGTTATTATTAGGTTAGAAAAGTTCTGCACCTAAAAATTCATCCATCCATTTTCCATACCACTTATCTTATACATGGCTGTGGGGAAGCCTGGAGCCTATCACAGGAAACTTAGGGCACATGCTGGGGGACACCCTGAGCGGGTTGCCAACCCATCTCAGGGCAAAATCGTGCACACACTGCGGACAATTTGGAAATGCGAATCAGCCAACAGTGTATGTCTTTAGACTAGGGGAGGAAACCGGAATACCTCGAAGAAACCGTCAAAGCACGGGGAGAACATGCAAACTTCACGCAGGATTCTAATCCCCAACCCTGGAAGTGCAAGGCAAGCGTGCTAACCGCTAAGCCACCATGCCCCCTTGCACCCAATAATTTCCCAATTTAATTAAATAGGCTTAATCCAAAGTTCAAGAACTGTCAAATAAGTATGATGTCATACTGAATCTAACTGCAATTTATAACAAGTAACAATTCTGTTAATAAAATCAAGCCTACATTTTAAAGCAGTTAAATGATTTGTGTACTGTGGATGGAATGTTCAGGAATAAAAAGCTCTAATTAAAAAAAATATAATGTTATACATGTGTCTAATACATACATACACACACACACACACACACACACAGATGCATCTGAAAAACTGAAAATATTGTGGGAAAATATTTTTTTCCCCTGTAATTCAAAAAAGTGGAACTTTAATATATTCCAGATTCATTACACATAAAGTGAAATATTGCCAGCCCCCTTTTTTTTCAAAAAAAATCTTGATTACAACTTACCGCTCATGGAAATCAAAAATCCAGTATCTCAAAAAAATAAAATTATTATATATATATATATATATATATATATATATATATATATATATATAGTGTTCAAGTGTCACACTGATGGACAATAAACAAAAGATAATTCATAGAGTCAAATTAAATGTCACACCTACAATAAATTGTAATTATTTATGTATTACTTTTTATAGATGCAAAAAAAAGCAGCACGGAATTAAACGAATTCTTCAACGAATAACATATATTCTGTGTGTATTGGGTTCTTTTCAGTCTTATATAATTGGACAAACAGTTGTGTAACGTTTTAGTCTGAAGTTTATATTTATAACACTTAGTTTTTGGATTTTATTTTAAATTAATGAAAAAAATGGTACTGGTAGATACCCCCGCCCCCCGATTAATCGAATAATAATAATAATAATAATAATAATAATAATAATAATAATAATAATAAACCAACTAATCGATTATGAAAATAATCGTTGCTTGCAGCCCTAATATATATTATACTATATGATAGATAGATAGATAGATAGATAGATAGATAGATAGATAGATAGATAGATAGATAGACAGTCATGTGGAAAAAAATAAGTACACCCCATGTAAATTGGGTTTTTTTTTCTTCCATGTTTGGTTGGACAAGCAAACATTTGTTCATATTTGAAACACTGCCTATTTGTGTGTAGCTTCTTATAGTGGGAACAATTCTGACCTAAAATTTTGAGATAACGTTCCCCAAGAAAGCCTCGTGGGCTGTTTACGGCACAGATGGGTTGTGTGTTATTGCAGTAACCCGGATGTTGAATGAACGTAAGCGTTGCGCTGTGTCGGTCACGTGACTGCCGACTCCAAGCTGCTCCGGCTCTGAGCTGTAGAGTCACTGCAGGCTTTGAAATGCGTGCTAACATCTCTCCTACCTTGTTTTAAACCAGAACAAGCCGCAGTGCTCACAGGTAAGACTGTGTTTGTTTCACCTCTACACTACAAGGAAAGTGTGGATTGTTTTTTTATTTTATTGATTTACATCGTGTCTGCCCATCAGCCGGCTGGACGCTAGTATTAGCCTTAACGCCCCACGGATATTAGCACAGCTAGTTGTGCACGCTAGCAGCTCTATACACACTGTTCACATTCGTTCTGGTGCTATGGGCTATGTCTGATTTACACATGACCCTGCCTACTAGCTGTGTGTTTGGGGATCGGGATCGAGATGTGTTGAGCAGATCCTCTGTTTAGAGCATCAGAACATTAACATCACACCCTGCGTTACCTGGCATGCGAACGTGCAGCTGTGTAATCCTCACCCTTTTTGTTTCCATCATTTGAAAAATAATCATCATGTCTGTGTTTGTCAAGGCAGTTTATGATAGTGTGATATCTTTATGTTTCGGCCTGTGATCGTGTAAATCTTTGCAGATCTTTTACTTTCTCTGTGAGCCTGCGCAGTCTATAAAGTCTTATCAGATGGATAATGGAGACTGGGGGCATATGGTGAGTTTATATTGTGTGGTCTTGACCATTGAGAGATGTTTCTCTAAGCCCATGGTTCTCAAAAGGGATTCTAGGGATCCGTGCGTTAGTCCTAATTTTCCTTCGAAATTTTAATAAACATGAATTCTGTGTGTCTGAAGTTAAGAAATGTAATTTAACTCTATCAGTGAACTCGCCAAAATATTATTATACACAATGTACCTACTTATCTTTATTTTTTGTAAAATAAAACACTGTCAGTGATTTTTTTTATATATATATATATAATTTTTATTTATTATATTTTTGAAATATACATTTGAGCCCATGTTCTAAGCTCATCTATTCATCATATACATTTGGAAGCCACATTATTAGATATATTTAGTGTATTGTCCGTTATGAAATGCATTTTCTGAGCCATATTCATAGTTATTCTTAAGAACAGCCTTACCCATGATAAAAAGCACATTTATGTTGAAATGAACAATTTGTTAGACCTCCTTTTGAAAGGGACCACCTTTGTACCACCACTGACCAAATGTTATATTCTTTGAGTGAATCATTTCTCAGCACAGCAATGACACCGACTGTATGTGTGTGTGTGTGTATTAGGGATGTGACTGTGCGAGAATTTTTGTCCCACCAGTTAATCGACGTGTAACAACACCGGTTCAATTCGAGGGCAGCAATTGCTTGAATGGTGGGTTCACTGTTATTCTTAATGAAAAACACAACATCTACAAAACAGTACAATGACAAACTCGCTTATATTAAACACAGAACATTTGAAACCAAATCTTCTGCCATGGTGTTGTCAGTCAGCTCGCCTCACTCTCGTCACGTGCTAAATGACTCTTGCTGATCTGTGCTCTGACTTGTTCGGGTCATGCAGGATTAAGCGGATGCTTTCAGTCTTTAATTGTAGCATCTGTACTCCAACTGAACTAAATGATTTTTATTACAATAAAAAGGCAAAACGACGGTGGGTGTGGAGCTGGAAAGTGCTGAGGATTTTAATGGAGCTTTTGTGCAGAAAAGTACTTGAATTGGCAAAATTGCAATTGCTCAAAATAGTTTTGCATTCACAGCAATGTTATTTGGTAAATGAGACCCTTTAGCTGTACACATGCTCTATGCATGTGAATCACACGGGGCTTTGACTGAATGTGCATTGTGATGACGTCACAGGACGTGCTTTGGCCCAAATCTGCAGTAATTTTGAAAAATGGCAAACTCCTGTGAATATTGTGGAGTTTCCTTGATTTTTGCATTCATTTCTGCAATTGCAAAATCCTGGAGCGACTATATAGTCCATTTTTATGGCCTGAATGTAATACATAAGTATTCAAGAACCCCATTTAAGACACTCATACCAGTACCACATACACACTACCAAGTCAATAGTATATCAGTGTCACTGTTGTGCTGAGAATGGTACACCACATGAATAATATAAGATCTGATCAGTGGTGGTACTAAGGACAAGCTTGGTCATATGGGGTGAAGGTTGGGTGACAAACTATGCATAGCAACAGAGGAATAACAGTCACTAATTATATACCCCAAAGTGCATTTATATGTATGTGTACTTGATAAAAGAGCAAATCAAGTTGGTTTGTTTTAATAAATGTATGTGTAAATTGACCAAACATTCTAGAGATAACTGCCCTTATCTATTATATGTACTTATCTTCAGTGTTTTGGCCATTCTTTAATTTTTTCAGATGACTCACCCAGTCACCTTAAATGTTGGAGGTCAACTCTACACCACCTCAATATCCACGCTCCAGCGGTACCCCGACTCTATGCTGGGTGCCATGTTCCGTGGTGACTTACCAACGACGAGAGATACTCAAGGACACTACTTCATTGACAGGGATGGCACTTTGTTCCGCTACATACTGAACTTCCTGCGCACATCTGAACTGACACTGCCAGGCGACTTCACGGAGATGGATCTCCTGCGTAAAGAAGCTGATTTTTATCAGATCGAGCCCTTAATCCAATGCCTCAATGACCCAAAGCCACTGTACCCTCTAGACACCTTTGAACAGGTGGTAGAGCTGTCCAGTACCCGCAAACTTTCTAAGTACTCAAACCCAGTAGCGGTCATAATCACCCAGCTGACCATAACCACTAAAGTACACTCGCTGCTGGAGGGAATCTCCAACAATTTCACCAAGTGGAATAAACACATGATGGACACAAGAGACTGTCAAGTGTCCTTCACCTTCGGACCTTGTGACTACCATCAAGAGGTATCTCTTAGGGTTCACCTCATGGACTACATCACTAAACAGGGCTTCACAATCCGAAACACTCGGGTCCACCACATGAGCGAGCGTGCCAATGAGAACACAGTGGAGCACCACTGGACTTTCTGCAGGCTCGCTTACAAAGTAGAAGACTGACAAAGCTTCAAACTGTGCTAAACTGCTGATGCCAATCCTATAATTTAATTAAGCTGCATATATTTCATTGTTTGTTGTGTGACCAAAATGAGAGAAAAAGGGAAAATAGTAACGTAACACCTATCAACCAAATCGTTGTTTTATACATTCTGCTAGTTTTTTTCTTTCTTCTTCTTCTTCTTCTTCCTCAATATAACATCATTCCAGGTAATGTCAAGAAGGTCAGGACATGTTTAATCCATGTGCTGTAGCCCACTATAGGATCCACAAATATGCAGGCAGCTTTTAGTCCATCATGTAGCAAAATAATTATTCATATATTCACTAGATTAAAAACAAAGAATTTGCACTGTGTGCAACATCACAATGATGAATGCATGCATGTTATAACATGTACTTTAAGTATTAAATTGTCACATCAAATTAGACATTTCATTGTTTTTCTGTTGTCCTTTAACTGTAATCACAAACTGTCCAAATGTTTACTGTCCTTTATTGGCAATTTAAAATGTGTCAAAACAAATCCACAATGGATTTGATATGAATTAGTCAATATATGATTGGAGTGTAGATTTTCAGCTTTAATTCAAAGGGGCTTATCCAAAAAAAAAAAAAAACATTAATTGTTTAGGAATTACAGCCATTTTTAGAGTCCCTCTGTTTTTCACAGGTTCAAAAGTAATTGGACAATCGAGTAATGTGCAGTTTCTTGTTATTTCATGACAATCTTAAGGAGATGAAAGACTTAGATCAAGTCTAGACTTGAATTTGCATTTGTGGTGAATTTTCCAAGTGATGAATTTGCGTCTTGTAGCTGTTCATGGAAACTCTTTAATATGCAGTCCAAAGAGGTGATGCAAGTGAAGGAGGCCATCATCATTAGCTTGAAAAAACAAAGACCTATCAGAAAGATAGCAAAAAGTTTAAGAGTAGTCAAATTAACAATCTGGTACATTCTTAACAAGAAGGAATGCACAGGCGAGCTGGAGATAACTAAAGTGGGTGATCGCACAATTTTTTCCTTGGTGAAGAAAAAACCCTTCACAACATCTAGCCAAGTCAAGAACACTCTTGAGGAGGTAGGTAAATCGTTGTCAAAGTCTGCCATCAAGAGACACCTTCATGAATGTAAAACCGGAGGGTTTATCTCAAGATGCAAACCACTGGTAACGCTCAGGAATAGTCCAGATTAGACTTTGCTAGTAAACATCTTTTAAAAATGTGCAGTTCTGGAACAAGATTAACTTGTACCAGAACGATGGGAAGAGAAAAGTACGGAGAAAGAAAGGAAGGGCTGATTAACCAAAGCATACCACATCATCTGTCAAACATGGTTGAGGAAGTGTTATGGCATGGGCATGTATGGCTGCTAATGGATCTGCGTCACTGATGTTTATTGACGATGTGAGTACTGATAGAAGTAGCATGGTGAATGCTGAAGTGTACAGAGCTACACTTTCTCCACAGATTCAGTCAAATGCTGCAGAAATGATTGCACAGCACTTCACAGTACAGATGGATAACAACCCAAAACATACCACAAAAACAACCCAAGAGCTTTCTAAGGGAAAGAAATTGAATGTTTCGAGTCAGTCACCTTACCTCAACCATCTGAGCATGCTTTTCACACACTGAAGACAAAAAGACTCAAGCAGCAACAGAAGACGGCTACAGTAAAGGCCTGGGAAAGCATCTCAAAGGGAGGAAACAGCATTTAGTGATGTCCATGGGTTCTAGGTTTCAGACAGACATTGACTGCAAAGGATTTGCATCAAGGTTTTAAAAATCCTTATATTCATAATTCTTAGTTTGTCCAATTGAGCCTGTGAAAATGGAGGGACTTTTAAAAAAAAAAAAAAAAAAAAAAAGGTGTAATTCCTACATGATTAATGCACTTTTTTGTTCAACTCCTTGAATTAAATATGAAAGTCTACACTTCGATTACATCTTGATTGCTTCATTTCATGTACAGAGGCAAAATTATAAAAATTTAGCTTTCCAAATACTTACGGACCCGACTAGGCACATTTCGTACCTGCGTGAAGTTGGCCCCCCCCCACCAACGCAAAACGTCAGCAAAATAGTCTCAATCGTTTGTGCTGCTTCGGTTCCGGAGATATTAAAGGAATATTTATAGGTCATTCTGGAGTCACCCAGCCCCCCCACATGCTCCAAATTAACCCGAAATGGTCTCAAACGTTTGTGCTGGTTTGTGCTGTTAAAAGTTTCGTTTGTACTGCTTTCGTTTTTAAGATATAGGACAACAATCAGTCGTACACTGCACAAATCTGGCCTTTATGGAAGAGTGGCAAGAAGAAAGCCATTTCTCAATGTTTGGTGTGACGTTCGGTGTGTCTCCCAGGTGGCTTGTGGCAAACTTTAGATGGGACTTTTTATGGATATCTTTGAGAAATAGCTTTCTTCTTGCCACTCTTCCATAAAGGCCAGATTTGTGCAGCGTACGACTGATTGTTGTCCTATGGACAGACTCTCCCACCTCAGCTGTAGTTCTCTGCAGTTCATCCAGAGTGATCATGGGCCTCTTGGCTGCATCTCTGATCAGTCTTCTCCTTGTCTGAGCTGAAAGTTTAGAGGGACGGCCAGGTCTTGGTAGATTTGCAGTGGTCTGATACTCCTTCCATTTCAAAATGATCACTTGCACAGTGCTCCTTGGGATGTTTAAAGCTTGGGAAATCTTTTTGTATCCAAAACCGGCTTTAAACTTCTCCACAACGGTATTACGGACCTGCCTGGTGTGTTCCTTGGTCTTCATGATGCTCTCTGCGCTTTCAACAGAACCCTGAGACTATCACAGAGCAGGTGCATTTATACAGAGACTTGATTACACACAGGTGGATTCTATTTATCACCATCAGTCATTTAGGACAACATTGGATCATTCAGAGATCCTCGCTGAACTTCTGGAGTGAGTTTGCTGCACTGAAAGTAAAGGAGCCAAATAATTTTGCACGCACCACTTTTCAGTTTTTTATTTGCTGAAAAAGTTTAAAATATCCAATAGATTTCGTCCCACTTCACAATTACTTGTTGGTGATTCTTCACAAAAAATTTAAATTTTATATCTTTATGTTTGAAGCCTGAAATGTGGCAAAAGGTTGAAAAGTTCAAGGGGGCCGAATACTTTCACAAGGCACTGTAGGTGCAAGGCAGGTGTATCTGATGATGTGGCCACTTAGTGTACATAAAACAGCTCGTCTGGGGTTTTCCGCTGAACCAATATGAATTTGGTTTAACTGTATATACGAGCTGTATGCGGACGAAACGTGTGATTCTCCCCTCTCTAAAAGTTCCACTTGGTACAATCCTTTTTAATGCCGTACTGTATGAGCACGCGCAATGACGTCAACGCCGCCATGTTGCCCTGTCATGTCAGCCTCCAG
Source organism: Ameiurus melas (assembly GCA_012411365.1). Classification (NCBI taxonomy): domain Eukaryota; kingdom Metazoa; phylum Chordata; class Actinopteri; order Siluriformes; family Ictaluridae; genus Ameiurus; species Ameiurus melas. The sequence continues at coordinate 12,185,678 of CM022768.1, read as the reverse complement.
TGGCACGCATGATTGGAAAGACTGACTGGAAGGACGAGAAAATGTCACAGCGTAACTGAATAACCGCGCTACGTTTTTGACACATATGAGTTTTAGCAGCTGTTGAGGTTGAAGTGCACAGATTTTGCGACATGTTTAGAAAAAACAAAAACATTAAGTATATCCTAAGTCTTGTACCAGGGAAACGACGGTTCGGCATTTACCGATTTTTGCCGATTTTCTTCTGCATCGGCGGTGTTATGGAGTGGGTCATGATAAACGTGCGAATAGGAAGAGAGACATTCTGTAAGTAACTGTGTAATTGTGTTTGTGCACGCCAGTGTGCGCTACTTTTGCGCACACAGCTCCATAGCCATCAAAAGAATCGGAGCTGGATTTTGCGGTGGAACCCACACGTATGAAATGTTTAGCAAGCTCTGTATAATTAATATTCTTGACCATTTGCTGCAACTGTGCTCTTAAAGTCACGTTAGTGTAACCCAGCATTGCTAACCATGATTGATGAGATGTTTCTCTCTTCTCTTCAGATGATGTCTACAGGAGAAAACGCTCTGAGAGGGAGTACCAACAGAAAATTGAGGATGGAATAATTGTACTTCCTGAATCAGAACCAAAATAAACTTTTTTTCCACTTCAAATATGTTCATTCTAACTGAGTGATACCAGGGGGTGGGGGTGATATGTGATATGAGATGTGATAAGACCTTTGCCAAGTGGATTTAAGAGTTTTAAAAGTGACTTTATATTTAAACTGGAGTGTACCTTTTCCCCAAATGAGGGTAACAGATCAAGAAAGCCCAAGGGAATGAAAAGGGTTTTTTCTATGTGTATTTATTTATTACATAATCTGATTATTAGAACACGTCACTTGTCATAATCATTTTTAACATTTTGTCATCTTTGTGATTAATAATTCTACCAAATTCATGAAATGAGCGTTTTGCCTTGCACTAATTTTTACTGTGCTATTCTTACAGTTTATTTTTCCATGCACCACATGCTTTTAAAATATTTTCTGATACATATGGTATCTATTTTGACATAGTGCAATAGTTCAAGGTTTCAGACATTGCCAATGTCGAAACGCAAAGCAAAGTCTGGACTAGGCCAAGCTTTGAAAGCTTTTTGCAGATACTAAGGGTGCTGGGAATAATAGCCGAATGTGGTCATATTAGCCCCAGGTGCCAGTTAGACAACTGCAGAGGGAGTGTGTCCTCTCTCTACGGTCCCACCACTGGATCTTCAGCTTACTTGTAGAGCCCGATTGGAAGAGCTCTTAGACAGATGAAGCTGTTTGGATGCTGGGCAAGCATCAGCGGGTTCCCATCCAGCCGCACCTCCTGCATGTTGTACCTGATGTAGTATGTGTTGTTCCCCTTGCAGAACGTTTCATCCGTCAAGGTGGTTATGTTATTGTTCTGCGTGGAGAAACAAAATACCATTCTTTACCAAAAATTTGGTTGTCTGATGCTGTATATTTTTCCTACCCATTGACATAATGACAACAAAATACAATTTAATGTTTAACCATAAAGGCATAATTTTTTTGAGTTTCTGTAGCTATGTGTGTTTCACTGATTACTTAATAACAAATTCTCTGCATCCAAAGTGTAATCTAGTTTGAGTTAAATTTCTTCCACTTTCATCAGCAGGTTTGTTCTATGTTCCAGCTTTAATGGAGTAGCAAATGTTTTTCACAGCACAGCACCACTAAAGTGCTTACTCTTTTTTCCAGGTTTTAACTTGCACAGTATAAATTGGCATATTAATACTTTCCTGCATAGTTTATGAAACTTTCATAGTAAAGAGACAGCACTTTTGAATATAGAGGATGTCTATATATACTACTAATGTCCTCCAACTAGGGCTATTTGTCTCTTAATGTTAGAGGGATAAGGCTAGAAGATGGGGAAAACTTCAGGACCAAAGGGATGGATTGTTGCTGGTTTTTAATTCCGCTTGACCGATAACTGTCCAGTGTGTGTTTGTGAAAAAGTAAATTATAGCATCTCACAGAAATGCTGTTGATGTTATCCCACTCACTACTGCATGCCATAATCTTTGGCCCTCCTTTTATAATTGTAGTGCAGGGATGTCCAATCTTATCTACAAAGAGCCTGTGTGGGTGCTGGTTTTCATCCCAATCAAGCGGGAGCTACACCCAATACCACCTGTTTAATCAGTTGATCTTGGCTATCAATAGACTCGGGTGTGGCTTCTGCTTGGTAGGAATGAAAACTCACTCCTACAGTAGCCCTTTCTGGATAAGATTAAACACTCCTATTCTAGTGCATGCCAGAACTTCAGCTATCGTTTGCAGTGTTTGTATAAGTATTCACCCCCTTGAACTACATTTCTACATTTGTAGAGTTACAATCTGGAATTAAAATGGAGTTAATTGCATTTTTTCCCCCATTTATTTACACAATGTATAGCATTTCAAAGTGCAACATATTTTGTTGTCTTACAAAGGTCTATTAAAAAAACTAATTTGTCAGTTGGGTCAATACTGGTAGAAACAGCACTGGCTGCGAATGCAGCTGCAAGTCCTCAGGGATATGTCTCTATCATCTTGGCACATCTGGACCCTGATATTTTTGCCAGTTTGTCTTGGCAAAATTGCTCAAGCTTTGCTTGAACTTTGCACTTTTGACCAATTTCATAGTCCCTGCAAATAAAAAAACATTCCCACCACATGATACTACCACCATCATATTTCACTGTGGGGATGGTGATGAACAGTGTTGCTGCAGGGTTTCTGCCAAATGTAGTACTTTGTGCCAAGGGCAAAAATTTCATCTTTGGACTCATCATCTTGGACTCAAAAGGATAAAGAACCTTTTCCCACATGTTTGCTGAGTCTCCAGCATGCCTTTTGGCAAACTCCAAATGGCTTGCCATTCTTCTATAAAGCCCAGTTGTGTGGAGTGTCCAGGTTACACCTCTATCTACTGTAACTTGTGCCAACTTGTATTGAAGATCCTCTCCAGATTCTTCAGTGTTGCACTTGGCCTATTGATTCTCTGAATAATCCCCTCCTTAAGAAGTATATTATTATTCCACACAGAAGGACTTAATAAAAAATTGGTTGCACAGCAACCAACCATTGTGTTTCACAGCGAAGGGAATACATTTTTTTTTATTTTATTTTGCAAACTATGTTGACTTTTTTGTTATTGTATATAGTGTGGTGATTCATGGCATATAATCCCAATTAAGACCATTTCAGTTCTGAGTTGTGGTATTACACAATATGGAAATGTTCAAGGGGGTGCATACTTGTGCAAGACACTGTATGTCAAGTACTTCAAAAGAATGAACAATATCAGTGTTCTGCTTCAGTTTGCTCAAGGTGTCTATGTAATGTTCGTAGTGAGTTGTTTCCTTGCCACTGTTACATTGGGATTGGTCATAAGGTATTTACACCCTCGAAGCATTGTGGCAACAATTTACATATATTAGAAATGAATCAAAATGGAATATTATTAAAATCGAAACAAGTAATGTTGTTTAGATGACATTACCGCTGAATACAGATAATGCATATTTATGTATGTTTATGTGATGAATAATGAACAGACATGCAGATGCACAACATGCAGACTCTCAGGAAGGGGTGGAATGGCCTCCAATTCATTGTAACCAAGGTAGAGGTATGCCAGTTTTCTGAGTTTCTGTAATTGCAAATGCATACATTAGATTATTTGTAAAATGCATCATATAGATGATCTTTTCTTGTAGAATACTGGTACACATCAGACTTGCATTACCTTTAAAACAGTCGATCTGATGCCTTTTGTTCTGAGTTGATTGTGATTGGCATTGAGTAAGATAAGCTTTGGGGGCAGCATTGGTAGTTTGATTAGTTTATTCTCAGCCAGTGTTAGTTCTTCTAGTTGGTCCAGTTTGGAGAAGGCTCCATCCTCTATTTCCGAAATTAGATTGCCAGTCAGATCGATCCTTTTCAATGTACCTATAATAAATGCATATATAAATGTGATAGTTTTAGAAAGCCATAGATTGTAAAATGTAATTCTGAAAATATACTTCGCTTTCCAAGGTTCTGTCAGAATGGTGTAGTGACTTATTGCAGCACATAAGGAGTGAATTAGACATCTGGCTAAAGACTGCACACTTTAGGCTGCAAGTTTTCATAGCGCTACAAACTGTCTCCCTATCAAGAGCTGTGTGCTGGCTTCAAATATTACCTTTTGGAAAAATTTCATTCATTATTCTGACTACAGTGATTCAGGGCCAGGTATTATACATTGCATTTACTTCAGCCACTCACAATAATTCTCCTTACCAACATCAGCAAAGTCCTTGTTGGTGATTCTGGTGATTTTGTTGAAGCGAGCATAAAGATATGTGGTTTCCTTTGGGAAAGGTGGTACTGTTGTCATCTCTGGGGTGACTTCTTCACAATACACAGATCCAGACAAACATACACACAGCAAGCAAGTGGGAAGATCTAGGGGGAAATCACTGACTTAATCTTAAATACTTTTCTAACTCGAATATTAACATTGATGTATATGTTTATATATAAATTAAACCACCTGCTTCCTTTTTCTCTACTGCTGAACCTTCATCATATGCATTATCAACACTTTCATAGTCTGGAGCTGGAATGACCTTTTCCTTGGATGAGGTCCAACCAAGAAGTAAGAAGAGAATAAAGAGAAATTTTGGTATATATCCTTTATTAGGCATCTAAATTCAACCATTTAATTAGCTATTTGCTGAGTTCCAGCATGTTGAATTGCTTGTACAACACAATGTCTGTCCCAACATGGATGTAGGTTACAATACTGTATACTGCATAGGGTACCATTGCTTAGATTCAGATTTATGATCTCTGGAATGATGCACTTTTTTTCTGAAGCAGAGCATATTTTTCTAGTCTAGGAATTTTGAGAACATTTTTAATTATATAAAATATTGCTACAAAGAATGGTTTCTTGTTAAGGTACAATCTGCAAGTAATTTTTCCCAAAAATGCCACCACAGAGTCAAATGCACAAATAAAAAAAAAATGCTCCAAAATTCAGTTAGACTTTGTAAAAATATTTATTTAGGATTTTCCCTTACCTTTTTCTTCTTCGCTTCCATGAAAAAGCTATCATCTGACTGCCATTCATCCAAATCCACTCTCAGAAACCCACCATTTTGAAGTTCCATTTGATCATTTTGTGCTGTTGCATATAACATCCATGGTACAAACAGAAAGGAAAAAAACAACATCCTCAGGTCCATTTTCTACAGTTCAGAAGTGGTGCTGAGAAAGACCATGAGTGTGCAGCTCTGTCTGAAATGAGAGCCTTTAAAGTCATTGTGTGGAGGCCCTGCCTTTGAGCTTCTGAGACAGACATTAACTCACTGTGTGCTGTTGTATAACATGTCAGGTAGAAGCCTCCCCAAACATGTCCTTCTTTCACCCCTGTATTACTGTTTAATGTGATTAGTTGCATTGTTAAAGAAGAATATGCTAGTTTTTAAATTTATTATTATGTCTTGGTATGAATGAAGCAAATGCCAGATCCTCTCAGGAAATTACAATAGACTGATTTATTTGTGAATGTGCTCAGGATTTAGCCACAGATTATCCAGCAATGCAACTGAAATGAAAGCCCATTGTTTATGCCATTATGAGAGGGAAATGTGAAGAAAAGGTAGAACATTTCATAGACAGCAGATAAATATTTTCACAATAAATAAATCAGTCTTTTTATTTGTTTGTTTTGTGAAGGGAAGACATTTGTTGAAAAGAAAATCTCGTGAAGAAGCAGAAAAAGCAGTGGAAATAAAAGACCTTGAGTCCATCAGGAAATTACTTTTAAATCAGGAATCTTGGCCTGGGCTCATTTAAATGCAGTGGATGTTGAAGCCCAGAAATCATTGTACTTGAAAATAGTGACTCTCTAGATTTTGTGCAGTGGCAATAATAAACTAATGGCTGTAAAGTATGTGACTAAAAGCACCTGGTTCCATTACCCAATAGTTCTTAATTTGTTTAGTAAATGTCACTGAATAGAGTAAGAAAAAAAGTAATGGTTTGTGCTTAAGGAGGAAAAGAAAACTTGACACAAGTTTTAGTTTAAGATATATCCTATTAGAAACAGTTAATAAGCCGCAAAATTTCTCACAACACAATGCTGATCACAAGTCTACAGTCAGAAAATTATTTTTATGAGATGCATTCCCTTTCCCTCCTATGCTGGTCTGCCAAGGCTGTAGAATCCAAGGATCTGATAGATTTAGCAGCTCACGCAGGCATTTTGCTAAAAATCTACTCTGAGGAGAGAGAGAGAGAGAGAGAGAGTGTGATTGAGATTGAGATTGAATTGATTGATTGATTATATAAGCTGTAAACTGTGCCAGACCCAGAAAAATGCAGAGGCATAACAAAACCTTTGGTCCAGATATTTTCTCCCTTGCACTACCTGCATCATGGGAACTGTGAAATCATGAACAGATGTGAAAGAAAAAGGGAAGCCTTGCTGACTCAGCCCGCATCATATTGCACCTATCAATCAACACATCGTTGTAGGTTAAGTGGCTAGGTAGTTAAAAACAAAAAAATAAATAAAAAGCAGATTTTCAGAACAAAAAGATTTGTTTTGTAATTTTTTTTTACTTCTTTGGCCAGTTAATTTTAAACCATTGCCCACTCTGCCAATATGATCACACGTTCGCCTCTCACCTCCAGGGTCCGGGGTTCAATTCCCGCCGGGGCCATGTGTGTGCGGAGTTTGCATGTTCTCCCCGTGCTGCGGGGGTTTCCTCCGGGTACTCCGGTTTCCTCCCCCAGTCCAAAGACATGCATGGTAGGTTGCTTGGCAACTTGGTAAATTGTCCATAGTGTATGGATGGGTGTGTGAGTGTGTATGTGATTGTGCCCTGCGATGGACTGGCACCCTGTCCAGGGTGTACCCCGCCTTGTGCCCGATGCTTCCTGGGATAGGCTCCAGGTTCCCCGCGACCCTGAAGCAGGAATAAGCGGTTGAAGATGGATGGATGGATGGATGGATGGATGTGATGTTGAGTAATCTTAAATACACTTACATATGTGCAGAAAATATCAGGGGCAGGAAATTTGAACTTTGAATCTTTTGATTTAATCACATACTAAACTCATTCTGCTGTTTTATTTACATTAATTTTATTTAATTTTGACTCCGATTTTGACACAGATTTTGGCAAAAGTAGTCCATACACATTATATATACAGTAGGGGAAATAAGTATTGAACAGGTCAACATTTTTTTTCAGTAAATATATTTCCAATAAGGCTATTCACATGAAATTTTCACCACACATCAGTATTAACTCAAGAAATCTGGTATTAACTCAAACTGCTAGCAGGATTTCTGACCAGGGAGTCAGAAGAATAGTCAGAAGAGTAGCCCAAGAGCCAAGGACCACTCGGAAAGAGCTCCAGAAACACTTGAAGGCAGCAGGTACCATTGTCACAGAGAAAACAATAGGGAGTGCACTCCACTGCTCACACTCACCCAGCAAGTCTCCATTATTAAAGAAAAGGCATGTCTAAGCTCATTTAAAGTTAGCTACAACTCATTTGGACAAGTATATGCTAGCGGGGTGCAGGGTGCGGCCTCCACGGATCAGATTTGTTTGTCCGGCACATCCCACAGATGCTCGATTAGATTGAGATCTGGGGAATTTAGGGGCCAATTCAAGATCTTAAACTCTTTGTCAGGTTTCCCAGCAGAACATTTCCCAGAGCATCACACTGCCTCTGCCAGCTTGGCTTCTTACCATAGTGCATCCTGGTACCATCTCTTCCCCGTATAAGCAAAGCACACATCATCTACATGATGTAAAAGAAAATGTGATTCATCAGACCAGGCCACCTTCTTCCGTTGCTCCATGGTCCAGTTCTGATGCTCACATGCCCATTGTAGGCAATGCCCCCCATCAGATGCATTGCCTAAGCTTTGCTTAAGTCTTACGTGTTCAAAAATATCGTCATTCCTCATGTGTTCTATTGAGCAGCGAGACACGTTCTGTACCACAGGAAGACCTTATAAGTTCTTAATTCTAGACACGTGTAATGGAGTGTAACCTAACACCATCTGACAGAGTGTGTAATATTCTGAATGGCCAGGTAATGTCTTCTAGACAGATACGAATAGAGATAAGAATAGGAGGTGCACTATTCTGAGTGGAGACTAGAGGTATGCATAAGGACGTAGATGGCTCAGGATGCAATAGAAAGTCATGTGAGCTGAAGGTTTTTACTTTCATGCAATAACGAAAGAGCGGTTAGATATAAAGTTAGCAGAAACCAAGACATTAATATAACATGTAGGGCTGCAGAATGCATCTACAGTGTTCATTCATTAATTCTTGGATAAAATTCAGCTACTCATTTGTTTACATTTTTAAAAAATAGAAACAAATATATATGTGTTAAAAAATTAATTGAAATGTGTTTATAATCAGTGCAGACTATATCTGTGTAACACCTGTGTAAGTATTATTACCAGTTGCCCTCACCCAAAGCAACGCAACAATCTGCTCCACCTAAACAAACATTTACAGTATGTATATGATGGTAAATGACAGTGTTTCATGTATGTGATATGCATCTGCAGAGAGACTGACAGAGACAGAGAGCGAGAGTAAGATGTGTGAGAGGGAGAGATGCTGCTTTGTGTTTTGTTTGGTTTCCTATACACAGAAGTAAACATTTTCTGATCTTCGCATCATGTAAGGGTGAAGTATTTAAGGAAACACTGAATTTAAGGAAACACTTCGCAAGTCATAAGGAATGTGCAGGGCAAAATGGCGCAGTTGGTAGAGCGGGTTGTCCACTAATCGTAGGGTTGGTTGTTCGATTCCCGGCCCGGGTGACTCCACAAGTCCGAAGTGTCCTTGTCCCGATGGCGTGCCTTGCATGCCTTGCATGTAGTGCCTTGCATGGCAGCTCTGCTACCATTGGTGTGTGAATGAGACACAAAGCACATTTACCATTTACAAAAGTATTTTGTGTGTGTTCACATGTGAGTGTGACATCAGTTGATTCCAACATGTAGACGGTTAGTGACTTCCGACTTGATGCAGGCACAGCAGTCTGGGAACGTAGAATATTATTATTATCCATCCATCTATCCATTTTCTGTACTGCTTGTCCTACACAGGGCCGGGGTTGCCTAGAGCTTATCCCATGGGTACGAGGCAGGGGACACCTTGGAATGGGGTGCCAACCCATCACAGGCTATAATCGCACACACTCACACACCCATTCACACTCTATGGACAATTTGGAGATGCCAATCAGCCTACAATGCAATGTTGTTGGACTGGGGGAAAAAGTCAGAGGAACTGGAGGAAACCCAGAGGAACATTCAAACGTAGCGCACACAGGGTGAAGACGGGATTTGAACCCCCAACCCTATTATTATTATTATTATTATTATTATTATTATTATTATTATTATTATTATTATTATTATTATACTACAAAATATTAATTAATTGAACAATAATGTTAACATAATTGTACATCTACTGGAATGGTGTGAACTTGTGTTGTGACAAAAATACAACCCAATATCACAGTTTCACTACATCACTGAGCCAATAATCCACAGTTATATAATATCCATCCACCCATCCATTGTCTATACCGCTTATCCTTTTCAGGGTCATGGGGAACCTGGAACCTATCCCAGGGAGCATGGGGCACAAGGCGGGGTACACCCTGGACAGGGTTCCAGTCCATCGCAGGGCACAATCACATACACACACACACATTTCATCATACACTACGGACAATTTAGATACGCCAATCAACCTACCATGCATGTCTTTGGACTGGGGGAAAAAACCGGAGTACCCAGAGGAAACCCCGCAGCACGGGGAGAACATGCAAACTCCACACACACATGGCCCGGGCGGGAATCGAACCCCGGACCCTGGAGGTGTGAGTGCTAACCACTAAGCCACTGTGCACCCGCATTTTGTTATATTTAATGCATATTTTCATTTGGTTGATGGCATTTTTATTTTTACTTTTCCTATAATCTGGGTACTATTTTATTAATTTCTACGAGATAATGCACTTTAAGGATCATTCTAATTTGATGCAAAGATTTGTACATAGATTTTACCATCATTTCCCCTGCAAAGTGTTGCATAATAAAACATTATCGAGGTGTAAATAAGTCCTAATCTCTATTAAGGAAGTCGATAGGATGGCTATAGGCAATATCAACTTGATTACAGTAAATCACAGTCTGCAAAGATTTGTAGATAGATTTTACCATCATTTCCCCTGCAAAGTGTTGCAACTTGATTACAGTAAAGGACAGTCAGACTGTCCAAGAGAATTCTGCCTGTAAGCGCACACACACACACACACACACACACACACACACACACACCATAGGGGATTAAAGGAATTTATTTGCCTGTGGATTAAAATGGCATATTCATGAAATGTTTCACTTCTCAGGTCGTTGAGTTTTCTGTGGATGCAAATTCAATCATTTCGTGGCAGCATTGTGAGCTATAGCTTGAGTTGAATGTTGCGGACGATTTAAAAAATTGCTACAAATTTGAAAATGTGTGCTCTGGGTCCATCTATTGGTCAAAGCTTACTGGTGTAGATCAACATACAGTATTTATTTTGCAAACTGATTTTTAAGTATGTATATTTAAATTTTGGCATGCATATTTAAAATTCTACTATTCTACTAATACTTATTTTTTAAGTATGCATGTAAACTTAAAGAAGGAGGATGAGACAAAAGACACACCAATGGCTTATAGAGCAAACAGAAATACACTGGAGAATGTAACACCCTTACAGACGTAGGTCAAATGTTTTGAAATAAATATATAAATAAAGTATATTTATTTTGCAAAATTGTTTTTAAGTATGTTTATTTACATTCTAGCACGCATACTTATTTTTTAAGTATGCATAATTAAAATTCTAGTACCCATACTTATTTTTCAAGTATGCATATAAACTTTGTGTCCAAATTTATTTTTTGTACAACTTTTTAAAAAGTATAAAGTTATGTCGTCAAATCACAAGTCTGTTTTGATTTGATGCTCAGACACTGTACTAAATGATGAATAACTTAATAATCACAAAAATGACACTTTTATATACGTAAAAAATAAGTATGCATATTGAAAAACTAAACATGCCTGCCAAAAATTAAATATACATACTTAAAAATAAGTTTGCAAAATAAATATACTCGCAAAGTCCAATATGTTTTTATTTCAGAACTTTTGATCTACATCTGCAAGTCTCAGGGGTAAACATTATTTAGGACATGGGGAAGCTCTATTTCTTTCATGGCTGCCAAGAACATGGGGAACAGTACAGTTAACTAACTGCATGTTCTAATAAATCCAAATCTTCACACTGATATCATGGAAAAGTGATTAAAAGTATTACATTGCACATGTTTCTGTTCCAAGGCTTTAATAAAAAAAAACTAGTTATTAGTTATTACTGGTTCATTGGTCAAACCTTAGGTGTTTACTATTCCTTATATGTCAGTTTGAGCATCAGAATCATGCTGAAACAATTCGTTCAATAATTAACATATTTGCCCTGGTCAGAGTCATGGTAGTCTCACAAGTCAGACTTTTAGCTAAACCATTACGTGGCATGTTTTCAAGAGTTGGGAGAAAACAGGAGGACCTGTACGAAACCCACACAGGCCCAGGAGGAACCATGAAACTGCAAAAGTTGCAGAAAATGCACAGTTCAGCATTGAACCAGCAACGCTTTTAACATGAACTCAACGCTATCCATTATGCCAACTCACCATTGCAGCTGCAACAAGCTAAAGTTTAACTAGCTTATCCTATGGATTAATTAACTATGCAATGTTTACCTAATTTACTGATACATAGAAGCCTTTAACCAAACAAATGTGAAAGAACGAATCAGTAAAATATGTACAAATACTAAACAATAAATATGCTAAATAAGTATGCTTTCAAAAAGGTACACAAACTTAAGTATGCATACTAAATTTTTAAAAAAAAAAAAACCTTTAAAAAAACAAAAAAAAAAACAAAAGAAAAAAAAAAAAAACACAAAAAAAAACAACATTTAACCATAAAACACAAAACTAATAAAATATAATATATAAACAATAAAAAAAACCCCCCCCTCACCACTATAGTCATTCATCAAGCCGTAGGTTTTTACTATTCCTTATATGTTAGATTGAGCATCTGAATCATGCTGAAATGCTTAATTCATTCAATTTATTCATCCTGTTAGAATTGCTTGAGCCAGCTAAAGTTTAACAAGCTTATTCTATGGAATAATTAAATAAGCAATGTTTACCTAATTTGCTAATACATAGAATTCTTTAAGCAAAGAAATATAAAAGTACATGTCAGTACGTACATGTATGTACAAATACTGAACAATCAGTATGCAAAATATGTTTGCTTTTTTTATTGTACCCAAAATAAGTATGGACACAAAGTTTATATGCATACTTGAAATATAAGTATGCATATTAGAATTTTATGTATGCATACTTAAAAAATAAGTATGCATATTAGAATTTTAACTTTTACGGTTGGGATGATGTTTTCATGACGATATGCTGTGCCCTTTCTACACCAGATTTAGTGCTGTGTGGTTTTTCCAAATAGTTCAATCTTAGTTTCATCAGTCCACAAAACATTTTGCCAGTACCGCTGTGGAGTGTCAGTGTGCTCTTTTTCAAACTTCAGGCATGCAGCAATGTTCTTTTTAGTAAGCAGTGGCTTCCTTCGTGGTGTCCTGCTGTAGATAACCTGCTTGTTCAAGGTTTTGCATATTGTAGACTCATGAACAGAGATGTTAGCCAGTTCCTATGATGCCTTCAAATCTTTGGCTGTAATTTTGGGTTGTTTCTTTACCTCATTTATGAGTCTTCTATGTGCTCTTGGTGTCATTTTGACTAGGAGCCCAATTCTTGGTAGAGTAGCAACAGTTCCAAAGTGTCTCCATTTGTAGAATGTTTGCCTAACTGTAGACTGGTGAATTTCTAAAGTTTTTGAAATCACTTTGTGACCCTTGCCAGCTTTATGTAAATCAACCATTCTTGATCGTAGATCCTATGAAAGCTATTTTTGGTGAGGCATGGCTCACATAAGCATGTGCTTCTTGTGCAGAGAAAACTCCAAAAGTTTGAGGGGTTTTTATCAGTCAGAGTAGCTGTAGTCCACACCTCCAAACTCACTTTCTTAACGAGACTCCAGGTGTGCAAAAAAATAAGCTTTTTTGAGTTTTTTTTTTCAAGGGTTCACATACTTTTTCCACAAGCATTATGAGTTTTTTTTTATTGTTCTCAATAAAGACATGAAAGATCAGTATTTTTTTGTGTTATTATTTTAGACACATTATATTTGTCAATACCCCTGACTTAGATGAAGATCAGATCACATTTTATAACAAATTTATTCAGAAAACCATGAAATTCCAAAAGGATCACATACATACATATATATATATATAAAATAAAATAACTGTTTACTTTTGTTTTGATATGAAAATTGCATAACTGCATAATTGCATCTCACTACCCTATATTTCTTTACATTGCACAGTACTGTGTAAATGAGGAAACAATTATTAAAGGGAAAACAACCTCCACGATCTTCAGAAATTTTCTGGTGGCAATGTCAATGTAAATACAAATGATACAAATGACATTACAAAACATTTGCATAATTATACAAATAGTGTATATAAACATATCCATACATATTTTATACAACTTTGAAATGTTTGAAGTTGAGTGAAGTTCATTAGCCTACAGATAGTTCATTGGCCATTTTTTTCTCCATCATCATTGCTTTTGCCTTCGCAGTGGGTCATTAGAAAAGTTTCAATGCAAATATATATATTTTAAAATTTCCATTCTTAGTATCAAGTTTGCTCAGGTATGCAAAAAAGAAACAGATTCATAGTGCACAGTTAGGCTTTTTTTAAAAGCCTAAATTAACATTAAGGTACAGGACATGTTTTGCAGTTGTCATACTGGAGCACTGCGTTGAGGCTCATTCTTCCTCTTCCCTCTGTAGTGCTGATGACTGGATGTAAGTATGCTGCCTGTGGAGACGAAACAAACAGTACATTACCTGTTTTGAATTTTTAGGAATGATGAATGATAGCATGTGATAGCAAATTGATGAATGATAGTGAATGAAGCAATGACAAATGTACTTTCTAAGCAGTTTGGTCCTATCCAGCCATTCAGACAAGTGCATTGTCCATTCCGTGGATTGCACAGAGCTCCATTTCCACACTTGCAGCTTTCTGAACATTTTGGTCCATAGTGATTCAGTGTACAGGCTTAGCATACAAAAGAAAACACTTTTAATACCATAACAATGTCTTACAAAAAATTAAACAAAAGTCATCGAAAATCTTTCAGCCAAAAATAGCAAAATAGTCTTGTTACAGAGAGACTAATAGAAACAATTTTTCAAATACATGTCATCCAGAAATGTATAATGCAGTTTCAGATCACAATTTTTTTTTTGTTTTTTATACTTGGCCTGGTGTATTTTGGCCAGGAATGTTAATTTCGGTGAATTACTAATTTGATATTTAACTACTGATGGACAAGATCTTAGGCCTACTTGTATCACAGCGGTTCCCCATCTTTCCTGGTCCACACAGGCACTTGCCAGTCACAGGGTCACATGGTGTGTCTCCATCACAGTCACATACATCGGCACAGTCAGGACCAAAACTGCCTTGTTCGCACTCTGAAAGAAGAACAGTATGAAAAACGAGGGATCGTGACTTCTACAGAGATTCAATCTGTAAACTGTTCCTCACCTTTCTCACAGTGCTTCCCATAATAACCTGGAGGACACAAACACTGACCCGTCCTGGCATCACACTCAGTCTTGCCATGGCAGTTGCAAGCAAGTTGACAGCGGTGGCCATGGAATCCAGGAGGACAAGCTTCAGATTAAAAAAAGAATTGGAGTCATGAAGGACATCCTGGCATAAGATTATATTGGTGTGAAAATATACAACCATTCTGTACTTTTTAAACCTCACCATGTTGGCAGAGATGGCCATAGAATCCTGGACCACACTGGCACTCTCCTGTTACTCGGTTACAAGTGGCATTGTTCCTACAATCACACTGCTGGTGGCAGTTATCACCATACCTGCCTCTTGGACACTCTAAGAGACACGTACACAGCAGCATAAATGGGGGAGGTATTAATCTAAACTGCAGACATTTTCACTTTTTAACCTGAAATATGGGTGCATAGTGGCGTAGTGGTTTACAAATTTTCCTCAGACCTTCAGGGTTCAAACGGGAGTTCGACTCGTGCTGTGGCCCTGTGTGTGCGGAGTTTACATGTTCTCTCCGTGTTGTGGGGGAATCCTCCGGGTACTCTGGCCCTCCCCCAGTCCAAAGACATGCATGGTAGGCTGATTGGCATGCTTAAAGTGCGCGTATTGTACAATGCGTGATTGTGCCCTGCAATGGATTGGCACCCTGTCCAAGGTATACCCCGCCTTGTGCCCCATGCTCTCTGGGATAGGCTTCAGGATTCTCTGTGACTCAGTAGGATAAGCGGTATAGGATGGCTGGACGGACCTTCAATACACTCACTAGCTGCATGCACAATTTATCTGCTATTCATCCTCATTATTTGGGATCTCAGTAAATCATGACCATGGTTGGCAGAGCTGTGAAGAGAATTTAATGAGTTTTTGATCAGGAGAATGCACAATTAAACTGGGATTCACTTGAATGACCGTTAATTACATAATTCTTTTATTCTGTTATAATTTTGGTTCATTTTGGTTTAAAAGGGGGAAAGGCAGTAGCCTCATGGAAGTACTTAATACTTGGTCTAAACACTAGATGTCACACAAAGATGGTGATTTTTTTCAAATTTAGTTTATACTGAATTTTGTTTAGTTTGCAGATAATAAAAAAATACAATTCAATAAAATGAATTACATGAAACTAAATAAACTTAAGCAATTAATACTTTTAAGTGACCTTGTAAACAGCAGACACTATACACTCTCAGCAACTATTTATAACCTTTTTTGTGTAATTTACCTGCATCACAGTTATCCCCAGTCCAGCCCAGGCCGCATGTGCAGATTCCTGTTACAGGATCACACAGTGCACCGTTACTGCAGTTACAGCGCTGAATGCAGTCTTCTCCAAACCAGCCCTGTGCACAACCTGAAACACACACACACACACACACACACACAAATCAATACTTTCTTTAAATAAAGCTTTAAATAGATAGACATGATAGTTGCACCACAAACTCTTATTATCATTATCATTAAGAACACAGTATTGTTATAGCTCAGACCTTGTCCACAGTCTTCTCCTTGATGGCTGATCTTGCACACACACCGGCCTGTGACAGAATCACTCCTGGCTCCTTCCCCACACAGAGCTACTTGCTCACAATCTTGTCCATACCAGCCAGCTGGACATGCTGACGAGAAGGAAATAAAAATATTAATCAATATTCTACCCCCTATAATTTAACATCAAATATATTTTTCACTAGGACCCTTTTTGGATAGGATTAATTATACATGAGGGGCTGGTATTTCCATATTTTACTTGGGGTCCACACAGATTTTTTTCCATCCATATTGGCAAAAAAAAATTCTCTCATTTTCCTTAAAAAAATTTATAGCCCAGATAAAATACTGCTACCAAGAAACTTGTTGGTGGTCCGCTTATTTTCTTCTGCAGGCACACATCACCTCTTGCATTGGATAATACTTCATTTAGTGGTTTTTGCTCACAGAGTAGGGAAACGTAATTCTGTCAATCACAAAAATGATAGATGCTTGAGAAAATTTCTAATAATGTACTTGCTATGGGTTGGAGTATTTTGTTTACATACAGCAGAGCTGGTGATCACCAGAATACTTCCATAACAATAGCTCTACAGTGCTGTAAAAAAGTAATTACCCCATCCTGATTTCTTCTGTTTCTGTGTATATCCCCTGATAAATTGTTTCAGAAATTAAAAACTAAATCTAAGATAAAAACAAGGGCAACTTGAGTAAACAAAAAATAGTTTTAAATGATAATGTTATTTATTGAAGCAAAAATGTTATCCAATACCGTTCTGAGTGGAACCTGTCCTGCAAAACTGCTATATGGTCTTGGCCACCATGTTGCAGCTCAGTGTCAGGGTCTTGGCAATCTTCTTATAGCCTATTCCATATTTATTTAGACAACAATTCTTTTTTTAAGATCCTCAGATAGTTATTTGCCATGAGGGGCTATGTTGAACTTCCAGTGACCAGTATGAGGGAGTGTGAGAGCAATGACACCAAATTTAACACATCTGCTCCCCATTTACACCTTAGACATTGTAACACTAACAAGTCACGACACCAGGGAGGGAAAATGGAGGTTTCACTTAGGAGTGTACTCACTTTTGTTGCCAGCGGTTTAGACATTAATGGCTGTGTTTTGAGTTATTTTGAGGGGACAGCTAATTTACACTGTTACACAAGCTGTACACTCACTACCTTACAAAGTATCATTTCTTCGGTGTTGTCACATGAAAAGATATAATCAAATATTTACAATATTTATATATTTATAATATATTTATAAATATTTATAATCAAATATAAACAATTACAATTGTTTATACACATATTTACAATATGTGTATAAACAAAATGTGAGGGGTGTACTCACTTTTGTGAAATACTGTATAGACTAAAGTCACTGAAACAGGTGTGTTAGAGGAGTTGTGTTTTTAAATAAAAAAAAATATAAATAAATAAAAAGATAACTTTGTCTCTGTCTTTTTGTCACTCACTGATATTGCAGTTAGCTCCGATGTATCCTGGAGGGCAGTCACAAGTGCCCGTGGTAGGTTGGCACACACCGTCATTCAGACACTGGCATTCACGCTCACAATTTGGACCATAATGACCATCGTCACATTCTGTGACAAATAGCCAAGCAGAGACACTTGCAAAACTTACATATTGTACTACATATTTCTGATTTTCAAGAAGAAAATGTAAAGAAAAACAGAATCTTGCCTATATTACACTTGTCACCATGGTAGCCTGGTGCACAGTAACAGACTCCAGTGACAGGATGACACTGGTGTTTGGCCTCAGAACACTGGCACATCTGCTTGCAGTTTAGTCCGTATGTACCAGGCTGACATTCTGCCAAAATAAAAAATAAAAATATGATTCTTTGAAAAAACGTATGGTGAATTTGAAAAAATTAGGGTGAATTTTTTAAATTTCCATATTGTATAAGCTTTCTTGTGTTGACTATTAAAGGAAAAACTTACATAAGAAGCACAGCTCACCTTTTTCTCAAAACTGAACACCATTTTACTGACATTTTACCACCATTTAATGCAGATACATTAATTTAACCATAGTTGTGACTTTTTCATGCACTCATTATATCTTAACACTTAACTTACTGTAAATGGTCTGCACTTATATAGCATTTTATTTTTTAAACCTTAGGGGTTCTACAAAGTGCTGTACACTGTTTCTCATTCACCCACACACCAATGGAAGCAGAGCATGCCATGGGGTTCAGTGTCTTGCCCAATGACACTTCAGCATGTAGAGATATGTGGGCCAAGAACTAAACCACCAGTCCTGTGATTAGTGGCCAATCTGGTTGCTCTGCCACCCTCTGTCTCAGAACGATGCTGAACTATCTTGAAAATGATTAAGTTGTAACGATTACAGATGTTTCTTTTTTTTATAGTAACACATCATATGTATATATACTGTACATCTGCATCATATTTGTAATATATTAGTCATGACAATTTTATAACCTTATTGGGGGGAAAGCCTTATAACATTCTAGAGCATTTTTCCTACCTCAAACTTTTTGCAGTCAACTTCCTGTTTGATGCTGACCTTATGCCCTAATTTGATCTTGCATGAATTAATCCAGGTTACTTATATCAAGCAGTTTGATTGAAAGCGGTGAGTAAGGTGTTTTGACTTTCCTTATTAGGCCAAAAAATAAACGCTGTTAAGGTAAACTGTCCTAAATATCCTGATGTTCTAGTATACCCCAATTCACACTAACTTAGGCAGGTCAGGTGTTTCTGTAATGCTTATCTGACCAATTAGCAAGTTGTATGTTCTTACTTTGCTCACAGCTCATTCCAGTGAAACCAGGAGGGCAGCTACACTCCCCTGTCACGTGATTACAAGATGTTCCATGGGCACAGAGACATCGTTGAGAACATCTTTGCCCATAAAAGCCAGGTAAGCATGCTGTGAAGACAAAATGCTACCAGTGGAGGCCAAGAGAGTGCAACAATAAATTCAACAAAGTGCAACATAAATTTCAAGGAAGTAGATGTCACCATGGATGTGTTACAAAGAGCAGTGAAGGATAAATGAACTGACTTTTCTCACAGTGGAGCCCTCTCCAGCCTGGTGGGCACAGACAGACCCCGGTTATGTGCTCACATGGGGCTCCATGTTCACATCGGCACAGTTTCTGACAGCCAGGACCAAAATGCCCTGCTTCACAAGCTACAATCACGGTCAAGATAAACAGCACAAAGCACAACATTAGTTTTCCATTGACTTTTCATTCAGGCAGTCATTAAGATTATCTCTGTTGCCATTTCTTACCCGCCTCACACTTCTGACCCACCCAGCCTGATGGACATGTGCACTTTCCATCTTGGCGGTTACACACACCATTGTTCTCACATTCACATGTATGCTGGCAGTCAGCACCAAAGAAACCTGGAGCACATTCTGTTAATGAAGCAAAAAGAAAACAGGAAGAGGTACTTGATCACAATAATGTTAATAACACATCAAATAAATTGGTGACTACTATAACAGATCTTCTTACCTAGTTCACACTCTATCCCTGTCCATCCACTAGCACACAAGCAGTGCCCACTGGCCTTGTCACATGACCCACCATTCTGGCAAAGGCATACCTGGAGACAGTCCACTCCATAAAAGCCAGCCATGCATTCTAGGAACAATCAAACATGCATTAAACTCTAAATGTCAGCAAGAACCGTCTTTTTCACCAGGTCAGCATGTTCGTTAACAGATAATAGAACTTTGTGATGTGAATATATGTTGTCTGGAAATTGCAAAACACTCTTTATATCATTTGTTTGCATACATGAGCACATGTACAGGTGTAAGAAGTATTACACTGTGCCTAATTTCTGCCACATGACTTAAACAGAAACTCATACAATACATTTAGTGCAAAATAGTCTCTATTCAGCCAATTCTAAAGTGGCCTGGGATTGTTATTCATAGTTATACTATGAATATTATAATACTAGTTATACTACCATACATACACTATTATCTCTACACATATTGGCACCTTTCATTAAATTTTTATGAATTTCATATTCAGGCCAATAAATTGTGTATTCTTATCTAGTGCACAGTTTTCCCAGGACAATCTTCAGTTGCAGACCCTGACCAGGATAAAGCTGTTACGGAGAATGAATGAATGAACGTTTGCAAAGATATTTTTATAGTGCAAATACAGCTTTCAAACTATGTTATATTCATAGTCTTACTTAAGTGGACTGTCCTCTTTAATTCAGACTGCAGGTTCAAATATGGAAACAGATGTTTGTTGCAAAACTTTTTTTTGTCAATAATTTCTGTGGTTGTTTTCATATATGTTTGGGGTTTTATCTTGATGGAAAAAAAAACATCTGCAGCCAAGTCTAAATCTTCTGGCAGATGTAAAATATCCAGATATTTAGCAGAATATGTGACACCATGATCCCCTCAACCATTAGCTCCAAAATCAGCCCAAATGCTCATATAGCAAACACTGATACAAGCGTTTTGAAACATTTTATAGTATAGAATTTTAATATTTTTCCCCATGCTTATGTGCTTTTTCATCTATTGACTGAGTTGTGCAAGTCAATAACCATCTCTAGGTTTTGTGTTAAAAGCTCTAGTTTTTTTCTCATTGTAATATATGTCATATCAATACTTTTGTAATGTTTTTCAGAGAAAATCTAATTATTAAAAGACTAATATCTTTGACTCAGTTATTTTTGTTAAATGAAAGGTACATTTCAATTTCTCCATTGGAGAATGCTCTACCTTCTTCACAGGTTGGCCCGGCCCAGCCAGGTTCACAATGACATTGCCCATTAACATGATCACAGCTGGCATTATTGTAGCAGTTACAGCTCAGATTACACCCAGGGCCAAAGGTACCATCCTGGCATTCTGTAACATAGCAAACAGTAATCAACAAAGTGCTATAAGACGTCCTTGTACACGACAACCAACTTTCCACATCACAGCATAGTCGGAGTGAAGCCTTGTGGCATGACTTACTTAACATGTTCAAATAATGAATGTCCTGAACATAGACCACTGGTTCCCACACAAACACTGAACAGCTGGATTACCACTTTACTACAGAGAACAGATTGCTAAGAGAAAAATTTTGTATATGCATCTTGTGTATTAGACTCACTGGAGGTGCAGCGGGGGCCAAGCCAGCCAGCTGGACACAGACACACTCCCGTCACATGGTGACACTGACCACCATTCAGGCATTCACACTTCTGTTGACACTCCAGACCGTGGAATCCCTGAGGACAGGCTGCAGAGACACACCCATACTTGCATCTGTTTGGTTCTGTTCATTACAGAGCGGTGACATTAATGATATCTTTTCCTCATACTTCTACATGTCAATCCTCTCTTACATTTTTCACAATATGTTCCGATCCAGCCTGGCAGGCAGGTGCAGGCTCCACCCACATTCTCACACTCTGCGCCATTCTCACATTGGCATTGGTGGCAACAGCCTGGTCCAAAATAACCTGTGGGACACTCTTCAAAAAAAAAAGCACAGTTTGTGTGACACATACATATTATAATATGGTACATTATATTATATGGAACAAGAATAAGCTACATACTTTGCTCACAGTGGGTCCCGGTGTAACCTGCCTCACAGTGGCACTGACCCGTCGCTGGGTCACAGTTCACTGAACTGCTCGTACAGTCACACACATTCTGACAGTTGGCTCCCCAGTGTCCAGGCTCACACACTGCCACAAAATATTAGCCAGTTATTTCCTATCCTAACCACATCTCCTCCACTCTGCTTGGAATTGATGTCTGAAGGAACATCTAAAGGTAGCAGCAAAAGGGCTTTACCCTTTTCACAGTTGACTCCAGTCCAGCCATCATTACACACACAGACACCTGAGATGGGATCACAGTGGTTGCTGTTCTCACAAGGGCACTGAAACTGGCAATCAAGACCAAACCAGCCATTTGGACAGACTGCATGGGATGAAGAGAAAAACTGTCATAAAAATGAATCACTGATGTGCAAATATACAGCTGTTGATGTGTCAAAAATGTGACCAGCAGGGTCAGATAAACTACTGCTGTGCCCAGTCCTACCAGCCTGACAGAGATTTCCAGTGTAGCCTGGTGGACACACACAGGTTCCGTTCTGCTTGTCACACACCCCTCCATTCTCACAGTTGGGACATAATTGAGCACAAGCCAGACCCCAGTGGCCCTTCTCACACTCTGGAATACAACACATTTGACATACAACAAGGTAGTTCATGACCTGAAACAAATTCTCCATTTATCCTAGTGAGATTACCATATTGAAGGAGGAATTCTGTTAAAGTACATTTTTCATGGCTGACAAACTGCTTTCCATTGCTTTGTATTTTGTTAAACCTTTATTAACTGATTGCAGAGCAGGTCTTAGTGCTGTATGCTACTATATAAGCAAAGGTCTGTGAGACTGCCAGACATCTGAGCCAAGCTAAACAGCTCCTGCAGTTTAAACCTGACATTTCTAAAACACCATTATTCTCTCAAACTACATCACACCGCACTCCCACATTTACTACTCTCCACAAAGAGTCCTGATTGTCTTAATGTCTGATCCTACACATACTGTAGTATTGCTGCTACATTTCAGTGGGGAGCTACATCTCAGAAACACATATTTAAACTGTCTCATTAAGAATGATGAGCTGTGTGTTTGCCTGGCATTTGACAAAGAGCTCAGACAATAAAGAGGCCTTTGGGAAGACATACGTTTTATGATCTTTGGCCAGAGTTTAATACTAGCTGAAAACAGACATGTAGGCCCAAACATATTCTTTCTCTCTGTGCTTATGTCTTTTAGACTTTTTCTCAAATATGTCTAGAGCTTAGACAACAAACAGGTCAAAGTGTGAAATGGGATTATTTTAAGTGGTTGTTTCTGGAAATGTGCAATTCAACTTATCAAGCTATAAAGATTCAATATGACTGATCTGCTACAAAGATCCTAACTGGTTATCCAGAGCGAACACTATGGTCTGCACATGTTCATCCAGTGTAATCCATTGCTGCTTACCTTCACCACAGTGTTTTCCCATCATGCCAGCTGGACAGTGGCAGCGTCCCGTAACAGAATCACACACTGCTCCATTACAGTCACAGTGCTCAGAGCACCCAGCACCAAACCACCCTTCTGGACATTCTGGTAAAGAGACATAAACACACATTGTATTTGACACAGTGTCTTTGGGTTAGAAACACAGGTGCAGACTTAATTCTGAGTAAACTGAAATCTCAGAAGAGCTAATACAATTTGATGTGGTCTTTCTTCTTTCCAGTAGTCTTCGTTGTTATGCATGTGGCAAATTTTTAACAGGAACTATGCTTTCTTGCTACTGTCACCACCACATTTTAAATAAATGCAATAATTGAAATAGGGGATTATTTATAATAATGCGGCAGTTACAAACACAGGTGTGTTGAGGTGCTGCAGACCTCAGATACAGTTATTAATAGTGAGGTTACAACTTCAGGACCATACATCAAGACAGCCATAAAGAGTCAGGGCCAGAAGTGATAGTGAAGGATAACATTTGATTGAGACTTTGGGCTAATTTTTAGTTAAGAGCTGCATGGTTATGGTTTCAGTCCATTCAGTAGAGGATCCAGGTTAACCCTTGTAGGACTGATGTTCTTTGTTGACAGAAGTGGGACTGAGGCTACGGAACTGGTGTGCAAAGTTAGGAGAATTCACTCAGGACACTTACTCACATTCAAATATCCAATCACACCTACGGAATAGGGAATTTTGTGCAGCTAAGATGCCTATCCACATGTTTTTGGACAGTATGATGAAACCAGAGAGCTTGGAGGAAACCCACACTAACATAGGAAGAACATGCAAAACGGTGCACAGACAGTAACCCGAGCTCAGGATCAAACCAGGGATCCTGGAGCTGTGAGGCAGCCATGCTATCCACTACATCAACATGCCACTTAGTAGGAATAACTGTCTAGGTTAATTGCAGTTGTAATGTGGACCTGTCTAAATAAGTTAAGGAGTATGACTCTGGGCAAAGATTGGCAAGCGCAAAGCATGGTAAACTGTAAATATAGATTAACTGCAGCACTCTGGGTTCACTTCAGAAGGACTGAGTCTCTGTGTTAAAGAAAGTAGAATAAGCCTCACATTAACTTCAGTAGGACAGAGGGTCTGGATTAACTCCAGTAGGACAGAGAGTCTGGGTGATTTGCAGTACAGTAGGCAATCTTACATCCAGGCTTTTAAAACAGTAGTCAGTGAGGAAAGGAACATTAAGTGGAGATAACACAGATTAATCAACAAGCCAGTGGTTTGAGTCTTTCTTCCGTGCCCCTGTCCTTTTGGCAGTAAGCTGCCACATAGTATCTAAAGCAACTTAACAAATCTAAGAAGCCAGAGAAAGTATCAGAAGCCAAATAACATATTACAATAAGAAATACTGAGAAGAGCTAATACTCCATATGCTGTCTTTCTGGGGCTGTGCGTGAACTGGGAAGGCAGCCTGGAGTGCCTCCTCTTACCGCCTGTTGTTCCTAATTAATAACAGATGCAGCACTCTGATTGTTAAACAACTTCCAGATCAAGGATATTTCCGTGACTACCTTGGCTGATCGTAGAGCTAAAACTGTTGTAGTTTGGAGATTTTCTTGATAGACTGAAGCCCACAGCATTAGAAGTTCTCATTTTCCACTTTTACAGACAACTGCTACAATGAAGAAAAATAGCCTCTACGCATATTGCCATATCCAGCTGCTTTGTTCTCTTCTATATTGGCAGCTGTTATTTTGCAATTGTGGTATTTTGGAGTTTTATAGTTCTTGTGAGAGCATGTGAGAGGATGAACAGTGATAGATTTGAGCTGAGCAACAATCAAAATATAAGGCCATATTCAGAATTGGTGTCTTAAGTCCAAAGGTTACATCAATACAGTGTTTATGTGGGAAAAGTTATGCATATTCAGAGATCGGTTATGCACAAGGTTGGCAGAATTTCCTTGAGTAGGAATGTCTGATACAGGTTTTTTTTTTTTATAGCATCTAGGCCACCACCTTTAAACAGACACTCTTGTTTTTATCCCCCACTCAACAAACCCTGAAATGGGAATAGAAAATGGAGAGAAGAAATAAGATTTTAATTTTCTTCACTGTCAGTGGTAATATGACTGAAATGACTATATGTTCTGTTCTGTGACAGGTTCTTTAACTCTGATACAAGGAAGCAGTATGAGATATATAATTAATTCACACTCTGTAAAAACACACTGCTGTGTTTAGGCATGTGATATATATAGTGTCAGTAGTATAAGACCTAAGCATAAACGTTCACACCTTGCTCACAGTTATTTCCATGCCATCCTGCTAGACACTGTTGCTGACACTCTCCAGTTATATGATGGCAATTAGCTCCTGGTGGACACCCGCATTTGGTCTTGCATCCTGAGCCATAGTACCCACTATCGCACTCTGAGAACCAAAGATGAGAAAACAAATAATCTTTTCACCTTTATATTTTGGATTTGCATTTGGATTTTATTCTGCCAGCTGCAACAAATCAACTAACCGTCACTGCATGTCTTGCCCTGGTAGCCAGGTTTACATGCACAGGTTCCATGGTGTCTGTGGCACTCGAGAGTAGTTTGTTGAATACACTGACACTCAGCTGAACAGCCAGGTCCATATGACCATCTAGGACATCCTAAACATGAAATAATATGACAAATACAAGAAGCATTAATCTTGCAAAAGGACATGTAAGCAAACTTTGCAAAGTTATTTAGGGACATTCAGAGTTCAAACTGCTGTGACATACTGAGATGGCAGAACCTCCCATACAACCCTGGTTCACACAGACAGGCACCAAAGGTTTGATGGCATCGTCCATTATTTGCACAGTTGCACTTTTTATTGCAGTACTTGCCATAAAAACCTTTAGGACATCCTGAAAGCCACAGACCACAGAGTTATAATCAGACTTTGCTTATTCTAATATCCATAGTTAATTCTATAAGAATTAACTATGTTAATTCTTAAAGACCTAAGCCATGGGGTTTGACAGAAAAGTAAGAATTACAGTAAATGATACACATAAATGTATTAACTTTTAATAATGATGAAAAATTAACAAATGTTCTATTTTCCATGAAACAGAGATGCATCAAACATACGGAATGAGACACTCACCATTCTGACACATGTCTCCACTGACCCCTGGTGGGCAATGGCAAAATCCCCTCACAGGATCACACTTGGCTCCGTTCCTACATTTGCATATAAAGGAGCAGTTTCTCCCAAAAGTGCCCTCAGGACAGGCTGGTGGCCAAAAACAAGAGACAGGTCATACATTGACAGTTTGTGCTTATAAAACAAGGATTTTTTTTTCACTATAGACTCACTCTGGTTGCAGATAATGCCGGCCCAGCCATCAGGGCAGATACAGCCATTGCTCTCAACATTACACACACCACCATTAGAACAGTCTTCACATGTCAGACTGCAGTCATGGCCAAATGTGTTGTTCAGACACACTGTGTAAATTTCGAATATGAAAAGTAATTAAAAAAAAAACACTGGGCTAAGAACCAATAAACCAACATTCAGAGAATCACAATGGTCTGTGTTTGGTAATTATCCCATTGAGCGTGCATAATGGCTTAAATTCTCAGAACAGATTGAATTATACTCCTAATTTTCTAATCTCCTTTTCTTTTTTTTGGTTTCGTTACAGTTCCTTAATAACCCATGGTTATCCAGACTACTGAATATGATTTAAGATGAATAGGGCTGTTAAATAGATTACCAAGAAAAGGATCTTAGGCAAAAAGACAAAAGGCCTCTTTGAAACCATCAGCAACTGACCAAATTTCTCAATGATGGTGCTCTCCGCCCGCAGTTCTCCAAAGGTGTACTCTTCGTAATCAGCATAGCTTTCTAGAGGCTGAGGGTAGTCCTGCTGCAGAGTAAACTCTGAAAATGGGTTCTCCACAACTATACGGCGAGACAGTGCTTCAATAGACAGTGCTTCTAGTTCCTTCTTTAGAGCTGGACAAACATGGAAAGGAGGAGACAGAGGCATGTTATATGTGTCACATGTGATGCTTTAAATATATATATATATATACAGTGGTGTGAAAAAGTGTTTGCCCCCTTCCTTATTTCCTGTTCCTTTGCATGTTTGTCACACTTAAGTGTTTCGGAACATCAAACCAATTTAAACAATAGTCAAGGACAACACAAGTAAACACAAAATGCAATTTGTAAATGAAGGTGTTTATTATTAAAGGTGAAAAAAATCCAAACCATCATGGCCCTGTGTGAAAAAGTGATTGCCCCCCTTGTTAAAACATACTGTAACTGTGGTTGTCCACACCTGAGTTCAATTTCTCTAGCCACACCCAGGCCTGATTATTGCCACACCTGTTCACAATCAAGGCATCACTTAAATAGGAGCTGCTTGACACAGTAATGTCCACCAGAAGATCCTTAAAAGCTACACATCATGCCGAGACCCAAAGAAATTCAGGAACAATTGAGAAAGAAAGTAATTGAGATCTATCAGTCTGGAAAGGGTTATAAAGCCATTTCCAAAGCTTTGGGAATCCAGCGAACCACAGTGAGAGCCATTATCCACAAATGGCGAAGACATGGAACAGTGGTGAACCTTCCCAGGAGTGGCCGGCCGCCCAAAATTACCCCAAGAGCGCAGCGACGACTCATCAAGGAGGTCACAAAAGACCCCACAACAACGTCCAAAGAACTGCAGGCCTCACTTGCCTCAGTTAAGGTCAGCGTTCATGCCTCCACCATCAGGAAAAGACTGGGCAAAAATGGCCTGCATGGCAGAGTTCAAGCAGGAAAAACCACTGCTGAGCAAAAGAACATCAAAGCTCGTCTCAATTTCTCCACAACACATCTTGATGATACCCCAAGACTTTTGGGACAACATTCTGTGGACCGATGAGACAAAAGTGGAACTCTTTGGAAGGTGTGTGTCCAAGTATATCTGGCGTAGAAGGAACACTGCATTTCATAAAAAGAACATTATACCAACAGTAAAATATGGTGGTGGTAGTGTGATGGTCTGGGGCTGTTTTGCTGCTTCAGGACCTGGAAGACTTGCCATGATAAAAGGAACTATGAATTCTGCTGTCTACCAAGAGATCCTGAAGGAGAATGTCCGACCATCTGTTCGTGTACTCAAGCTGAAACGAACTTGGGTTCTGCAGCAGGACAATGATCCTAAACACACCAGCAAGTCACCACCACGAATGGCTGAAGAAAAACAAAATGAAGACTTTGGGTGGCCTAGCCAAAGTCCTGACCTGAATCCTATTGAGATGTTGTGGTATGACCTTAAAAAGGCCGTTCATGCTCGCAACCCTCTAATGTAACTGAATTAGGACAATTCTGCAAAGATGAGTGGGCCAAAATTCCTCCAGGACGCTGTAAAAGCCTCATTGCACGTTTTGCGCAACCGCTTGGTTGCAGTTGTTGCTGCTAAGGGTGGCCCAACCAGTTATTAGGTTTAGGGGCAATCACTTTTTCACACAGGGCCATGATGGTTTGTTTTTTTCACCTTTAATAATAAACACCTTCATTTACAAATTGCATTTTGTGTTTACTTGTGTTGTCCTTGACTATTGTTTAAATTGGTTTGATGTTCCGAAACACTTAAGTGTGACAAACATGCAAAGGAACAGGAAATGAGGAAGGGGGCAAACACTTTTTCACACCACTGTATATATATATATATAGTATATAGTAGTATATCATAACAGAGCTTTCTTAGATACATTTAGGAACCTTAACCTACGAATGCAGGAGTGCGTGTCGTCAGCCAGATGGTGTCCAAGATGACAGAAGCACTGATAAGACCCCGCTGTGTTCTGACAGGTATGCTCACAGCCTCCATTATCAGACACACACTCATCTACATCTGTCAAAATGTATTAGAACATACATATATGCATACATACACACAAAAACATTCATCTGTTCAACTCAACACAAAACAAGGCATGAGGATTCATATATTTTGTATAGAAATGTCTGGGGTTTAGCAAAGAACAAAGCAGTTGTGTACCATCACATCCACATCCATCTGAGTTGAGTCTGTATCCTGCCCTGCAGTAGCATTCATAGCCACCAGGATAGTTGGTGCAGTCCTGTTCACAGCATGAGCTCTCCTCTAGACATTCATCCAAGTCTGGAAAACACAAAGAGCCCTGGTGAATCTACTCGACACACCACATGAAACAATACTATGTATCACTACTGCAGGTTTGCCCTTCAGGGTGGAAAATTTCCAGTCAGAGAAAAGAGCAGCTTTTCTTTCTGACTGGAGAAAAAAATCCTACACAAGAGAAAACTTTCACAGAGAAAACTACCAATCAAAATAAATTATATTAGACTGTAGAATATAGTAATATAGACCAGCTGGCTGAGTAAATGGTAAATGTGCACTTATATAGCGCTTTTATCCAAAGCGCTTTACACTGTGTCTCATTCACCCACTCATACACACACTCACACACCAATGGTAGCAGAGCTGCCATGCAAGGTGCTAGCTTGCCAACAGGAGCAACTTGGGGTTCAGTGTCTTGCCCAAGGACACTTCGGCATGTGGAGTCACCCGGTCCGGCAATCGAACCCCCAACCCTACGATTAGTGGACAACCCACTCTACCAACTGCGACAGAGTCACTGTGTAAAAAATATGTATTTTCTAATATATCACAATACAGTGATGGCTGGTGTTTTTGTTTTTTTGTTTTTTTTAAATAGGGGAAGCATAGGTGTCTTTAATTGAAGTATATATAGTATGTACAGTATATATCTGTGTGTGTTCTGTTGGTCTGGCTGCTAACTAAAGTTCACTGAAGACGGTGGTGAAAGCTAGCTAACTAGACCTATAAATATTTTTTAAAAATTAGAAATGAACTCAAATAATCAAACATAACCTTATACTTACAAGTTTTACCATATTTACAATAGTTACCAATTACAAAGATAAAATAGTGAGCTATACAAGTTGCATAAAGCTGTTATTTGGTAAGCCTACTAACCACTATTGCCTCTGAGCCCTCAGTCTGACTAGTGCCAGTATGTTTTGTTTTGAGATGTCAATCATGTTCATTAACATTTCAGTGACTGGCAGTTGGTTTCGATGTTCCACCCCTTTGAGAGATCTCCCAATCATCACATGGAGAAGCTGTGCTTCCAGGCTGGACAAGCTTAATTTTGGGGTTTTCTATAGCAAAACCCTAACTCCCATTAACCCCAAGAGATGCACAGAGTCTGGACAGGACCCAAAAAGCCCATAGAAGCCAGGTTTCCATCAGCACTGTGTAAGGAGCTTCAAATGAGTTTTTCATATAGGCTGTTATGTCTACTGAAAACAGTTTGTGTTAAATGAACAAACAATGTGGTACTGTAGGGAGACATTTTATCATCTGATGTGCTAAAATATTGAATTTCACCAACAGTGATGACTAACAGACACATTTCTACAGTTAATATAAAAAGATTTCATTGCCACATTAAGTTTAGGGGATACTGGACTTCTCATGTAGTTTTAAAGCAATTGCCTAGGATAAAATATAAGCAAATATATCAGTATATGTCTGCTACAATGTCTGCTAAGATGTCCTTGTCACTGTTTTTTAAAACTTGAAAATTTCATTTAAATTTTACTTTACACTCAGGTTTATGCCCTTACAGGAAATTCACACAAAATTCCCATGAAGATTTCTCAAGGGTATTTAGTTGGAGTAATGTATTGAAATGGAGCCAAATTATAAGAAAAGAGCACAAGCATTGACAATGCCCATTTGCAACATCGGGGAACCATGTTGTGAATCATCCTGGAATTGGACGTGTGTCTATATCATCTCAACGCAGTGTGAAGAGGATGGTTTGAGTGGCCAAAAAATCTCCAAGGATCACAGCTGGAGAATCGCAGAAGTTAGTTGTGTCTTAGGGTCAAAAAGTCTCCAAAACTACAATCCGAAATCACCTACATCACCACAAGTTGGTTGGAAGGAAAAGAAAAAAGCCTCTACTCTCATCCAAAAACAAACTCAAGCGTCTTCAGTTTGCAAGACACTACTGGAACTTCAAATGGGATCGGGTTCTATGGTCAGATTAAACCAAAATAAATGCTTTTTGACAATAAACACCAGAGGTGGTTTTGGCACACAGAGAGGTAGCCATATGGAAAAGTACCTCAAGTCCACAGTTAAATATGGTGGTGGCTCTTTAATGTTTTGGGTCTGTTTTTCTGCCAGAGGACCTGAACATTTTGTTATGATACATGACATCATGGACAGATATTAAATGAAAACCTGACTGCCTCTACCAGAAAGCTTAAAATGGGCAATGGTTGAAATCTTCCAGCAGGACAATGATCCAAAACATACATCAAAATCAACACAAATATAGTCAACTGAAGAGGAGAGCCCACCCGCGTGGACCTCGAAATTTGAAGGATCTGGAGAGACTCTGTATGGAGGAATGGTCTCAGATCCCTTGCCATGTATTCTCCAACATCATCAGGCATTAGAGGAGAAGACTCCGAGCTGTTATCTTGGCAAAGGGAGGTAGCACAAAGTATTAACTAAAAGGTTGCCAATAATTGTTGCACACCTATATTTAACAAAGAGTGTTGATTTTACAATTGTTTGATATCCATGAGAGCAGAGTATTTTTGTGATTTGTTTTTTAAACATAAGATCAAAAGGTTAAACAATAAATAAAATTTTTCATAGCCTTCTTTGCTCATATTTCCAATGGTGCCAATATTAGGGGAAGACACTGTACCTTGTTGGACCCGACTGTTGTAGTAAACCTGGTCTCACTGTGGCAATATACCTTAATATAGGCAAAACATATCTATATTTAAAACATCTGTTCACCTGAACAAGTCCTGAGGTCCTCATCAAGTTTGTAACCATGGTTACAGCTACATACAGGGCCTAATGTTCCGTGCTGACAGTGATGAGAGCAGCCTCCATTCCCAGACTCACAACTGTTCACTATCTCCATTTCAATGCCTGTCAGACAGTATAAAAGAACCGAAAAGAACATGAGAGCAGATAGATCAAATCACCAAACCTGATCTTCAAACATTCTAGGTTACTCACGATAGCACTTCCTGCCATCAGAGCCTAGCTCATATCCAGGATTACAGATGCAGGAGAAGGAACCTGGATTGTTTCTGCAATCATGAGCACATGCAGCCTGTCCTGTTTCACATTCATCAATGTCTGAAACACATAACATACAACTAATCTGAACTTTTTTCAAATTATGAGAATTGAGGGAATGGTGTAGAATAGAGAAGGATTGAAATCCTGCATAGAATTATTTCAAATCTATTTCAAGCGTGGTTTCTTAATACCCTATGAATCACCCTCACTTTAAACAGCAATATCTTCTCCAATGTTTTGCTGTATAATAGGGTCCAGGGTCAGCTCTCAGAGTATCACCTTTTAACACATGATTGGAGGGCTCAAAATAACTTTAGGCCAAAAGTAATTCTGATATAGGATTTAAACCTCTAGCTGGTTTTGTTCATCCCTGGTGAGAAGATGAACCCAGCTCACATTCAGTCAACCTTGTTTTCCTTTCCCAAATAAAATGCTATAAAACACTATTCCATCTCTCCAAATGTTCCAAAACCACTGGAATAAAATTTTCCCAAAAGGATCCATTAAGGGGAGGATGTTCCTTATTAAAGAGCTTTCCACAGTAGAGTAAGTGAAGTGAGCTACAGGGTGGAAAAAGTTTTTCAGCTTTCATGCCAGTGCCATTTACCTTTACAGCTCTTGTGATCCCGAGCCATTCTGTAGCCTGTGTGGCAGGCACACTGGACACGAAGGCCTACATTATGACATGTGTGCATACAGCCACCATTCCTCTCAACGCATGGGTTTCTCACTATAAGAGAAGCAGGCCACAGTTAGAGCACATACTGTAACTTAATAAGACTTAATAAGCATTTCTCTCAGTGGTTCACAGATATCTCATCCATACTCCATTCCAAACAACTGGTTAATTGGATACAGTAATAATTCACAGCTAAATTAGAGAGTAGTTGTAATTCTTATGGAATAAACAGTATAATTATTAACAGTTCTGCACTGTGTGCAGGCTGCCCTTCATCCTCTCAAGGAATTTTACATGACTAATATTTGGAAGTTAAAAGAAGTTACTAAAGGAAGAAGCTGGTGTTTATTATTAAATACAGAGATGTCCTAAAAGTTATTTATACAGTGTATTTTAACTCACAGGATCCATGTAAGTACGGTACATACTGTAGTTTCTGAGAAAAATATCTGAATAATAAACAAATAATGAAACAATAATCATAAATACTATACGTAAATGTTTGGGGTTAAAAATATAAAATTCTAATGGAATTTCCTTTTTTTTTTATATATATATATATATATATATATATATATATATATATATATATAGAGAGAGAGAGAGAGAGAGAGAGAGAGAGAGAGAATTGAGTCACAACTCAGCAACTATAAGAAGTTCTACAGTTTAAGGTTAGAGATTGGGTTAGCATTCGTGCTATTTCTATGCACACCTTCACATGTATTCTTATGATTGTATAATGTTTTTAAAATCAGGTCATATAGTATGAATGCTTGTAATCTAATGAGAGCACACTGGACTGGACTGTTATAATAATATACATTTTGTAGTTACAATATGTACAACCTTTTCTGTATACCTTTAAGATTTGAATATTAACAAACACAATGCTCCTGTTTAATAAAAACATTACCAGTGTTGAGAAAATCATCCGCAATGAAGATTTTACACTTTAGAGATCCCAGAAGTTTGAATTTCCATTACTCATCAAATACAAAATCAGCACCACTAAAATATTTATTTGTATCCTGTTGATTGTGTGCAATATCTATCAGGGTGCAATCCATTTCATTTCTACAGCACTCTATCATTTATCTTCTAGATCATTTATAGATTGTTTGTCCCTCTGGAGGACGATCATTATCAACTGCGTGTCTCCAACTATTTCAAAACGGTAGTATTTACTGGGGAACAATGGAATCTAAAGTGGAAGTACATTTTGGCAGACACATAGATGCAGACGCTTTGTTTGCCAAGAAGATAAAGCTGAGTAATGTGAGTGCTTTTTGGAGGAAATTGCAACAATTTCAAAGCATGCCAAATCACACAGCAATTTAACACATTTAATAATTATGCACTTCATGCTCATGCTAAGTTTTCCATCCCAATAAATTACTTCAGCTGGAGTTTTAGCTTTGTTATTTGTTACTGCTGTGTCATTGTCATCAGTAACTTTGATCCAAACAGCTAGTATGAATCAATTAAAGACAATACAGCAATATCAAGTCTTGTCGTAAGTGCCTATAGGCAGACATCCAGATGGGCTTCCAGATGTTAAGCCTTTGGCCTAGCAAGAAGCTCAGAGAGTCCAGATCTGAGTGCTTCAGCAGATATTTCAGCTGTCTTTCTCAAAGACATAAAGCCTTTCATCTACCCAAACAACTAAATAGAAAGAGGCTATATTCACTGTTTTATTAGTCTGGATATATTTAAGCTTTTCTAATCTTTTTCTTTCTCTGGTTTTCCACACAGTAGCTAAAGGTGTGCAATTTGTGATGGCAGGAATTTTTTTTAATCAATCAATGACCATGTGGTTCAATTACCATGGGATGCAGGAATCCTAGTCCATAGGTTTCCTCCAACCTTCCAAAAACATGGCAGTGGGTGAACTGGCTAAGATCAATTGCCCCTAGGTGTTGCATGAGTATGTAAATTTGTGGTGTGTGCGCTCATGGTGCCCTGTAATAGACTGGTGTCCCATCCAGGGTTTATTCCTGTCTCGTGCCACATTGGCACACACAGGCCTCCAAAAATGACATGATCAACATAGCGTTTTATTTTCTATTTTATTCAACATTAAAAATCTGTTATTGTCTATTGCACAGCTGAGACTAACCTTACCATGTATGTTCCCAGAAATGACCTGCATGGGGGGGGGTCGTAAGGGACAAGCAAATGGCACTTACATTTGCAGTGTTTGCCGTCAGCAGTAAGCTGGTAGTTATGTCTGCAGCGACACTGGAAGTGGGCAGGAGAGAGCTGTACACACTCCTGTTCACAGCCTCCATTACTAATAGCACAGGAGAGCGCAGCTGAGAGGCATAGAGAGTTGTGAGAGTTACACACAGGAACCACAGAGTGAGAGATTATCCACTAATGCAAAACTGTTTGGATGAGAATGGTGTAAACTGTTTGGATGAGAATGGTGTAAACTGTATACTGTATATTCTTATAATACAGTATGTGTCCTACAAATCTTGATGTTAATAATAAAAGGTTGTATTTGGCATTTTATCTTCACCCCAATTGGACAATAGCAAGGCTATGAAATATGTACTGTATTAGCTGCTAAGAAACTATTTCAGGTGTAAATCTATTAATCAGATCATTGTTTTGACAGCTACAACTGTTACTGGATTTCTGAGGGACTATACAAATGCCATTCTGTTCACTTCTTTAAAGCCTAGTAAAAACAAATTGACTGGGTTATTGTTTCCTTAATAAAATAAATGGTGTCATGGTGAACAAATTCAACATGTTTCTCATCTCCACTCAGCAGTAAATGTGATATCTAATGACCCAGCCTTTCAGTACCCTCAAAAAAGTTTGTCAACAGTACCACTGGGGGAGGGTACTATAACGTAAGTTTGAAATCCATTAACTTTCCTACAGTAGGTAAAAGATAAATACATAAGGTAGAATAGTTAATAGTTAATTAGAAGAGTTGTGTCCTTGACGTTCCCAACCCACATTCCCAGACAAAAACAGGTACTAAACTATACATTTCCTTGTTGCTGGGATGGTACCCTCAAACATGCACCTTATGTACCTTTAGTGTGCATCTTTAATCTAGAAAGCTGCATATAGTATATACATACATACACATACACATATATTATATATATATACACACAGTACCCTTAAAGCCTTACTCTAGAAGGTAATTATGGTCCAAATATGTACCTTATATCTTTTTAAAGATACATTATTTAAAGGTGAAAGAAATATAATTAAGGTACAAAAGATAAAGGTACTTCTACAGCACCAAAGTTAGGTCAAGTTTAGTACCTTTTTTGCTTGACAGTGCAGTGACAAACAGTGGTACACTTTTGTATGTTTTGCCTGAGAGTGAACTAAAACCTATAATAATAGGATAAAACAGTGCAGTAAATTCTCCTGCACTGCACCATTAAAACCCGTTAAACAGAAGCTGAAAAGGGTTAAGTAAATGTGAGTATAGAGCAGTGTGTTTGTACAGAGTGTGAACATTACTACTTTGAATCTTCGTCCACCCATGTGTCACCCACACCTGTAATTACGACAGTTTGATGCTCAAATAGTGGCATTTCAAGGTTTTTTCACACTGTCATTAACATTTTGTTAATGATGCTCTTCAGTTATTCCTTTTGCACGTATTGTAGTAACCTGTTAGTCTTCTTGATTCAGAAATCAGGAAAAATATTTTCTAGAATCACTTGACCAGAAGCCATTACACAGGGCCAAAGAATGGTTAGAGATGAAAGGCTGGTAAACACACACTAATCACATTCTTGAAAGCAATGGAAAGTGCTGAAAATGCAGAAAGTGTGATCTTAAAAGCAATACAACAGACTGTTCACATTCATTGTGCACACAAGGTATGTGTGCGCTTTGTATCTGTCATCATGCATCCAAATTTTATCCAAATGAGAAAGAGAAAAAAATTACAGTGTTTTGAAGCTGGATGGAGATATACCTTGTGGTATTCTAAATTAGAAACAGAAGCCTGGATAAGTGAATGCTTCCATAGGTAAAAAGTGATACCCCATTCAGCAGAAGAAAATATTTGGCTTGTAGCAGAGTTATTATGTACCTACCTGTTGGCTTTAAAAGCTTTATGGATATCTGATACAAGACATCAGGCTGATTGCCAGCTTTCTGAGGGAACATTAGACACATCAAATGATCCAAAAGTCTGTGATTAATTAGCATATCCTTATGTGGTTTAACTGAACCCAGCTGGTTCCCGCACTCACTCAGCACCACTGACTTATGGAATGATTCTGGGCTTGCAGCCCTGGACTCCTCACATTTACTGAAATAGCTTAGGACCTCATCCCAGTGGAGGAGTCTGGAGCATCTACAGTGGATACTTTCAGTGCAGCTACTGCTTCAAACCCACAGCAGAGCAGCAGATGGATGAATTGCTATTATTTTAAAGTGCTTAAACACAAAGGCTTGCTTCCAGGACACAAAATTCATGAATGCCAAATGGTAACCAGTGGAACTAGATATATGAAGGCCACCTCTCAATTCTTCTGAATGCCCTCTTATTTCACTTAAACAAATGACAGCTGCTTTACATTAATAGCAAACAACTCGGTGGGTCTTGAGAGAATGTCATGATTAAAGCTATGAACCACATCCTCATTTTAAGGATGACATCAGAACATCATAAAAATCCTCCATAAGTTAATATGTCAACGAAGAAAAGAGATTTTATTGTTTGTAATTAAAAACACATGGATAAGAAATCCTCTTGGGTTCCGAAGAATGGCCTTTAAGCCACGTTGAGGAACATCTGAAGTGGACTCATAATTCCCTGTGTGGCTAAATCTGGCCAAAATTTTGGCTGTGTAAATCTAAAGAGAAGGAAGCTTAATCCATTTTGGTCAATATGTTAACTCTGAATGAAGTGTTAATCTGACACATTCTTTATCAAAGGCAGAGCAGTATTTGGCTGAGAAAGAAATAAGATATATGAAATTCAACACTGCTCAACCTCAATGTTCACTGCCCCAAACAAACTATAACAAGGGCTGCACAGTACAGAACAGTAGGAAACATTCAGCTGGTATGAAAACAAATAGTGCTTTCATTTCTTCTCATACACATAGCTGAAGGTGGAGTCCTACATTGGCTTTGAAAGTAATCAGCCGTAGGATTGTGGATAGTGGTGGATAGTGGTGACAGAATCCAGAAGTTCAAGCCAAGGCTAGTCGCCAGTCTGTGAGCTGTGAGACTGGCCTGTGAAACTTAAGCCTTACTCACCAATACAAGTTCGACCATCGATGTGTAGACGGAAGCCTGGGTTGCACTGACAATAGTAGGAGCCTCTGGTGTTCACACATCTGTGCTGGCAACCTCCATTATGGACCTGGCACTCATTGACATCTGTAGATAAACAATTAGGAAAGCAATCAAAGATACACTGCAAAAAATGTCTTTCTTGAAACAAGCAATACAGACTTAAAGTGTATTGCTAAACCTAGTTAAAGTGTACTAAAATCAAGCAAAAAAAATAATAATAATCTGTCAATGGGGTAAGCAAAACTGACTTGGTAAGAATTCTTGAAAATAGCATAAATATCTAGTCACTAAAAATGCTATTGGATCTTAAAGCAAAAATGCCTAAATGTAAGCATGTTGAGCTTATTACAAGCAATGACTGACTTTATTAATTTATCATAATTAGCACAAAAAAAGAAGCTTACAATAAGACAATTTCTTCAAACAGTATAATAAAAATAAGTGACTTTGTCTTAAATTAAGGTACCAGAAGCCATTTCTCAAAGATATCCATAAAAAGTCTTGTCTAAAGTTTGCCACAAGCCACCTGGGGAGACACACCAAACGTCACACCAAACGTTGAGAAATGGCTTTCTTCTTGCCACTCTTCCATAAAGGCCAGATTTGTGCGGTGTATGACTGATTGTTGTCCTATGGACAGACTCTCCCACCTCAGCTGTAGTTCTCTGCAGTTCATCCAGAGTGATCATGGGCCTCTTGGCTGCATCTCTGATCAGTCTTCTCCTTGTCTGAGCTGAAAGTTTAGAGGGACGGCCAGGTCTTGGTAGATTTGCAGTGGTCTGATACTCCTTCCATTTCAAAATGATCACTTGCACAGTGCTCCTTGGGATGTTTAAAGCTTGGGAAATCTTTTTGTATCCAAATCCAGCTTTAAACTTCTCCACAACAGTATTACGGACCTGCCTGGTGTGTTCCTTGGTCTTCATGATGCTCTCTGTGCTTTCAACAGAACCCTGAGACTATCACAGAGCAGGTGCATTTATACAGAGACTTGATTACACACAGGTGGATTCTATTTATCACCATCAGTCATTTAGGACAACATTGGATCATTCAGAGATCCTCGCTGAACTTCTGGAGTGAGTTTGCAGCACTGAAAGTAAAGGGGCCGAATAATTTTGCACGCACCACTTTTCAGTTTTTTATTTGCTAAAAAAGTTTAAAATATCCAATAGATTTCGTTCCACTTCACAATTGTGTCCCACTTGTTGGTGATTCTTCACAAAAAATAAAATTTTATATCTTTATGTTTGAAGCCTGAAATGTGGCAAAAGGTTGAAAAGTTCAAAGGGGGCCGAATACTTTCGCAAGGCACTGTATATATATATATATATATATATATATATATATATATATATATATATATATATATATATATATATATATATATATATAAATTTTATGAGATTCCTTCTCCAATGCAAATCATGCTTAACAAGATTATTTTTCTTTTTACACAAAAAATAAGACTAATTTCCCAGAAAAAGGGCTTTCTTAATTTCTTGAAAGTCCTTTTTTGCAGTGTAAATCATGTCTCTAAATATGTTTTGATGAGCTCAAACCATGTTATCTGAATAAATGTTGGTTATTTTCTATTTCAAATTCTACAAAAACAAAATAATAAATCTTTCAGAATTCTGACAGACAATTTGTATGGTTCAAATTAATAAGTTCCAGGGGCTGAAACACATGCATAACCATTCACAGCTAAATAGCTGCAGTTTCTAATAGGCTCCAAAACTAACACTGCTCAAAGCCCGTGCTGAAATACTAAACTGTAAGCAAACGTGTTAGTAGATTCCTTAATGCACCATTGGAAAAGACTATAAACTAGTGATTGAGCCCTAAGGCATATTTGCCTGGTTAGAGCATCACTAAAGCAAAATCTATAATTAGCTTATCTGCAATTCTATTTCTCCTCAATAGTTCTCTATGTAATGCCAACACTACAGTCTATGCTGGCCCTTCCAATTTACCACCAAATCTTAAACAACATCAGACTGTTGTTATTTAAGATCAGTGTTTTCCCCACAACAGCACCATTGCAACACACAACAATGATCAAAATGGGTTGTTTTTTTCCCCTGCATATAACTTACACCTCTATATGATGGAGAAAAAAATAAAAATTTGGATTACCTTGAGCTGCTTCTAGGCAGTAGTACAAAAACCACAGAAGAGAATGACTGAAAGTAATGCTTGGGTAGCTGTTATAAACACATCATATTCCCTCTGAAGCTACTGGTGTACTTTTGCTTTTATATATATATATAAGTGTGTGTGTGTGTGTGTGTGTGTGTGTGTGTGTGTGTGTGTGTGTGTGTGTGTGTGTGTGTGTGTGTGTGTGTGTGTGTGTGTGTGTGCATGCCCGCTAGGTTCTGGATGTTGCTCAAAGAGGCCTGGTGATCTCAACTCAAAAATAAGCAGCAATGAAGCACACTCATAGAAAAAATACAGCTGGATGAGCGTCAAAGTTAGTCCTAGGAGCTAACTTTGTCCCACTGAGAGTTTTGTGCACCAGACCAAAGCTAACATACCTACTGAAAAAAGATCATTAAATATACATAACATTCATTAAATCCTGAAGATTTCTTTGATTTGTCCCTCTAGGGGAAGCAAAGACATGTAAAGGTAATATATAGAATCGTACAACAGTGTGTTTCCCTTCAGGAAGATAAGGAAGATCAGAGTGTGAGATTTTCATAAAGGTTTACTTATAATGTATATGTAAATATTTAACATAATTGCACAACTTAAATCTTAGAACATATACATTTACTGTAAAGACAATTTAATGAGATCTTAATTGTAATAACTAGTACACAATAAATAAAATATTAAACTTGGTAAAATATTTTGTATTTGCTCTCCCATGTAAGGAAGATGCAGGTTATTATATTTAATGTATAAAGCCATAGTTTATATTTTGAATGATACTGTTCTGAGACTGCAACCACCAAAAAGTGACTTGTAATACATTTGTAATACATACAGTACTCTCTGTTAACTGACTCCAGAGTAATCTTTGGAAGGCTCCATGAAAGTTTTTCAGGGAACAGTTTTTGATCATTATAAGTGTCGGTGCTTGGCATCTATTTTGCATTTTCCTCCTAGTGGAGGTCTGGACTGAACATGGCAGCACAGCTTACAAATATGTGTCAATTAGAGGTTAAATGGTGTGACGGAAGGAAGGACAATTTAAAAAATATGTGCTGGCAATCATTATCACATTAAACTGACATCAAATTATTTATTACAGTACACCACTTAGACCTGTTCTGTTTCTTTCAGTGGAATAAGAAATTATGTACATTATATCTTGTGGGAGACTAATATGTAGACAAAATTGGAGGACAATTACAGGAAGTCTAAGAATTTTGTTCATCATAATGAGATAAAATGTGTTTATCAGTTCATCTACCATGTTCAATATCCTGTTTCCTATTCATGTTCCAGGCCTCCTTTCTAACATACATCTGTTTTAGAGGGAGGATCTCAACAAGATGAACCAAACAAAATGGTCAAGCAATTGTTCACTAGACATCGATGGGTCTCTTGATTTTAAACTGTCACTTTAAAGAGATGCACTCACTAGGCAAATTAATAGGCTTTCATTAGACAGCCTGTTGGCATTCAGAGTAAATTAAAAAGCTTTTAATGTCCTATTTATAGATCATTTAAAAAAGAGAGAGATTACAGTAGTGTTTAAGCAGGATCCCTAATGTGGTGCGCCATTCCATTGCATGCTAGGCCAATAAGAAGACATCAGGTAGAAGATAACATTAAAATAATTAACAAATCTAGTTGTCCTCGGTCACATTTAAATATCTGGCATACATCTTTGATTAAGTTTAATATATTTAGTTATTCATCTTCTCCAATCACTTTTTCTTAGTCAAACTTACAGTGAGTCTAGAACCTATCCCAAGAACAACCATCATGAGGAATTAATACACCCTGGATATGACACAAGGCATCATACATATATGCATTTGCACACATATTCACAACTAGGTGAAATGTGAAGCCAATCCATCTACAAGCATGTTTTTCGGAGGTGGGAAGAAACCGGGGAACCCAGAGAAAACCCAGACATACATGGAAGAAAAGGTGAATCTCCACACAAACAGTAACCAGAGCTCAGGATCAAGCTGAAGAGCTGTGAGGTGGCAACACATCATGCTGCCCTGTTTATTACATTGTGATGTCATTATTCATTTTAATTAAGAAATGTTTAGCCAAACTGAGGCTAATTGGAGCGCTTATTCCAAGGACTGCCTCAGATGATTAATTATACAAGGCATTACACTGTAGAATAACTTAAAACTGTACACAACATTTCTTCTCATGCAGCCAAGATTTACTTATTCATGGCAACAGAACCAGAAAACAAAGTCATTCTGTTAAAAATAACAAATAGCAAAGTCTTTAAAATAAATAATATATACAAATTAATAATGTATTTTTTTGTTATTGTGCCATTTCAGGAAAACTGTTAAACATCAGTTGAGCCACTGTAAAATACAGCTCACACTAGTAAATGAAAGATTTAAAATGAATTCTAACAGACTGATATTTGCAATGTGCTTTGTATGAGTTAAAGGATCTGGAGTCTCCATAGCACTATGTGATTCACACAAGCCCTGAGAAGACTATAATTGCTAAAGAGTAATGGAGACCACCTGTCCAGGAGATCCAAGAGGAATCTTAATTACAGTGGCTTAGAGCCAGAAGCCGACATGAGGCTCAAAAAGTCTACAGCAGCAGTGTGGTGCCGAGAGCAAAGACCCCAGTCCATTCACAACCCTAGGAAGAAATAAATAAATGCTGGTGTTTCTCCTGAGACTTTAAATGAATTAATTGGCTGTGAGAGATAGCTTAGAGGCTATATGTTGCCTGGAAGCGTTTTCTCCTGTATACTTGATCTGCAATTCATATGGCAGTAAGTAGGAACATGTCCAGGGATGGGGAATTAACTGTGGTTAAAAACTGCAATTAAAGTGCATGTGTTGAGTGTCATTTCTCAGAAAAAGGGTAAAGCATTATTGAGGTTTTGTTGCTGCCTCCCATAACCACATTCAACAGAATGCATAATACAGGAGGCTATTCATCATAAAATAATACTTATCTTAGGTAAGGTGAAATACATATTTAATTTAATCAAGCCCACACCCCTTCATCTAAAAAATGTTTCCTCTTTATCTGGAATCAGGAGAGGGGGGTTTAAAAAACACTCTTCTCCAAAGTACACTGTTTTTCATAAGCTAATATTATAGCATACTGCCATACTAGCTCAGAAAAAACAGCAATGGCTAAAGTTAGCACCAAGTCTCTAAGGGTTAGGGTTAACCCTAACCCCTAACCCCTAACCCTAACCCTAACCCTAAACCTCCCTGGTATGGAAGCACTTCGGCATCCTGGGAAGTCATGACACTGACAGTCAATAAGTGGTGGACTGAAACATTACAGTGTGCCAAATCTGACAAATAATTTATGTGTACAATACACCTGCACTGATACTACATATACATCCACCCAATATTACAACACTTTCCATGAATATTTAACCC
The DNA here is from genome assembly GCA_012411365.1 of Ameiurus melas. Lineage (NCBI taxonomy): Eukaryota > Metazoa > Chordata > Actinopteri > Siluriformes > Ictaluridae > Ameiurus > Ameiurus melas. The sequence goes on along the minus strand of CM022768.1, from coordinate 12,141,546 downwards.
CAAACTACCCTGAATTACCCATATGTATACAAAGCTTGATAAAGAACAAATATGTGGTTGCATATCTAGCCAAAAACTATTAATATTTACATTTATCCAATATTTACGTAAAGGCTTCTATTTGTCCTGCTTATTTGTCCTGGAAGTTTGCACAGATTTTCTTTTGATTCTGGTTCCTCTCAGTGTTTCTTCCTCATGGATCGAAGGGAGTTGTCTTTGCCACTTTTACTCATGGTTTGCTTGTTAGGGATCAGCAACTAGACTCATATTCCTATAATTTGTTTGTGATAATGTCTGTTGTTCAAGTTTAAGTGGATTTTGTTTATTTCATGCTACATTCTGAAACAGGCAGGTGTAATCAAAAAAGGTTCTGTAGTGAAATAAGGATTAGAAAAATGTGATATTACAGACTGCCAAAATCATAGTCTGTCTAGCACATTTGTGGAGTAAAAAATAAGGGCACATAACAAATCAAATAGAGAAGATGCAGTTCGACTGCTGACAGATGAAAGGAAACTGCAACTGCTGCAAACTGTTCATGCCAGGCAGTCTTCTTTTAATCAAATACACGTTTTTTCAGTTTCTATCTCTGAGACATTTATCCCTTAAGGCCAAACACCTACACAGCCAAATCCCCTGCATTAAATTGACACTTAGCTAAAGTAATCAGCGGTAATCTGATGGATTTGTTGTAATTCAGCACCTGTTGTTACACCAATAGAGGTGCCTGTTCTCACAGCTAAAATTCAGGTTTACAGTGAATTTTATAACCCAGAAAGCTCACAAAACTAAGGATTAAAATTCATTCTATTGAATAAATTAATTTCTTTTTCATCAAGAAATCAAATTGAATATTTGGCTCAAAGAATCAGTCTGCAATGCAGGCATATGCTTGTTTAACTGGCTTTGAATCAGAGCATCTGAGAGTTGGCTGAGGACATTTAAGCACTCAGGCAAACCGTGCCGTGACTTTCTCCATGTCTCAGGGTTCATCCATTATTCCAACATTACTTTTAATCCCTTAGGCACGATTAGAAATGCTAATCACATCTGTCACATTCTTCATGATTCTTTGATGTTATACAAGGCTACGTAATTAAAAGCATGTTATCTAATTGGTTTAATGCCTTCTTTTGTTACTGTCACAGATCAGAGAATTGTTTAGCATAATTTATGCATTTTTGCAATGTGGTCCAGGGAAACTTTTTTTACTCAAAAGTGAACTCCCATCCTGGGTATTATAGGAACCTGGGTATTTTTAGAACCTTACTTACTTAATAAATAATACTTTTTGTAAGGGTATTTTGATTACTTCATCATCTTTCTAGCACTTATTTTTTAATGACAAAATGTAACATCCTATTATTGATCTAGGTAACTGTATAGGTTTTGGAATGCTATGAAATAAACAAAAAGAAAGTTGGTGCTACACTCTAAATCTATAAAAAAAATTGCTTTGGTAATGCAACTTTCATAGCTACTGTATAATAGATATGACCAGGAACAAATTAGCTGTTGGAGATATATATATATATATATATATAAAAAAAAAAAATATAGATATATAAAAAAAAAAAAAAAAAAAAAAGAGAGCTTCCTAAATGTCCATAATATTAAGACTAGAAATTGTGCAAAATTATTTAATTTATCTCAAACTAATTTATCCTCATACACAGCAACAAAGTCATTACAATGCTATTATTTCTTACTTATAAAAGTATACTTTAAGTAAATTAAGTTACATTAAGTAACCATAGTTAGACTTTAAGTTTAAATACAAAATTTGTGTACAGCATGCAATGGGGAAGATATTGCCAAAGGTCTACAATAAGTATATGGAGTCTGAATTACATTGTGTTACACTTTTGGTCATTTAGAACTAAACATTATACCTGAATAGTATTTTGTTTAGTATTCCTAAAAAAAACCTCTCATCTGTTCTCAAACAAGACTTTTCTAGCCCTCCATGGATAATTAAGTGATAAGTGACAGATGTTTTCACTACCACAGCCAAAACATTACCAAATCATACAGGCAGTTTGACAATTTCATGTATTATTATTCACCCCACAAGGCAACAGTTAACAAAAAAAAAGATTATTATGATACACTTATTCGTATGTAATGGTATAGATAACACTCACCTGTCCCCACATAGCCTGTGTGGTATCCATTGAAGCAGGTGTAGCAGTTCCTATGAAAGTAGCGATAATGTGTATTCCCAGCACCCAAACTGAGAGCTACCTGAGCCCAAAGAGTCACAAAAAGTAAGTACCACCAAAGTGACATAATGATGAGCATGGACTGCACCACTGACACTGAACTCAGACACAAACAAATGCAGGCAGACTAGTAAAAGAAACCCTGAGCACAGACAGAGAGAGCATTATGCAATAGATGAAGACAACACAACTGCTGCTGTGCAAGCTGAACACCGTCTGTGTTGTACTGAGTATCATGTAACACTTTTCTCCGCTCTTAAACGCTGTGTCTCTCTGCCACTCGTGTCTGTGTCTGCTTGTCTCTTCTGCCACTGCCAAAGTCTTCTCATACTCTCTGACTCTCTCTAGTTCTGCTCTCTAAGCTCTGAGAGATATGCATGCCTGGATTGTTGTGACCCTGTGGCTCCTCCTCCACTGCAACGTCTATACCACTTCTGTTCAGCCTCATCTCACCATCAGGAATTACTGAATTCCTCAAATCAACAGACCTCCAGTTTGCTGAATTCACTTACAACAGTTATCACAAGCCCATTTCTCAGAGATCTACATTCCTACATTGCTTTTGTCCAGACTTAAATTGATTTAGATCTTCAGGGTTGGGAACAGGATCACTTGAACAAAACATAATGGTCACAAGAGAAATTAAAAGAATACTTCTGGAAAGTAGATTTTTAGCCATTTAAACAGGATATTTAGCCATTCATATGTAGATTTGCTGGTGTGCTTTGAATCATTGTCCTGTTGCATGACCCAATTTTGGCCCAGTTTAAGCTGCTGGACAGATGGCCTCACATATGTCCCAAGAATATTCAGGAATAAAGTGAGTTCATTGCTGTCTAAATGAATGCAAGTTTCCCAGGTGTGGCTGCAAAACAATCACAAATCATCACCCCTCCACCACCAAGTTTCACAGTTGGTATGATATGTTTATGGGGATATGCTGTGTTTGTTTTTTACCAAACATGGTGCTGCGAATGATGACTAAACATTTCCACCTTGGTCTCATCAGTCCAAAGGATATTGTTCCAGAATTTTTGTGGTTTGTTCAGATGCATTTCATGTTTCCGTCAATTATTGCATGTTGCCCAGGCCCTGAATCAGCAAAACATCCCCACACCATCACACTCCAACACCATGCTTGACCATAGCTATGATGTTCTTTTTTGGAATTCTGTGTTTGGTTTATGCCAGTGTAAAGGGATTCCTGTCTTCCAAACAGTTCCACTTTGACTCATCAGTCCACAGAACATTCTCCCAAAAGGTTTGAGGATCATCAAGGTGTGTTTTCGCAAAATTCAGATGAGCCTTAATGCTCTTCTGGATAAGCAGTGGTTTTCGCCTCTCCACACTTCCATGGATGACATTTTTGCCCAGTGTCTTTCTGATAGTGGAGTCATGAACAATGACATTTATTGATGTAAGACAGACCTGTAGGTCATTTGATGTTGTCCTTGGCTCTTTTGTGACTTCCTGGATGAGTCATTGCTGTGCTCTTGTAGGAATTTTGGAAGGTCAGCTACTTCTGGGAAGGTTCATTACTGTGCCAAGTTTTTCCATTCCAGATGGGGAAAATTAAGTACACCCTATAATTCAGTAACATGTAGAACCACCTTTAGCAACAATAACCTGAAGTAAATGTAAATCAGTCTCTCACATCATTTTAGACAAATTTCGGCCAACTCTTCTTTACAATATTGCTTTAGTTCATTGAAATTTAAGGTCATTCTTCCAAGCACAGCTCTCTTAAGATCCTGCGGTTGAGGTCTGGACTTTGACTTGGCCACTCCAACACCTTGATTTTTAGCCATTCAGATGTAAATTTCCTGGTGTGCTTGGAATCATTGTCATGCTGCATGACCCAATTTTGGCCCAGTTTAAGCTGCTGGACAGATGTCTCAAGAATATGGCCTCACATATGTCTCAAGAATATTCAGGAATAAAGTGAAGTTCATTGTAACTAAATGAATGCAAGTTTCTCATGTGTGGCTGCAAAACAATCACAAATCATCACCCCTCCACCACCATATATATATATATATATATATATATATATGTGTGTGTGTGTGTGTGTGTGTGTGTGTGTGTGTGTGTGTGTGTGTGTGTGTGTGTGTGTGTGTGTGTGTGTGTGTGTGTGTGTGTGCGTGTACATGTGTGTGTGTGTTTGTGAAAGATTGTCTTTATTGTTTAACCTCTTGATCTTTTGCTTTTGTTCAAAAGATTCACATACACTCTGCTCTTATGAATATCAAACCATTGCAAACACAAAACATGTTTATCCTAAAAAAAATCTTATTAATATCTTTAAAAAAAAAATATATATATATATATATATATATATATATATATATATATATATATATATATATATATATATATATATATATATATATATTAAATATCTTATTGGCACACCTATGAATTCATGAGAAAGATATTGTTACGGTACCGCCGGCAGATGGCGCTGTGGCGACAACATGCACTAGCAGCTTGAGACTGAAGTGCGCATGGACGCTAAAGATGAGTTAAGTGTCGTCAGCTGTCGGCAATCAAGAGACTGTTTACTTAAACCACTCGCAGTACCGCGCACATGGTGCGGCATTATAGTGTTGCAAAGTAAAGTAAAGTAAATTAAAGTAAAGTAAAGTAAAGTAAAGTAAAGTAAAGTAAAGTAAAGTAAAGTAAAGTAAAGTAAAGTAAAGTAAAGTAAAGTGAAGTAAAGTAAAGTAAAGTAAAGTAAAGTGAAGTGGAGAATGGGCAAACAGAGAAGATGACGGAATGTATAATGGTGAAAGGTTGTGATATTGCCATGCTCTGTCTGTCTTCCTGTTACTTAGTTTAAACCCTGTCGTAGTTGTGTTTGTATCCTGTCATACTCAAGAAAGTTTAAGTCCTGTCATAGATAAGAATGTTGATGCCATGCTCTAGATAAAAGTGCTTATGTCAGGCTATAGTTAAATGAGATGTTCCCGCTCTAGTTAAATGAGATGTTTCTGCCATTGTTAGGATTGTTTCCTGTCTAGTTTATAGTTAAGGAGAACTGTTTGAGTTAAGTTCCACACTCTTTTGCTTGAGTTAGAGTTTTATGTTTAGATCTGGTTTCCTGCCTCCTTGTGTGTTTAAGTGGCACAATAAAGACTGCTCTCCTGTGCTTACTTCTTGTCTCCAAGTCCTGTTCCATAACATATATATTTGAAGTATATTCCGACTGATATTTTAATTTTTATTATTTTAATATTTTTATTATTATTAACACCTGGGTGACTAGGAACAGGAAATTGTTCAACCATGACTTCCTGTTTCACAGAGGTATAAGTGAGGTAACATGCAGGCCAAATTCCCTTAGCCATTCATAACAATGGGTAAGACAGAGCAATATAGCTGCAATGTGTGGGAAAAGGTTGTTAAGCTTCATAAAATGTGAAGTGGCTATAAGACTACTGCAAAAGCATTGAAAATGTCAATTTCCACCATCAGGACAATAAGAAGTTGAAATGTTATTAATCAACCTGGAAGAGCACATGTGTCTATATCGTCTCAACGCACTGTGAAGAGAATGGTTTGAGTGGCCAAAATATCTCCAAAATTCACAGTTGGAGAATTGCAGAAGTTAGTTTCGCCTTGGGGTCAGAAAACATCCAAAACTACAAGCCGAAGTCACCTACATCACAAGGGCTATCAAAAAAGCCTCTACTCTCATCCAAAAACAAACTCCAGCATCTTCAGTTTGCCAGACACTACTGGAACGTCAAATGGGATTGGGTTCTATGGTCAGATGAAACCAAAATAGAGATTTTTGGCACTAAACACCAGCGATGGTTTTGGTGCACACAGGTAGCCATATGGGAAAGTACCTCATGCCCACAGTTAAATATGGTTCTGGCTCTTTTGGGGCTGTTTTTCTGCCAGAGGACCTGGATATTTTGCTATGATACATGACATCATATATTAAGCAGATATTAAATGGAAACCTGACTGCCTCTGCCAGAGAGCTTAAAAGGGGAAAAGGATTAGATTTTCCAGCAGGACAATGATCCAAAACATACATCAAAATCAAAACAAAAATGGTTTATTGACCACAAAATCAAGCTCCTTCTATGGCCATCCCAGTCCTCTGACTTGAAACTCATAGAAAACCTGTGGGGTGAACTGAAAAGGAGAGAACACCAGTGGGGACCTTGAAATTTGAAGTATCTGGAGAGATTCTGTATGGAGGAATGGTCTCAGATCCCTTGCCATGTATTCTCCAACCTCATCAGGCATTATAGGAGACTCAGAGCTGTTTCTTGGCAAAGGAAAGTAGCTCAAAATATTGAATAAAAGGGTGCCAATAATTGTTGCACACCTATATTCAACAAATATCTTTTTTAGAAACCTGTTTTGTTTGCAGTTGCTTGATACCCATGAGAGCAGAGTATTTTTGTGATTTTTTAAAATAAAAGATCAAAAGGTTAAACAATAGACAAATTTTCACAGCCTTCTTTATTCATACTTACCAAGGGTGCCAGTATTAGTGGAGGGCACTGGATATATTACATTTAATTCACATAATGTTGAGTTTCTAATCTAAATACTAAACATAATTTAAACAAGTTTCTAATTACTAGATTGAACTATGTAGATGAGCGTGATCAATTCACATAGTATTAATGTAAACCAATTACATTATGAAATCTCACAAGGATGTCGGAACTGATGGGAATTTTAACTATTGTATTAAATTAAGGCAATTAAAATGTGTAAGAACAGTGCTGCAGTAATATTTTTTTTTCAAGTGTGAGGTCAGTGTTCAGTTTTAATTGAAACTGCATGATCAAATTATGCTGGCTATATGAAAACAAATTGTGTAAATGTTACTCAATTCAATCACATGTAACTGATGTATTTCCAGTCAGCTCAAACCAGTCTGGCTATTTTACTCTGACTTTTCTTCTGGGGCGGCTCTGGCGCAGTTGGTAGAGTGGGTTGTCGTAGGGTTGGCGGTTCGGTTCCCGGCCCGGGTGACTCCACATGCTGAAGTGTCCTTGGGCAAGACGCAAGACACTGAACCCCAAGTTGCTCCCGATGGCAAGCTAGCACAGCTCTGCTACCATTGAAGGGTGAATGAGACACAGTGTAAAGCGCTTTGGATAAAAGCATTTACCATAACTACAAGGGGTTTCTGCGATGTGCTGCTGCCTCCTGATTGGTAGATTGGATATTTGAATGAATGTTCCTAATAAAGTGGTTGGTGAAATGGAAGAAACTTTCACATATTTAACACCTTGCTTAGGTCATTGATTTACACACCATTTGCCGATTTACACACTGTATATCACAATATTAAATGTGAAAACAGTTAAACATTCACATATACATTGTATAATAAAAAGTATACATTTTTTGAGGACATTTGTTCAAATGGCTGATGTTCCATTAATAGCATTGCTTGAAATACTTTCATAGCCTAGACGTCCAGAACATTAGATTTTTAAGAATCAATTAATGGAGGTTCTTTATTAAACAAAGAAAGATGCTACACTGTGAAGTTCTCAGCACCTTGCATATTGAGTGTATGGCTAGTGTGTGTATATATTTTCACCTGATTTTGTTCATCAGCACAGCATAAAGAAGATACTCACAGCTGGACATCGGTAGCCCAGTATAGTATAAATATGGAGCAACACAATAAACAAACAAACAAAAAATAAAAAAACAAAAAAAAAAAAAAGCAAAGCAGGAGGAACTGTGAAAAATTTGTCAGTGGTCACAGCATCTCAGAGTTAAGTATTAAATTCAAGGAGGAGGTATCATTCCACTGCTGGGAATGACATTACATTATTAAAAAGAAACAGCTATAGCTTTTACTTCTCACATAACCTCTTCTGCCAGAAGTACAGTGACATCCCTGTTATTAATAACTTTATATATCATTTTAGCTTTTTTTTAAAGCACTGTGAAAAGTTTAGTTAAAATTCCAAATAGCCAGAAATAACAGGAGCTGTGACAGTTTGTTGGCCTGATGGACTATAAGAAAATGCATGTGATTTATCACTTCTGAGAAGGGGGATAGAACAAGCCTGCAGTGTTTGGAAAATGTCAGAATTTTGACTGCAGGCTGATATATATTTAATGTTTATATCATTGTGAAAATATTGTGCATGGTGGATTACTGGCTGCATTCCTCATAGTGGGCATAGTTGGCATAAAAAGGTGCAATGTTTTTACTGTTAGATAACTGAAATAAAATTATATTACAGGATTTTGGAAAATATGGAAGTCTCCCAGCACAGATTAGCAATGTCAATACATAGTCTAAATCGATAGAAATATTGGGGTGGTGAGGGCTCAGGTGGTATAGTGTGTCCAATCATAGGGTTGGTGGTTTGATTCCTAGCCCATGTGACTCCACATGACTCCACATGCCGAAGTGTCCTTGGGCAAAACACTGAACCCCAAGTTGCTCCCGATGGGAAGTTAGTGCCTTGCATGGCAGTTCTGCTACTATTGGTGTGTGAATGGGTGAATGAGACACAATGTAAAGCACTTTGGATAAAAGTGCTATATAAGTGCACCATTTACCATTTAGATATGAACAGGAGGTGCACCAATTTTGTGTGTGTGTAAATTGCTTATAATTAGGCTACTAGTTTGGTAATATTTTGGGAAATACAACCAACCAAATTAGATCATGCTGACAGTGCTGGCATTTCTACCTCTGTTTTTTCCCCAGTGTTTCCCTCATAAATCTCTTCTGTTTTAGACCAAACCCACTTTGGGGTGTACTGGCATGGCAAAAGAATTCAAACGTCAGTGGAAATCAGGTTCGTCAAAATCTCTCTATTCATATGACTATGCATGAAGAGAGAATGAGTATGACTTATATTCTTTGTGCAGGTGCATTGCAATTACTGGAGTCCAGCTGCAAACAAAATGAGGTGAGAGTCACATCTAAATCCCAAACCATTATAAGCACTGTGATATGACATAATAGAGGTTCTGCATTATTTCACTCAGTAGAAAGTGGTCAGTTCTCATTCTCTTAAAGTTTATCACATTAGACAACGCTATTCAGAGATGCACGCAATACAGCATTCATAAACCGCATTAGTTATTGAGCAAGTAGTTTTCAGAAACTCTTTCCACGATGCCAAACAAATGGAATGAATTAATATGAGAAACCGTTTATGTGAGTGTTTTAGTGAATGCACCTGCATTTTCTTGTAATAAATCAAGAAACTCTGGGTGTTCAAAAAACTTTTGATTGGCAGTATATATTCATACTGATCTTTGTTTATCTCTGTTCCGCCATAAAATTAAATGTGTGGAACGGTCTTGGCTTTTGGAAATGGATTTTATTGTCATTAAAAGAATATAACAATTTATTATTTTATTAAATTATTCTATTTATTCATTTCAGATTGCAGCTCTGTCCAACACAGGAACAATATCATTGAAGAATTTATTTATTTATTTTTAAAGAAGTGGTCCTTCTATGTCCGTGAGCTGACACCAAGACCTTGACACTAGCCCATTCTTTAAGAAAATAACTCAAATGACGGCCATATTACTTTACCTGGTCTCAGTACGATTTTTTTAACCCTGTAATCTTATTGTCAGATATTCCACAGAAAAGCACTAGAAAAAATAGAATTGAGCCCAGAGGTCTGCTGAAATTCCACCTGCCTCCTGAGTCTTCCTCCGCACCCATATAAATTGGGTTTTTAAATTGGATATCCAGAATTCTGTGGGTTATTTTTATGATTTTTCATAGATGTTCTTATGATTATGAGTACTGTGGAAATGAAATACAATAAAGCAAAGATCTCTTAACAATCATAGACTAAAATGTCTACATATACAGAACTGACCATTAAGAGCAATAAACAACATTAGCTCCCTTTATTTATTTATTTTAAATAATGTTTGTAAACAAAAATTAGATTTTTTGTTTTGACAAAAAAAAATGTTTCAGTCTAATGGCTGACAAATACAGGTGTTGGCTAAATACTGGCTGAATTACCATAGACAATACAGAACATGTCAACTAAGAAAATATATAATTAAATAAGATTATACAAAAAACTGGTATACTATTAAACATTCAAATTCCAATCACAAGACTTCATATAAGGCAAGCTTTGAATAACATTCAAGTTTGACTTCTAAGATTTATAAGTCATTAGCAATTAGCCTCTGAAGCACTACAGTTGAAGTAGTTAAATGTTTAACCTAGTAAAAAAATTTCCATAGTGGTGTGTCAGGTTACTTAATTGTAATACCCATGAATTAGACATCCAGTAAATTAAATAAGAGTTCTTTATTACAGTAACAGTGTAATTACACCTGGCTAGCCAAAAGCTATACTCCAGCATGCCATGTATGACAAGTAGTCATAGTTATTGGCACAAATATACATCATTTTAAAGTGTTCTATGATATTCGAATGTTTCATAAACTAAGAAAGTATGCATTGACAGGTTGTTCTTAAGTGGTTCTTAACCATATTGCCTCCAAGTTATATATAAAAATGCTGACATATTTTCCAGTAAATTGTCTTCTTTAATCTAAAATGAGGCAGAATCCCAATGAAACAGATTTCTCCTTCTCATCTGAAAAACAATGAAAAATTTTCAGCCTTTTCTCGAAACACATACTGTCTTACAAAAATCCCATGTCATTGTATGAATTTTAGCTTGGTGGAAAAAAAACATTGCCACCAACATGCAAACTCAAAGTGCCCTGCCAAGTGACTTCCCCAGAATTAGCTACAAAGCTAAATGTCATCTGTAGTCCCTGGATATCTGGATATATTTCTCTAGGATTCTACATTCACATGCTTTGAAAGCTTTAGTCAGTGATCAGGTTGTATCTGGATTTAAACCTGCAGACCTCACAGGGTTTTAGTGCTGGAAGAAGCCCATGATCCGATCTGTCTTTTCCATGGATGTGTAATCCTCAGGGTGATCACAGAGGAAGAAATTTTCCTCACATTTATTAGTCCATGCTCCAGCCAGCTAAATAAGACTATCCCCACAAATACAATAAAATTCATTTCTGGCAGTGGGGTTTTGGGATCTTCTTTATGATCTGCATTTATGAAGTACTTCCAAAAACATATCCTTTGGTTATCAGGGGAATAAATGCTTCAAATGTAATCATTTGGAGGAAGAGTTAATGTCGTAAATGTCATCAAGGGTATTTTTGGATCTGAGATGGGAAGGCATGTTTTGCAGAGTTTATTCATCTCCAAACAGTGGAGCCATGTTGAAAGAGACACAAAAATGCATGCTGTTGTGTTAATTTGTGCTGCCAATGAAGCTAAACATGAATATATTTTATATCAGTGAGAGAAAAGAAACATTGGTAATATGTAGATGCCAGCAGGAGCATTATTTACACTATAATATGTATTATTATAATGTACAATGTATTATAATCTACTTTATAAGGTCTAATACAGATTTTTAAACCTACAAAGTTTATGTAAGTCTTCTAAATATTGTATTTAATGGGAAAAAATGTATCATTATCAGCTGTGATTATTGACAGATTTGTTGTTAATCTGTCCAATGCATATATGCTTGAACATGTCCTGTATTGCAACAAATCAGATCAAACACACCCATAAGCAGATGCATAAGAATGTATTCAATACTGTGTAATATGCTTTTTTGAAACCTGTTTTCATTAGCCTGTGGCTCAAATTAATGAAGTTATACAACCTGATAAGTTTTTACATGTTTTAGCAAAGTGGGGCTGAACCAAGTGCTAAGCTAGTGTTTCACTTCCTTCATCTTCCATGAGATCAGTTTCAATTTACAGAGGTGTATGAAGACCCAAGTGTCTCCCCAGCCTAGCCCTTTCAGAGGATGTCCACTTTAACCATGTAAATCAACAGACCTTAAGGTCAGAGAACCTTTGATGTCAAGTAGGTTCTAGGAGCATCAGTAAGAAAAACTCCCATGTAATGAGAGAGCATAGGTCCATATCTGATTCGTGACATTAGCCAGCTAACCACATCCAAGCACTCAGTGGAGGTCCACTGGGGCAGGGAAGATCTCTCTAAAGTTCAACATGGTCATCAGAGATGAGGGGACACTCAGAGCAGGTTTAATGGGGCAGGGAAGATAAAGTCCAATATGGTCAATAGACATGAGAGGGCAAATATAAGAGACACCTGCCTGTGCTGTATTTTTCACACACTTTTCAAAAACAGCACACACTTCTTGTAACCAATTACACTATTGCATGTTTCCAAATGTGGCAGGAACAAGGTGAATCTGAGGATTTGTTGCATCAACTACGCCACCTAGGGGACGGGAGGCCGGCCCCCAGGACAAGAGACTAAACTAGATTAACCCCTGAGGGTAATTCGAGCACACAGGTTCGTGAAACCCAAGGAGCCGGAGACATGCGTTACATCAACAATTTTTATTCCAACAAGACACATTGATTGTTACCGTTGCACGGTAAAACATGACCATACAATTGACACTCTGACGGAAAGGTCCCACCGACACAGTGACCAGGGGGCTGCTATATAGGCACAATAGCTATGGGGTTGACTAGCAACTTGCTATTGGGCGAGTGACCTGGTCTCAGGGGAAGGGTAACTAGAACGGGGGAAATGCTTACCACAGCAAGCTGGACCACTGCAGGACAGAGAGGAGGGGGTCCAGAAAATACACCATGCGTGAGAGAAACACTGCAATCCAAACAAAAGACACCTCAATGTGCACACAGCAAGGGAAAGTGAAGGCCTCCACCACGAACTCAGTCCTCCGCTCACGTGGTCCACACTGCCCCTGTCCGCCAATGGGGAAAAGGAAACACAAGCACCGATTAACAGAGTGGTTGATCTTACGAGCCAGGGGTGCTAGCAGTACTACAAATAGCTACTTATCTTGAGCAGCAGGTTTGGTGCTCCAGCTCCGCACGGATCAATGGTCAAATGGGACAGCCACCCTGGTCACAGCATTGGGATTGTAAACCAGCATGCATACACACCCACACACCCACACAACATGCACATACACAACAAGCAAAGTAGCAACACAGGCAGAGCGGGGTTTATCCCACAACCAACAAATAAAAGTACAAAGTGCATGCAGGTTAGGCCAGAGAAACGGCGACACAGCACTGCATAGCCCAAGCATGCATTGGAACAAACAAAACAAAAGTCCTAGCACCAGCCAAAGCCAGTGGCTAGAAAGATTACAAACTAAACAAATATCCTAATAATTGGACATGACATTACTAAAACGAGACAAAGCAGCAGTCTCTTAGGACATGGGAACAGCCGATGAGTATAGCCAGCATATAGGCCACTCCAAGTATATCTTGAACATGTTCATGAGCCATGTCTGGAAAATCTGTAACTTCTGTAAAAGAATGCAAAATATAAAGTTGAATTAAGTCCAATGGCAAAGACTCCAGGATGTTGTTTATCTGTTCAATTTTTGGGCTGAATCTACTAAAAATGATCAGTACAACCACATTACAATGCTGTCCCTTAATTAATAATGAATTAAGGACTTACTTACTTAGCAGTAAATAATCAAGGTTCACCATAGTAGTTCTTCAATAATCACAAAATAAATTACTATGTTGACTAAAGTGTAATGATTTTAGTAACTTGTAATTTGGATTACGTTTATGGATCACGTTTTGGATTTGTCTGCCTGTCTCTCTTTTAAAATAAACAATTGTTCGTACTGCACTTGCATCCATCCTATCTCCACTCCGTCATGAGTCGTGACACTATGTAGGACATTAGATTAGACTATTTCCCCCAGTGACTGATTAGGAGATATGGATATGGATTGGTCTAACAAAACCAATGATAATAGTTTCTCTCACATACTGAGGTTGATTGACAGGTGACCTTTCCATGAAATCAGCAAGAAATTATATTTGGGCATTGGCCAATAATCAGAGCTCTCATCATGTTAAAATATGGGATTGGTGCATCCCTAGTTATAGTACTAAATACCCTAAAGTCCTAACTCTTAAAGAAGTTAAGCAACACAGTATATAGTAAATTTTTTCACAGATGAAATGCTGAATGCAGCATATTTCTTTTGCATCACACTCCAACCCACTTGGTGCCTTTATGTACAGAAAAAACATCTATCCTCAGAATTGATAACAAAAAACTTGAGTAAAAAAACAGTCCTGATGTCTCAAAAGACACACATGGTTAGTTTCATTACATGTGCTTCCCGTTTCTCACGAAGATATTTATATTCTGGGATTCTGTTAGGCCTCTCACACGCTGTAAACACAGCAAGCACACACGTGGACGATGACACACGCAAGCAACTTGTTGTTGTACTTGTCCATGTTGCCACAGGCTGGAAAACAACATTTTGTGACTAACATTTTGCTTCAGTCTATTTTGTAGAATGACCAAAGTGCACTAAAATGTATGGACAATACTCCTAGCACCTCAGATTAACACTATACAGTAGTTCTCTTAGGTCTCTTCTGTAAACTGTAACACAGTGAGCACTAGATGAGATGCAGCCGAAGTAAAGGAATCACACAATATCTCAGCATGAACAGAATGTTTCACATTTGCCAACAAATTCTGGGTCTTATTTACATCAATCCTGCACCTCTGCAGCTGTTTTTTTTTTTTTTGCATTTAAGAAAAATAAGGTTAAATAAAGTAATAAAAATAATAAGTCATTTCACTGAATGAATCATCATAATTCATATTTCATTCATTAATTCACTTTGTATCACTTCCTTTTCAAAAATACATGTAGTTCATTTCCCTGACCAATTAGCATACTTGCATTGTGTATATGGGTTTTGTTTTGGGTTTTTGTTTTTTTTTAAAGCTGATTTTGTGTTGTTTCTTAAATAAGTAAGCAAACGTTGATGGGCAGAACAAGTTGCTAAAAAGCAAGTAAGGTTTCATTTTTGTTTTCAAAAAATTCAACCCTGTGCTGTATGTGGATTTTGGATTTCTATTAGTCACCAAATTTGCCACATAGAAACAGAGCAAATCATGGCTGAGGTAAATAATTACATTGCTTAAAGGACATCAAATACTTTATAAGACCCAGTATTCTGCAAAAAATAACACATGGGGAGTTAACCAATCCCTCTAATCCCTCGTTGTACCAGTCATTATACTTATGCTATTATCCCCAACTCTGTATAATGGCATTCATTATGTGAAGCGCTTGGAGCACTCTTGTATCTATATGTTCTGGGAGTTTTCCCTCCCTGGCTGCCTGCTGGATCACCTCTCCCTCTGTGTTTTCATGTACCTCAAGCACCTCAAGCACAGACCTGGGTTTCTAACTATAGTAGATATTTAAAAAAAAAAAATAAGATACTGGCATTTGAGAATTCAGTTAAATAATGTGCAAATTGCATTTGCCTTCAACACTGTGTGACACAACTTGAGGAGCAAGTAAAAAAAAAGCTGAAAGAGAAGGAGAGGTACATGTACAACATATTGTTGATGGGACTCTTACACAATAGTAGTAGCAAAAAGCATCATTCCCTATTCTCCCCACCTAACCATTAGGACAGTGAAGATAATCTGGATACCATCTTGTGTGCAAACAAGTAGGGACTCTAGTGGTGCCACAGAAAAGTGTTAGCCCTATCATTGCAAGATCACGAGTTTCAATCCCAACGATGCCACAGCCATCTGGGGCCATCAATCAAGAGAGGCGTGTTACTGCCTCTCCTCTGTCAATAGAGCTACACTAAGCGATTGCAGCATCAGTGAGTATGCAGTATCATGTATGCAGAACAGATTGCGCTTGTATTAAGCTGCCCTGTAAGCAGCAGTTTGAAAAGTTGCAGAGAATCTGTCTTGGCGGATGCATTTGACTCTCGCTTGGCTGATGCTTTATTAAAGCTTAATTTACCCTTAATATACCCATATCTATGCTCCCTCTATGTCTCTGCACAATCTTCCCCACAAGTTTTATGCAAACACATCAAGATGACCTTTGGTCTGGATGTTTTCTGTTAACAATGTCTTATCTTTGACTTGGCATTGTTGAACCTCTTAAATAATAATAAAAAAATGTAATATAGATTGATAAGAACTATTGAGTCACAGTGAAGAAGCAGGTCATGTTCTTTAAAAGGGTTATGAAAATTTTTGTCCCACAATTATTAAGTAAAACATTAGTCAGTAACAGCATTGCAGTCTACCCTGATATTTAATTACCATGCACACCTGCAAGGGAAACCTGTGTCATCAGCTTATATAAAGCAATCACATGGAGATTACATACTGACCTCTTGTAGAGTCCATCTTTAATTTACTTTTCCTGATACATGACCAATTGATTCCAAAATACATTGCTTTCGTGAGACCATAAAAAAATCTAAATAATAATAAAAAAAAAAAAATTACATACGTATTTACTTGGGGTCCATTCTCTCCCATAAGGTCCAGTGGATGGGTACTAAGTTGCTTTTAACTTTCCATCCAGTTAGCATTACCACAATTACCTTTAATTTAACCTTTAAACTGTTTATGCCATTCCCAGTTAGGGTGGTACGCCAAGAATTCATGAATCGCTTCATATAATTGATTACAACAATAATTAAATTAACAAGGAAAACATAACATGAAATTTCAGGACAAAGACATGCATTTTTCACTTTACAGTTATACTGTAAAGGCTGAAACTACAACCTCTTCATGACCTTAAGTGAAATTATGTTAGTGATTACATGCCATGACATGGAAACATCCATGACCACTCCTTTTTTAGTTTCACAGTTGTTATCAGTCTTGGATACTAATCCTTGCATGCTATTTTTATTTTACTATTAAAAATATTTTCTTTATTGATTTGTTTTTTCCTTTAATCTCTTGCAATTAGATTTGCAGCAAACTTGCCTTGTTGGGATGTTTTTGCTGTGCATCTTCCAGCACAGTATTCACTTCACTTTCACTGTTTCTAACTCAGTCAAGCAGTTCATTATGATGTCATTCTGACTTTCTGTTTCAGAAGAAAATATGTCAAGATGCAGAATGAAATCACAGCTAAACATTTCTAATTATATATAAAATCCTACATTTCAACATAACTGCAAAATAGAAATTTAATTACATCATTGCATGTGACATGACATATTCCAGCTTGATAAAAAGGCATATGAAAATACTAACATTATTTTTAACAAGTATCCATTGATTCTTTGCATATGTTTCTCCATAAGCCACTGTTAGATTTCACCCCGCAGGAATCTACCGTTTACGCCTTTGCGATCTCCGTCATGCCATTCAGCCTGTTTTACCATTAATGTCTAGTAACATTTAGTTACCTTTAGTTCTATGTTGCCATGAGTTAGAAAGTGTGGTATGCTGCAGAGTCAGGCGCGCCTGGAGAATCCGAAGTGAACACACACACTGACAGATATGAGCATTCACAGAAGACTTCCTGCTTTATTCATTCAAAACAGAAGTATTTATACACATTGTACACATTGATAACAGTACTGCGTGGACGATTTCTACTGGTCCAGGTGTCAGACAGATTTAGTCAAAACACACAGCACATAGTTATGATACAAAATAAGTCCCATGACATGTTGACACAGAAGTACATAATAATATAATCAAGGATAGCAGTTGATCAGCTTATTCAAAGAGGTAACTAAATTATTACATTCATCATATATTGAGAGCAGTTCATAATATAAGAGGGTACATAATATAAAATATAAAATGATCAAAGAGAATTTCCTTTCAGCCACTAGAAAGGAATACATCCAATATACAACCAACATACATAAAGATATAATGTTCAACATACAGAACATTTCCATAACATAATTCTCACTTAATGCATTATAATAATAACAAAAATAACTAAATAATAATAATAATAATAATAATAATAATAATAATAATAATAATAATAATAATAATAATAATAATAATGTGGAAATGCAACTTGAATTCCATTTTTAACAAGTATCCCTTAATATGTTTCTCCCTATGATATTACAAAGGAGTGAACACTTGAACAGTAAGCACATAGATTCTTTAGTAAAGTGGCTTTCACTAAAGTATGTTTTTCTGTATTTATGTATACCATATCATTGAGTAATATTTATTATAGATCTAATCAGTCAGTTTAATTGATAATTTACTGTGTATGCATTTTAGTTGTTTGTGGCATATAAGAAGATGAATCATGTTAAATTAATAGGTGTATATATAAACAGGTGACCAAAGCAGGCATTCACCAACACATCCCATTGAAACTAGAGATATTGCAAACTGCTTAATTATTTTATAAATTGTCTTCCTCACTTTCTCACTTATTTCTCAAGAAGCCTGTAGACAGGAAGAGAGCTTAGAAATAACTAATTCCTCAAGAGCAAACCACATCACGCTGTTTTTAATCCGGCTGCTCACTTGGCCATAACTGGGAATATATCTGATCAAAGAGTAACATTCAGACCTTTGAATTGGCATGAACATCTCTGAGACAATAAAGAATGAATCATCTTTAGAAAAAAAGAAAGAAAGAAAGCTCTCTGTTCAATAAGAAAGATCATACTGTATTCAATAAATGACCAATACAGCAATTATGCTAACTCTTCGAAGCATATTGCTACATATTGATAATATACTTCAGATGTCCTTTTTAGACCTATCACTGGAATCCTGCCTGGAAGATGATATGAGAACTTCTATCATGCAGGACAAACTTTAAACCCAGCAGCCTTGAATTCTCATCATGCTCCCATTTCCACATCTTTTTAAAGGAAACACTAACCCATTATTTTTTGACAAGGCCTTGCTGCCTGTTTCCACTAACTGACTTAATACATGGCTGAGACTGAAACAGTTTCACAAATCACTAAACCTGTCACACATGTACAGTGTCATCCCTTTATCTAATAGCTGTGGGTTTGAAGGAATGGAAGAAGACAAAGTAAGCATTCACAACTTATCCTAATAAGTATGTCACTATATATAGTTATATCATAATTTTTCCTCTTATTTTTCCTTGTCGGCACCTCGTCCTGCTCTTTAGTGATCTAAATCTTTGATGGGAGCTGTTGAGAGAGAGACATGGGTCAGATGGAAATTGTTCAGGAAGCTTGGTCATCATGTTCAGGCGTAAAGGGGTGTTATCATTGTTTCTGAAATCACAATCAATATTAATACAACACATGCTTTCAGAGCTTGGAGGGGGCCTGGCACTTGGAGGGGGCCTGGGACTTGGAGGGGGCCTGGGAGTATGCCCATCCGGTCTACATGTGTTTTGTGGATCTGGAGAAGGCGTATGACCGTGTCCCCAGGGGTCTACTGTGGGAGGTGATGAGGGATTATGAGGTGAAGGGTTCCCTTTTTAGGGCTTTAATCACTGTACGCCCAAAGCGAGAGTTGTGTCCGTATGCTCGGCAAGAAGTCAGACTTGTTCCAGGTGGGGGTTGGTCTCCGCCAGGGCTGCGCTTTGTCACGAATCCTGTTTGTGATATTCATGGACAGGATATCGAGGCGTATTCGTGGTGGGGAGGGGTTGCGGTTTGGTGACCTGAGGATCTCATCACTGCTTTTTGCGGATGATGTGGTCCTAATGGCATCATCGGTCCGTGACCTCCAGCACTTGCTGGATCGCTTTGCAGCCGAGTGCGAAGCGGCTGGGATGAGGATTAGCACCTCCAAATCTGAGGCCATGGCTCTTAGCAGGAAACCGATGGAGTGCCTACTCCGGGTAGGGAATGAGAACATAACCCAAGTGAAGGAGTTCAAGTAGTAACTTGTTCACAAGTGAGGGGACATTGGAGCGGGAGATTGGCCGGAGAATCGGAGCAGCGGGAGCGGTGTTGCAAATGCTTCATCGCACCGTTGTGACGAAAAGAGAGTTGAGTCGGAAGGCAAAACTCTCGATCTACCGGGCAATTTTCATTCCTACACTCACCTATGGTCATGAAGGTTGGGTAGTGACCGAAAGAACTAGATCGTGGGTACAAGCAGCCGAAATGGGTTTTCTCAGGAGGGTGTCTGGCTTCTCCCTTAGAGATATGGTGAGAAGCTTGGCTATCCGAGAGGAACTCAGAGTAGAGCCGCTGCTCCTTTGCGTTGAAAGGAGCCAGTTGAGGTGGTTCGGGCACCTGGTAAGGATGCCCCCTGGGCGCCTCCCTAGGGAGGTTTTCCAAGCACGTCCAGCTGGGAGGAGACCTCGGGGAAAACCCAGGACTAGGTGGAGAGATTATATTTCCACACTGGCCTGGGAACGCCTCGGGATCCCCCAGTCAGAGCTGGTTAATTTGGCTCAGGAAAGGGAAGTTTGGGGTCTCTTGCTGGAGCTGCTACCCCTGCGACCCGATTACGGATAAACTGTTGAAGATGGATAGATGGATGCTTTCAGAGCTATACAACGCAAATCCACTTAAACTGTTTAAAGTGTTACACTCCCATTGGCAGACCCAGAATTATAGCCCTCAGGGAATTTAATCCCTTTCCAGTTAATTTTACTGTAGCTACTTAATATTCTTTTACATGAATAAAAACAAATGGCAAAGCATTTGAGAGGTTACAATTCAAGGCTTACTTATTATTAGGTTAACGTCTGTTTGCAAACCACCGGGTGGTGGGTGTTTTTTGAGTGTTACTTTTATGAATATATGGCTTCAAATGTTTTATGATTGCACTCAAGGTTTTCTAAAATATCCTGTGAACATAGCAATCATAAACTAGCCCATCTTACAACTGCCAGAATCTTCAGCCCATAGCCACAGACAGTTTTATCCAGTCACCCTGTTCAAGCTCTCTTGCCTAATATGTCTGGGTTCCTCATTTAGTTCTGTACAAACTCATCATAGTCTGTCAACATCTTTGACCATCAGTTTGATTTTCTGTTTTTTGATTACCCTATTCTTTTTTTTTCAATGTTTCAGTTTCAACCATGCAATCTTCTCTACTTAGTTTGCCAAAGTCTTATCTTAACCATCTAACCAGATGTATATACACTCACCATCCTCACCATTAATAAGAACACCTGTACAGTAACACATTTATACAGTTATCCAAACAGCCAGTCATGTGGCAGCAGGTCAATGCATAAAACCATGAAGATAGAAGTCAATACTTCAGTTAATGTTCACATCAAACATCAGCAAGGGGAAAAATCTCAGTGACTTTATCTGTGACTTTAACAATGACATTGTTGTTGGTCCCAGATGACAATCAGACAATTTTAGGTCGTGTTCATAAATGTTCATAAATGTAATATAATTTTCTCTTGTGTAATGCTAGTCAGCAGTGAGAGCACCACTGTATTATACCTGTATTATATTTGACACAGTATGAATATATGAATTGTACACCAATCATGACAATATACACAAACCATAACAATACACTGATGTTATGGCTGAATAGTATATATATATATGCAGTATCTCACAAAAGTGAGTACACCCCCCACATTTTTGTAAATATTTGATTATATCTTTTCATGTGACAACACTGAAGAAAAGACACTTTTCTACAATGTAGTGAGTGTACAGCTTGTGTAACAGTGTAAATTTGCTGTCCCCTCAAAATAGCTCAAGACATAGCCATTAATGTCTAAACCGCTGGCAACAAAAGTCAGTACACCCCTAAGTGAAAATGTCCAAATTGGGCCCAATTAGCCATTTTCCCTCCCCGGTGTCATGTGACTTGTTAGTGTTACAAGGTCTCAGGTGTGAATGGGGAGTAGGTTTGTTAAATTGTTTGTTAAATGAAAAGATATAATCAAATATTTACAATTATGTGAGGGGTGTACTCACTTTTGTGAGATACTATATACAGATATGCATGCACTCAATGAAGCAATGGCTGATATCATTTTCATATATGTACTCAGTGACTTGCCTTCTGGCTTTCTTACTGCCTTTGTGCTCTCTCACCACTCCAAGAGAAATCACTTACAGATGTGCCATCTTTGAAGAGTAAACACTTCTAATTAAATGGATGATCTGCTGCTCCTCAGTATTCAACTGCAGAGCAGTTTATCAAACAGCCTGCGGGGAATACAATATTTTCAACCCACAAAACAAACCTCTTAAGGAATGTGAGAATCAGAAATGCACATAAACTAACAAATCATTCAAAATGGCACTAACCATTAAATGAATCTGTATAAGGTATACATCAAAGCATACATATGGCTCAGAATAACATTTGATCTCAATCATTGTCTCTCAACAATGATAGCCAGTATATATAGTAACAATATGAACCTTACAAGCTGCTACATGCAGTATATCACTGGACTACAGTGAAGCTCACACAGTCCAGACCTCATTATGGATGTTTGTTACTAGTATAATAAATAATACTCACGAAAGTAAACTCTTTATGAAGAAGTGTATGTTTTGTCTGTACCAGACCTCTGAACCTACGCTTGTCTCTACAGACCAAGAGGCAAAAGGAAAGGAATTTACAAACTACTGCTATGCATTTTTTCCTCGCATGCTCATCAAAAACAGTTATTTATCTTTCATTGTGTTTACATGGTAAAGGAACATCAGACTAGTTCAAAGTCATGGAGTTGATGGTCTCTCATTAAGCAGTTTTGGAAATAATGACTGTTCATTTGTTTATAAATATGGTGCATGTTTTTAAATAGTGCTTAACTGAACTTTTTTTAGGAACACTTACGTAAGTGACTAAAAATAAAATACGGAATCTTAAATATATATTTTAAATGTAATGAAAATATAAATAAGCACACATATATACAGTACTGTGCAAAAGTCTTAGGCACCTGATTTTGTTTAAGTATGTAATAGTTTTTTTATTTTAAGACTTCTACATTATCGAGTCAGTACAAAAACATTTTATATTTCCTAACACTAGTTTTCCAGCAGAAAATTAAATGTTACAGAAAAATGCTTGTATGACATTAAAGAAAGTAGCATATTATGTAAGAGACACTTTTCAGACAAAAAAAAAAACACAAGGTTACTGGATTTTGCTGAAAAAATAAGAAGTGTGAGAGTCAAAGTCTCCAGAAGAACTGTGGCTGGTTCTGAAAGATGCTCAATGAAACTTACAGCTCATTTCCTTATAAAACTACACAAATTAGTAGTATGTGAGACTACAATTTTTTGAAGTAAAGGGTCATCATTCCAATTGCTGACTTTGTTTCATTTATTACTTTTTATTGATCTTTATAGATGTTTTTTTATTTTTTTATTTAGAAACATTTTATTTAATTATTTTTGAAAGCATCTTTGCCCCACAGCATTTCTTTGATTTATGTGCTTTGGGAGGCTCTGGGTTACTGATCGGAAGGTCGGGGGTTCAAGCCCCAGTGCTGACACTGTTGGGCCCTTGAGCAAGGCCCTTAATACTGTCTGCTACAGGGGCGCTGTATCATGGCTGATCCTGTGCTCTGACCCCAGCTACCTGACATGCTGGGGTATGCAAAGAAAATAATATCACTGTGCTGTATCTACTGTATATGTGACAAATAAAGACTCGTTATCATATATACTAAGACTCATATACCATAAGACTCATTATATATATACAGTGGTGTGAAAAAGTGTTTGCCCCCTTCCTCATTTCCTGTTCCTTTGCATGTTTGTCACACTTAAGTGTTTCGGAACATCAAACCAATTTAAACAATAGTCAAGGACAACACAAGTAAACACAAAATGCAATTTGTAAATGAAGGTGTTTATTATTAAAGGTGAAAATAAATCCAAACCATCATGGCCCTGTGTGAAAAAGTGATTGCCCCCCTTGTTAAAACATACTATAACTGTGGTTGTCCACACCTGAGTTCAATTTCTCTAGCCACACCCAGGCCTGATTATTACCACACCTGTTCACAATCAAGGCATCACTTAAATAGGAGCTGCTTGACACAGTAAGGTCCACCAGAAGATCCTTAAAAGCTACACATCATGCCGAGACCCAAAGAAATTCAGGAACAATTGAGAAAGAAAGTAATTGAGATCTATCAGTCTGGAAAGGGTTATAAAGCCATTTCCAAAGCTTTGGGAATCCAGCGAACCACAGTGAGAGCCATTATCCAAAATGGCGAAGACATGGAACAGTGGTGAACCTTCCCAGGAGTGGCCGCCGCCCAAAATTACCCCAAGACGCGGCGACGCGCACTCATCCAAGAGGTCACAAAAGACCCCACAACAACGCTCCAAAGAACTGCAGGCCTCACTTGCCTCAGTTAAGGTCAGCATTCATGCCTCCACCATCAGGAAAAGACTGGGCAAAATGGCCTGCATGGCAGAGTTCCAAAGGAAAACCACTGCTGAGCAAAAAGAACATCAAAGTTCGTCTCAATTTCTCCACAACACATCTTGATGATGCCCAAGACTTTTGGGACAACATTCTGTGGACCGATGAGACAAAAGTGGAACTCTTTGGAAGGTGTGTGTCCAAGTATATCTGGCATAGAAGGAACACTGCATTTCATAAAAAGAACATTATACCAACAGTAAAATATGGTGGTGGTAGTGTGATGGTCTGGGGCTGTTTTGCTGCTTCAGGACCTGGAAGACTTGCTGTGATAAAAGGAACTATGAATTCTGCTGTCTACCAAGAGATCCTGAAGGAGAATGTCCGACCATCTGTTCGTGTACTCAAGCTGAAACGAACTTGGGTTCTGCAGCAGGACAATGATCACAAACACCAGCAAGTCCACCACTGAATGGCTGAAGAAAAACAAAATGAAGACTTTGGAGCTAGCCAAAGTCCAGTCCTGAAAATCCTATTGAGATGTTGTGGTATGACCTTAAAAAGGCCGTTCATGCTCGAAAACCCTCTAATGTAACTGAATTAAGACAATTCTGCAAAGATGAGTGGGCCAAAATTCCTCCAGGACGCTGTAAAGCCTCATTGCACGTTATCGCAAACGGCTGGTTGCAGTTGTTGCTGCTAAAGGTGGCCCCAACCAGTTATTAGGTTTAGGGGCAATCACTTTTTCACACAGGGCCATGATGGCTTGGATTTATTTTCACCTTTAATAATAAACACCTTCATTTACAAATTGCATTTTGTGTTTACTTGTGTTGTCCTTGACTATTGTTTAAATTGGTTTGATGTTCCGAAACACTTAAGTGTGACAAACATGCAAAGGAACAGGAAATGAGGAAGGGGGCAAACACTTTTTCACACCACTGTATATATATATATATATATATATATATATATATATATATAGGCCCATTGTCCATCCTAAAGAAATCAACCATAAAACATAAGCATACCTAATCTGAGACAAAATCTTGATGATTTCTCGTGTCATAAAACACACACACACACACACACACACACACATTTGTAGGGATTAGATAAGAGTCAGGGGATTAAGAAAACAAAGTGGAACATTTTGTCTGTCTACAGGCCCATGAATCATATTCAGCATGCCACGGGTAACTGAGCAGGGTCACTGACTGCATGTCAAATCTTCCAGTTCATTCACCTACTGTTCACCCTGACAATCTCAACATACTCCACACTCTGTGACCTGTAACACTTGAGACTTTTTAGCTCATATTTTCAGTAAACAAGAAAAAATGCAATACCTTCAGAACAAGCCTGTCATGGGGGAGATTATTAATAAACAATCTCTTTCAAATCCTGAAAAACAAAAATAAAAACTGTTTTTATATAGAGAGTGTGGTCCAAAAGTCTGAGAGCACAAGTGAAAATGTTTCTACTTTGCATTCCTTTCTAACTTAATATAACAGTTTTAACTACAAATTATATTATTGACAACATCTTGAGTGACAAGCAGAATCTTTGAAATAATTACAGAAATTTCATTTGTTATGTCCACTTTTTTGCTTTAATGACAGTATGCACTTGAGCTGGCATGGACTCCTCAGATTTGTGCAAAATCTTATGATCCGTTTTAGAACAAATCTGAACACATACTTCAATAGGAGAGATTTGGCATGAGGAAAATCTGACCTTTTGTACAAAGCTGTTTATATGGTCAATATCACAAATCTTCTTACATTTATATAGGAACCTAGAAATAGTGCAGAATCTTGAATATTGAATATTCAAGATATTAAACATTTACTTTCGCTGTTTTAAATATTTCAAAATTTTAAAACCTTCTGTTTATTTGCCATTTTAAATGGAAACAAATAAAATAACATCCCAGATTTTCAGTGTGGTCTCAGCTCTACTGTACTTTTACCCAGTCATGGCTGGTGCAGATATTAGATGGGAGCGTTAAAATGTACTAACTATCATAACTTAACAACAAAATGATTAGGTTTGAGGAGTGCATTATATTGCATGGTCTCATCAATGGCATAATTAAACACAGGCTTCAAGGTTGATAGGCAGTTGCAATCTGATTTTTTTAAGCGTTTCAAGTCCATGATGTTTTACTAGATTCATTCCCTGTATCTTCTGAATATCAAATATGATAAGCACAGACAGCCTAAACAACTACTTACTAACTTAGAACTAAAGAAAAACAGCTATTACAAATAACTAAATAGCTATTTCAGCTATTTCAAATAAAGTTAATTAACTTAATACATATGAATACATTTATATAAAATAAATACTATAATGAAACCAAATGTTCTTTAATTTTTTGCTCCCTTGACTATATTGAAGTCCACAATAATAGTTGTCTAATTTAATGGTAAATGTGCGCTTATATTTACACTGTGTCTCATTCACACACTCACACACCAATGGTAGCAGAGCTGCCATGCAAGGCACTACCTTGCCATCGGGAGCAACTTGGGGTTCTTGTCTTGCCCAAGGACACTTCGGCGTGTGGAGTCACCCGGGCCGGGAATCGAACCCCCAACCCTACGATTAGTGGACAACCCATTCTACCAACTGCTTTCATTCTTTGTTTTCATTCTTCACACCATAAGAGCGCCCCTGTAACTGCCTAATACAAAACCCTTAGCCAAATGATACCCCTAGTTCCAATTTGCCTACTCTGTACTAAATAGTACCCGAGATAAGAATTAGTATGTCCCAAATCATAGTATGCTGAAATTAGTATCCCAAAGATATCCGGATGGTTTACAAATTCTGGTAGATTTTCGAATTGTTGATCCATGGACACTTTTTCAGCTAATATTGCCCACATCTCCTTGTGTGAGGGAGGAGGAGCTTTGTGGCTGAATTCCAGGGTGCATTTTAGAGAGGTGCAAATGGAATGTGGAAAAATAAATCAAGGGAATGATCAATTAAATTATATAGTATAAATTATATATTATATAAGGAATAATAAATGAAGAAAAGCTGAAATGCAATGAGATGTTTGTTTACGGTGAGAGTGCTCTCTTCTGGGCAACAACGTTCTCTTATGTTACACAATGTGTTAGCATGTCCCAGTAATTGCATACTCTTTTTCTACACACTCAAAAGTTTTTCTTCACAAATAGAGTACCTACTTTTTGTACATAGTGTAAGTATGCCAATTGGGACACAGGGATAGTTTAAAAAAAAAACAAAGGGTTTCTACCACTTATAAAATGACATTACCAAGAAAGTGCCCTAGTTAAACATAAAAGTTGTAAACCATTCATCCATGCCCCCAAAACACTAAACTAATGGATCTGTCATTTTTTTTTGTGCTATTTGTACTTTCATTGGACATGTGCTTCATTGGACAAGTCTAATTTCAGTTTCTCCTACAAATTCATTTTGGGGGAAAGGATATCCACCTTAGTTGTGTTTGCTACACATTATTCCAGTATTTAACATAATCACTGCTGATGAAGGCTGAAGGTTGTATCGGCATAAATGAAAATCAAATCTAGAGGGTCGTTCACTCTAATGCATCTGTGGCATGACTTTCTGTCTGGGTTACAATTAATTCAGCCCCAGCATCACTTCTTCATACTGGACTATGCAAATGATCTAATGTGGATGCCAAGAATTAATTCTTATCTGTGGTGCAAGGAAACGGATCAGTCACATACTTGTGTTATAGCAGTCACTCACCACCCTGAAATAATATGCATGCACAGCCTTATTTGTGTCTATCAGCACACAGGCTTGTCCTCACCATGCTTCCTGTGTCTCAGAATTGTGTATGACACATCAGCTCCATCACAAAGCCTCTACCCGTCAATCTGATAAAGTCAGATCCTGTCATAGAGTGCAGTGTACTGCCATTATAAGCATTCACTCAAAATTCTCCACAGCTTTCAGACGTGATAAACTATATATATTTTTATTTGCCATGTAAGGCAATGCAGTATCTTGGCAGTGACACTGTCTATTGTACAGCACAATGTTTGCGGCAATACACTGTGGCATATATAGCACATATATGATTCTGAAAAAATGTTAGTGGTGACAAACGACTCTGTTTCAGCGAACTTTGCCATGGATACAACTTTATTGAGATTTATCTCTCCTCCTACTACTACTACTACTAGCTACTTCACACGCAAATACGTTTTAATAAGCATTGGCAAAAAGAAGAATGAACTTTGTACAGTGATTCATCCTAGAATGTACTAATTATACTCATGAGACGAAAGCAGACAGCTGAATAGAACCAGAGACACAGCCGCAATGTCTGAGAGACTACAAGTGCTTATAATACAGGATAACAAACAACATCTGCAGCCATACGTGCCAAACTAAACTTACAACTCAACTGCTAAAATGTTGATTATGTTTTGCTCATAAGTATGTTCTACTGGCTGTATTTTCAGTTGCACACTTTCAGTCTTTGC
The DNA here is from genome assembly GCA_012411365.1 of Ameiurus melas. NCBI lineage: Eukaryota > Metazoa > Chordata > Actinopteri > Siluriformes > Ictaluridae > Ameiurus > Ameiurus melas. The sequence continues at coordinate 12,112,651 of CM022768.1, read as the reverse complement.
AGAATTTCCTTAATTTGTCATACTTTCATAATAGTTGTGGCAGGATGTGACTGCAGATATTTGGCTCTGAGGCCTGTCTGTTCTGCCAACGCTGTAACACAGACCTTTATTGTTGTCCACTCTGAACTCACTGTTGTCTAGGTGGCTGATAATATTGTGTGTGCAAGGATTAAATAAAACAGAGAACATATTTGGCTGCAATTTAAACTCCATAATGGCTAAGGATACATCTCCATGGAGTGTTCTGTCCCTTATTTTTTGTTACATGGAGATAGAACAAAATCATTTCAAGCCTACAAAAATTAAAATGTCTAGAAATAGACTTTATAATATTTTTAACATATCATAATAAGAAATATTATATAAATTCTTTTCTGCAGTGTTGTTAAAAACAAGAATGAGAAGATGACAGAACTCACTGGGCTAAACAATGCACACCACGCTTTCAAATTGGGACAGGTTTCAAATTGTCTTTCAATGTATTGAGATGTTGAAATTGCTTACAGTACACACTACAGTGATCTGTTTCTACTGTTTCCAAAGTTTATCACATTGACCTTTATAATGACATTGAGCTCCTACTGAAATTTCTATTCGTGATAAGTTTAAATTATATGTTTATAATATGAAAGATTAACATAAAAACCTAAATTTACTATCATATTTTTCCACCTTGACAGGTAATTAAATTTCAACAAATACAGTACTGTTGAACTGAAAAACCCATACTGTATAATATAATAGAATTCTAATATATATATATATATATATATATATATATGATGTCACGGGATGTCCAGCAGAGGGCAATGTGGCTCGTTTTCGGACTGGTCACGCGACAGTGTGTTGGTTCACACACTTCCGGGATTGAGCATTAACATTATGGTTCACCGGTGTTTGTGTTCAAGTTTAATTATGTTGGCTACTTAAACGCCGGGGTTTCTGAACACGGGGCTGGTTATTGTTTATGGTTATGAGTTGTACTAGTGTTTATGTTCGCAGCGGTAGTCCATGCTAGACGGATATTTCTCTATGCCACGTTTGCTTTCAGTTTGTGTTAATAAAGAGTTCTGATCTGCGCTTGCATCCGCCTCGTCTACGATCCGTAACATACATACATATATACACACACACACACACACACACACACACAAACACACACACACAATGCTTCTTTTAGCCCAATGATCAGAAAGGATCAGTCACAGATGAATGTGCTCATGAATTCATTAAGGAACTTTATAAACAAGTATGCATGCTCCTAAGAATTTGATCAAACTGAGAAATCAACAGTGACCTGCACCATTATTTGTCACTTTGACCAAAACCACATTTTGACCAAAACCATCGGGTGATGTTTTACCAATCAAAACGGTCTAATTTCGGTTCCTGTTATTGGCTGACAAGAGTGGAACCTAATATGGTTTGATGCTGATGTAGCGTGTCCGACCTGAAGGTTTGGTGTGTTCGGCGGTCGTAAAGAGTGGTTGTTTGAATTACTGTAGCTTTCCTTTCAACTTGAATCAGTCTGGTCATTCTCCTTTTACCTCTCTCATCAACCGTTGAACTGCCACTAATCGGATGTATTTTTATTTATTTGTAAGTCACTTTGGATAAAAGCGTCTGCAAAGTGAATAAATGTAAATGTAAATGTATTTAGTTTTTCACAACATTCTGCATAAACTTTAGAGTCTGTTAGGTGAAAAACCCCAGGATATTAGAGGTTTCAGAAATACTCAAACCAGCCACTCTGGCACCAGCAACCATACCAATGTCAAAGTCACCGAGATGTTTGATGTGAACATTAATTGAAGCTCTTGACCTGTATCTGCATGAGTTTATGAATTGCACTGTTGGATAATTGCATGTATGAATATGTGTACAGGTGTTCCTATTAAAGTGGATGGTGAATGTTGCTGTAAAGAGTGCCGTGTCAGCATTATGGTGATTCGTTCATCTTCAGTAACCTATTTATCCTGGTCAGGGTAGTCTGTCGGGAAACTGGGCGTGAGGCAGGAATATACCCTCAAAGGAATGCCAGTCTATTGCAAACCACCATACAAATGCATTCACTTACTGATTCACAGGGCAATTTAGAATAACCATTCTATGGCAATTTAGAATAATCATCATGCCAGCACATTTTTGGACAATGTGAGGAAACGGGAGAACCTAGAGGAAACCCATATGAACACAGGGAGGATATGTGAAACTCCACAAAAACAGTAGCTGGAGCTTAGGTTCAGGGACTCTGGAGCTGTCAGGTGGCAATTCTGCTAAGAAGTACTAGACAAGTCATGCTCATTTATTTGTTAACTGCCAAACTATTGTTTTAAGGAAAAGGGCCTTAAAGGTTTTTGTTTTTTTTCATTAGAACATTTGGAGGCCTATCTTTAACCATGAATTTTTCTCATTTGTAAGTTCGCTTTGGATAAAAGCGACTGCTAAGTGAATGAATGTAAATGCAATTGTAAATTTTAAGGTTTCACAAACAGAGGCGAATAGTGCTATATAATACAATTCTGTTTTTTGTGAATATTCTATAGCCATAAGTGTCCAGACGTACATCAACCTCGAAGCTCATTTCTTGTCTGCCATTTATTATTTCCCTGCAAAGAGACCAAAAGAAAGATTTAAGCACATGTATGCACATCAAAGCCTTCTCAACACTGTTACTATTAGATTCTATTAATTCATTAAAAGAGCATTCAGCACAAACTGGCACATATTAATTATTTGACTAAAAACAATTATGACCTAGTGTTTGGATAGTGGAGACAGAAACAACAACAAAAAAAAGTGCACTGGAGAATTCCTAAAATCACTGCTAATAATGGGATGGAAACCATCTGTAAGTATCACAAGCTAAGCAATCTGTTCAATTATCTCAGACAAATTCCTGTTCTATTAATGTATCCGTAATAACAAGGCAATCTGGAAAAGAGAAAATTGTTTTATAAATTTGTGATTTATTTCTTGGTACCATTCTGTTCCATCCATGTTTGATTGCTGTATTAGAAGGATTTAAGTTTTTAAAACATTTAATAAAATCTCATGTGTTAGCACAGTTTTACGAGATAAGTGACATGGGAGTAAACAAAACAGCTAATGAAGAACCAGTCATAATACCTGATGCGTTTGATCAAGAGTACTGGAAGGCTGGATTCTGGCACGATTTTCACCAGATAATTGACAGGTTTGCTAGGTTTATGGGTGCAAGGAAAGAACCAAACTATGCTAAATTGTTAGATATGATTTAGCAGGTGTTTAGATATGGAACTCCTGGACTCCTGGGCTCAAGTGGTAGAGCGGGTTGTCCACTAATCGTAGGGTTAGCGGTTCGATTCCTGGCCCACCCCACATGACTCTACATGCCGAAGTGTCCTTGGGCAAGACACCCAAGTTGCTCCTGATAGCAAGTTAACGCCTTTCATGGCAGTTCTGCTACCATTGGAGTGTGTGTGTGTGTGAATGAGACATAGTGTAAAGCACTTTGGAACTGCTATGGTTAAAATCGCACTATATAAGTGCAGAAGAAAGAAGAAAACGAAGAGAACGAATAATGAATGTGTACAGTACAGTTAGCACAGCTTATTTAGTCACATACAGTATATACTGAAGTCTGATGCAGGAAATGCCATGTTAACCACTCACCTAACCATCACCCATGAACCAAATAAACAGATTTCTGAATACTTTTCCTTTTTGACAACCCTAAATATGTAGACACAACTCTCCCCTTTAAAATTCTAACCTTGCACTTAATTTAGCCTCTTCATCAAATTGCTTTCTTTAGGGCTTGCCATTTACTATCTAAGATTCCATTAGTCCCTCTCATTAACAATCTTCATCAGTTACATAGGAGCATTTCCCAAAAGCATATTTCCCCTTTTCAGTGTTAGCATTAAAAATGTATTCTCTCAAAACCTATTTTACAATACATAGTTTTACTTTTGCAAAACTCACCAGGGACCTACTATCATATGTCTTACACAAGAACGAAATAGATTTGCTAACAAATGCTCACGTCTTTGAGCAATAGCAGAGCTCAGAAAAATAAGCCTGAGTTTCTTCACAGAGAGTTGTCACTATGGTGATGAGCGCAAACAGTAAACTACAATTCAGCACACAAGGTGAAAGTGCACACCTTACAGAAAATACTGGATGAGTTTCTGTGTCCTGAAAACTGGGTCCAGGAAAGACTGACAGAATGCCCTCTACACAAACCACCATTACAACACATCATCACTATGCTTATAAATACAACAAATAGTATGTGTTATATCAACCTTAATTAACACCTCTCAGTTCAGTGCATTCTTATGGATGGACAATGGCTCCAATATCTAAATCTGGGTTTATTCTTCATATTATCTATTTTATTTGTTTTAAATACTAAAGAAAATGAATACTAAATCCAGTGCCCCCCACTAATATTGGCACGCTTGGTAAATATGAGCAAAGAAGGCTGTGAAAAATTGTCTTTATTGTTTAATCTTTTGATCTTTTGTTCAGAAAATTCACAAAAACACTTTGCTCTCATGGATATCAAACAATTGCAAACACAGTACAGGAAAAAATCTTTGTTAAATATAGGTGTGCAACAATTATTGTGAATTGTTTTAATAAAAGATCAAAAGGTTTTCACAATCTTCTTTGCTCACATTTACCAAGGGTGCCAATATTAATGGAGGGCACTGTAAATACGAGTTGGTAGTTTTGAGATTTTTTCTAGTTGTCAATTATAGTTCTTCATTCAATGCAAGTACAGTGCCTTGCCTTTAACAATTCACCAGCTGTTCTGCATTTTGTCATGTGACAACCTGGAACTGGAATGAATTTTAATTGGAATCATATATGTCATGAAATGCGAAATAACCCTTAAAATTGAAGTAGGGGGGAATTAATATATGTGTACGTGTTACATACATTATGTAGTTGTGGGTAGCATTGCCCCCTCACAGCTTCAGCATCCCCAGAGCTCAGGTTACTGTCTGTGTGGAGTGTGTGTGTTCTCCATCTATCCATGTCCGGGTTTCTGAGGCTTGATAGCATAAGTATTCAACCTGTTGCTCTGAAACCCCTAAATTAATTCTGGTGCAACCATCAGAAGTCACATCATTTGCTGAATGGAGTTCACCTGCATGCAGTTAAAGTCTCACATGATTGCAATATAAATACACACATTCCTGGAAGGCCCCAGAGTTTGTTCTAGAGACCATATCTAAACAAATAGCTTCATAAAGGCCAAAGCTCTATCAAAACAAGTCTGGGGAAAAAAGTAAAATCAGGGCTTAGTTGTGAGAATAAAAAATCCCAAACTTTGAGCTTCCTATAGAGCACAATTACATTTCAGGGACTGAGCTTGAGCAGTTTTACCAAACTTTAAAAATAGTCAGAATATCAGTCTAGATGTGCAAAGCTGATAGAGACATGTCCCAGAAGACATTGCATCCAAAAGTGCAAGAAATATTGATCCAGGGGAGTGAACATTTATACAACTAATATATTTCTGGGTTATAATTATTATCCATCTATCTCCCATACTGCTTATCCAGAGGAACCTGGAGCCTATCCCAGGGAGCATCGGGAACAAGGCAGGGTACACCCTGGACAGGGTGTCAATCCATCGCAGGACACACTCACACATTCACACACCCACTCATACACTACAGACACTTTAGACATGCCAATCAGCCTGCCATGCATGTCATTGGACTGGGGGGAGGAAGCCGGAGTACCCGGAGGGATCCCCCACCTCATGGGGAGAACGTGCAAATCGAGCCCTCGACCCTGGAGGTGTGAGGCAAACGTGCTAACCACTAAGCCACCATGCGCCCCTATTATTATTATTATTATTATTATTATTATTATTATTAGTGAAACAGTAAGAAAATATTTTGTACCTTCAAATATCAGACATGAAAAATTCCAATTAAATCCATTTCAATTCTAAACTGTAATGCTACAAAATGTGAAAAGGTTTCAGTATTTTCCCTGTACAAGCTAAAAGCAAACCATTAGTAGAGCCTTTGCATTCTTTTGAATGTTGGCCATATTTAAACTACAATTACATGCTCATTAACAAATGGTCTGTTAATAAATTATGTGAAATTATTTTCCTAATTTCAACAACAACAACAAAAACACCCCGTTCTGACCCTCTAAACATGATGATTAAAACTACTCATGAGGGCTGATTTAGAATTATCAAATGGTATTTTAATTCTGAGACATATTCATGGGAATCACAGCATCATTCATTATAAGAAATATTGTTCTGTCTTTAAACATGGCACATGAGAATACAATATTATTATAAATGATTGCCAAAGGGTAGGTTGAATCTGATATTTAAGGCATGATGCAAAATATAGTATATTTATTATGTATTATTATAAATAGTATAGAAAAAAAAAGTCATTATGATTACATTTTATGCAGACCCACCTCTAGATTATCAAGCAGTAAGTCAGTGAGTCTGAAAAAAATTAATGACAAAGTTAGGCATGTAGTATGATCCTGAAGTTGTATCATAATCCTAAAGACATAATACTGCCTTTTTGTTTTCACTTTGACTCTGTAAATAGAGCATATGAAAAACTCTGGGTTTATTCATGATTTACATGAATCTGTTGAACACTATTGCTTTTTATTAACCATCAAAACACCATAATAATTTCCATTAAAACATTAATTATTATTTACTCCCTTTACTCTCTGGTGTTCAGACTCTGTTTGACAGCACTGACACACAGGACCCCTTTGTTTGAGGTGGGGAAGAAGCTCATGAGAAGCTCACTGCTGTAAAATCTTTGCCTTCAATGTGATGGATTTAAAATGTATAGAAAATATCAGTCTTTAATGAGTTAAGCTAGTTGCAACATTCCTCCATTGTTACATTGTCCATTTGAATGGATTCTTTGTTTGCTCTACATTTAGAGACCAATTCTTTAACGCAAGCAGCCATGGCAATAGTGTCTTGAAAGACAAGCTTGTTTAATTTTCCTTCTCAGCCATAGGAAAGAATCTTGGAAAGACTGTAGGTACTGATTGGTTTGTAGGACTCTGACATCTGACATCACTTTCCCTAAGTACAGTCTCCCCCTCTCTCTCCCCCTCTCTCTCTCTCTCCCTCTCTCTCTCTCTCTCTCTCTCTCTCTCTCTCTCTCTCTCTCTCTCTCTCACTCTCTCTCTCTCTCTCTCTCTCAGTGACATCATGTTTGAGTATCCACTGTTGTGTTACCCCTCCTTAAGCAGCACATACTGCAGATAATGTTCATAAAGTGGATCTGAGCAACATTTTTTCCTGTGTCACCTTCCCCTGTTATTCCACTTCACAAACACTGAAGGTGCATCAAAAAAAAAAAAAAGATTTACCAAATGAAGCCAGCCACGGTTGATTTGGTTGGTTTGAGGCATCCTTGTAGGCTATACTTTAGTACATAAAAGTCAACAATGACATAATCCAGTCAACAATAGAAGCTTCTACAGACACGTGTGCTATTGTGGAAACTGAACATTTTGAAACGTGTCTCCAAACCGCACAATTTTTTAGCAACTACAAAATTGACTTGCTTGTGGAGTTTCTGAAAACATATGACACACTTTAATCTATGAGACTGAGTCATAAGAGAACTTTCTTTTGCACTGTTTATTGTAAATATATATATCATAAAAGTGTAAATCTTTTTCTAGATGATCTCCATTTTCTTTAACGTGAGTGTTCCTGTGTTGTTCCCTATTGGGGAAACAAATTATATTCAATTTTATTTGATTTTAATTTTTCTCACCCTCATATTACAAATGACAAATGCACACACCCTTTTTTCTTGAAAGGATGAACAGGAAGTTTGAGATTTTGTGTAATACATGTAGAGGATGTTTTGGCTCAAATCCAGCTTATCTGTCTACACACACAGGTCAAGCAGCACCCTCTAGTGGAAGTGGGAGTTAAACATAGTCAACTTATATTTTAAGTTTTTAGACCACACCACTCCTATTAATATGAAATGTATTTGATCTATATTGGTGCATGTATAATAAAATAAAATATTATTTTTATACAGGTAAAAGTACTCACACAGTTCCACACTCCAGTCCATGTTTTGAAGACGTCAAGCAGCTGAAAGCAAAATGGATAACCATATATCAATATATTTCACAGTGACACACATTTGTTAAACACAGGGTTACATTTGTATTCCTATGAATAAAATTTTTCTCAATTCAGTCTCACTATGAATCGGTGTTTACTCTCACTCTGAGATTAGAATCTGCATGTTGTTTATAGTGAATCAGCAAATGACCGCACACTCACCAGCTGTCAGACAGGGTACACACATTTCTGTATCTCTGATACTTTGTGATCAGAAGAAGGGACTTTTGGTCTTTATAAGATGTACCTGGGTATTTTTGAATGCTGTTTTTGTCGGTGTGTATGAATTAGTCAACTTGATTCTGATAGATGGAGTAAAGACATTAACAATGAGCTACAATATTCGGCATTTAAAGTTGAAGACAGTCTGTACTATTGTGCTCATATAGAATAATGAAAGGATAAAATTATTGTCCTATTGTAAGTGTGTGAAATGGTGTTTCGTGTGGTGTGTTATGCTGAGTAAACACTGCTGTTGGTCACAACACTGCTGAGAAATCAGCACATTTACAGATGGAAAATATATTCAAACCCTATAATACAAACTGAGAGAAACCACCTACTTTATGGTAATGAGGTAATGTAGCTCGCATTGTAATTACTGTAAGCTGCTGTATTTTCCATAGGCTGAATGGCAGATAGCCAAGGCCATTTGGAAAGAACTCCTTAGGCTCATTGTAGGCTCTTCGCTCTTCTTTCACTACTTAGTTGACCTTTTAAATTAAGAAACAGAATAATGTTAATAGTGAGGCTATATCTACAGGGTTATATAAAAGCTGAACATTATTAGTACTCATTACTAGTATTTACCTTAACAGCATTTTGTAGATACCCATGCTTTGTGGTCTCTATAAAAAAAACACACCCTCATGCTAGTTTAATAGGTTAGGGTCTATAAATAACATCAAGCCAAAACCCTGCTTGGGGGGAAGTAAGTACAGCAAGTAAAGAAAACACAGTCAAGGGATTTTTTAAATGACATTAGAGCTCATTTGACGGCTTGGTAAAGAGTTTGTAGGTCTTTCTGACTCAGCCGGTGACTCATCTGTTCAGACAGAGAGAGGAAGTTCATTCCACAACCTGGGTGAGAGTTGATGCATGTCTTCCATGTACCTTGAGGGATAACCGGTTCAGTCAAGTCATGCTAGAGGTTTCAAGCTAGCACACTGCACTACAGGATGTGATATGTACAAGATTTCTATCTACTGTCACAGTATGAACTGCATCAATCCTGTTGATCTAGATTTAAAAGGCTCCTTGCAATTTTTTTTTGCAAGTGAAAAAAAATGCGAGACCTATGTGAGCCTTGAATAATATGAGCACACATGAAGAGAATGAGCATTAAACAGTCACCATACCTAAACAATAATTGCTAAATAATTAATTGAGCTTTGTACTCCAATGGAAACCAACTGCATCATATTTCCATAAGCCATTTTTATTTTCATTTCATTCAATTTGTGTCCATTGTTCAGATGTCCCATAAAAATTTCTGTTTCCAATGTTTAAAACCCCACAAATTAGTTTTCAACTCAAATCATTTAACCTTTCCCACTGAAACTAAAGGATGACTTTTTATAACTATACTAACTGATTTTGTTTCACCATATTTCTGAATAGAAAACTACAATTACATTAACATATTATGTTGCAATAACTTTTTAATGTAAACATGAATGAGCACATGACAAATTAGAGCTGATATTATGTGCTAACATACATTAGCCATTTATTCACACAAAACAGCATAAAAAAGTGATCAATAGAGAAAAAGAATAGAAACATGTTCATAACTTAGAAACCCATATAACTTGTACCTGAACATATCTGTTACCTAATCATAAACCCAGTGTATTTCGATCTTTTTAGTGTACGATACATGTTCCAGAGACTTCTCGTTTAATTCTAGCTTTGAGACGGCGCAGCTCAGCATGGTTGCTGTCTACCCTCAGACCACTCTCTGTGAGGTGCCAGGCTTTGTCCAGCTGCTGCTCTCCATAATTCTGCAATGCAAAGCGTAGAAAGAGTTCAGCCAGGCGATGCCTTCCTGGTCCAGCCTCCACACACAACAGTGCCTGCTCTGCATGTAGGTCCAAAGCCTGAGAGAAGTCATTTAGAGCCACTTCATCCCAAGAGAATGTCAGCAGATTCTGGCCCCGTCTGCACAGATCCTCCGCCTTAACCTTGGCCTCCTCACTGCTGTCCTGGCTGTGGGAAAGAATGACCCTATCCAAATCTGACACTGCCTGCTTGTTGAGACCCAGCTGTGCCAGGCATGCTGCCCGCTGACGCAAGTGCTGGAGCTTTGTACCATCTAGCGCTTGCACAGCCACAGTCAGCAGAGCCACCGCACGCTCCCACTGGCCACTCTCTGAGACTCTGCTCGCCTCCTGCGATGCTGCCTGTGCAAGGGGAAACATAGGCATATGTGTAACTTGAACATCTTGATAAAATGCCCTGTTCATGGAATAGATGTGAATTTTTAACGTTATAGACAAACAGTCATGATGTTTATGTTAAACCACTGAGCTGCTGAATTCTTGAATCTGATTAGTCAGAAGGTATTAATTCATTTTGTTTAACAGCATTGCTCTGACAATAATTCAAATCATAGGTTTATATTAATGCACCTTCTAATATGTTATTGCTTCTATAGTAATAACTATTTCAGGAAATTGTATGGCAGATGCTTTACAATAATCCAAGTCTAATAATAATAATATATTCAATTATGCTGTTTTTTTAACAAACAACAAAGTCCTCTGTGCTGTGGGCTGAAGAATTTGTGATTTGTCATTGATGTCTCATGACAAGCTGCATTTTTTCCCTTATTAATTCAAGAGCAAGAATAAACAGAGGCTTTTGATGGAATGACTGCTTATAGTCATAATGTATAATTATAATGTAATATTGTTAACAGGAACTAACTTGTCTCACGTACACTCCACAGCATTAAATGTCACACGCTAGGAAAATTATCTTCAGAGTGATAATGGCCCAAAACTTCACACTATCTTATCACCTTGTCGTTGATTATTTCCCTATGACAGCATAATTTATTTGCTAGTTAATATACCCAATATCTTCTGATGACCTTTAGCAATGTTAACAATATTTATATAAATAGTCACGCAAATTCTCTTCTCATATTTGATGGCAGGCGTATTTTCACATGTGCGAGTGCAAGTTGCAGGAAACGTGACAGGGTGTGACAGCATTTGCAAATATCCTTATTTTATCCTTATCCTTATTTTAGAGGTGCAGTGTATAATGTTTAAAAGTGTTGGTCTGCACTTATATAACCTTAGCGGTTCCAAAGCACTTTACACTGTGTCTCATTCACCCATTCACATACACATACACTCACACACCAATGGTAGTAGAGCTGCCATGCAAGGCGCTAACTTGCCATCAGGAGCAACTGTTCAGGTTCAGTGTGTTGCCCAAGGACAATTCGTCACGTGGAGTCATGTGGGCCGGGAATCGAACCACCAACCCTACGAATAGTGGACAACCTGCTCTACCGCCTAAACCACAGCCACCCATGTTTCTATCTTTTACTTTAGAAAAACCATGAGCAATAATACTGCCATGCAGTGGATCTCCGTAAATTCTTAATTTAAGAATTTCTCCACCCTGAAAATTATTAGCGTTGTTTCTAGCCTGAAAGCTGCTCATTTCCATACCTTTTCTACAAGGCATAATTAGTTTCAGCATAAGGGTCAGTTTCGGGGCTTGTTAATGTTTTAATCTGTCACCTCTACAAAAAATAAAAATGGGTGAATTTGATTGAAAAAGAACAACGGTGCCTAACACAGGGAATGGTGGAGTCCAGCACAATTTGATGTTTTCCCTGCCCAAATACCAGTGATTATACACAAGAGTTAATTATAGAGTTTAATAAATGTATTAGAGTGGGGAAACACCAGTCTTTACTGGACTTAGTTGAGCACACTTGAAATAGGATATACTGTAAAGCAGTGGTCACCAACTCTCTTCCTGAGATCTACCTTCCTGAAGACTTTAACTCCAACCATAATTGTGCCCACCTGACCAATCATTGCCTTAAGAAGTTCTTGTTCAAATAAAACAGGTGTTTTCGTTTTTGCTTGGAAATGAAAGCTGCAGGTGACCACTGATGTAAAGGCTTCAGACAGAGAATACATTAAATGTTTCTGATATAGGTATAGGCTGCATGCCGAATATAAAGAAAGATATTGTATAATTCTTATTTTTTATTTGCTTCTATATAAACAAAATAACAACAACAACAACAACAGCAATAATAATAATAATAATAATAATAATAATAATAATAATAATAATAATAATAATACTTTAGTTTATATTTTTATGTTACCTGTGCCAGGCATGTCTTATGCTGAGGCTGAATGAGAGTCAGAAGGAAGTCTAGCACTGAGGGATTTTTCTCAGACACCACACTCAAGCACTTCACTGCTGATCTGTAATTTTTTTTCCAGCTCTCCACCACTCCCCACCTGGCCTGGGCTGCTGCGTCACGAGGCTCCTGACCAAAGACCTGAAGGAGGTGTGTACCAGCTGCCTTCAAGTCCCCTGAGACATTAACAAATTCACAGACAAAAGCTTTTATCAATCAACAAAACTGATTACGCTTGTTTGTCTGAACTCGGAAATTTATGGAAAAGTTGTTATAAGTAAAGATACTGCAAACTTCACCTCTGGCAAGAAGGCTATCTATGTGTAGGAGGTGCCACCTTGGATCCCTATAGTCAGTTTTCATCAGCACTCCACTAATCAGAAAGGCTTCTTTAAGGCAATCATGCTGGCAGGGTATTGGGTTGGTAGACAGAATGGTAGAAAGACTGGCACGACAGTGCTGTTGTAGCCATTCACAGATTAGTTTCTGTGCCTTGTCTTTTAAGGACAGAATACTCCGAGTTACCTCTTCTGCATCAACATGAAGAGCTGCTAATATATCTTGTGTGGCTTCCTTGGAAAAATTCAAAAGAAAGTGGCAATTTCAATTCGTTACAACTCAATATTTTATTAGTGTTAGACCTTACAAAAAGAATCATGATCTACCAGTATATGTAGAATTAAACATGAAAGCATGTTAAAGCAATTCTCACAAACAAGTACAGGGGGCAGCATTACCAATGGCAAATAATCCTGCTGCAAGTTTTTTTCTTCATGATCAGAGTTTGGTGTAATGCCATACAAAGTAACATGTTGCTGTAATCTAATTACATTTTCTGATAACGCAGTAATGTAACTATTAATGATAAGAGATACAATCATATACATAAATATGCAAAATACATAAATCAAGGCATACAGGGCTCAGTATTAACAACACACCTTCTGCTGGTTTAACATTAGATAAGTGAACCCTCTTCCACACAGAGCTTGCACGTGATTTCGGTGATCCTTAAGGATAGCATTGAAGTCAAAAATGGCAGTCTTCCTTTGGCCCAGTAAAATGTAACATCTAGCTCTCTCCAATAAGGAGTCTGTTGCTACACCACCTAAAAGATCAGAGCAATCTGAAATCACCACCATGAAACCAGCTTGGGGTTTTAGCTGTGGTTTAAGTATGCTAAAATGACTGACATTACAATGGAAAATTCATGAACTAAAGTAGATTCAGTTGCCTGGGTTTCATTTCAGAAGGGGTTCTTTCTACAGAAAAAATATTATAGGAACTGCTTTACGTCAGACAGATTTTCTATCAGTAGTGTCACTTCCTCTATATACCACAGAGCAGTATTTCAGTCAGACAAGCAAATAATTTCTTCCACTAACATGGTCAAATGTGAAAAAAAGACAAGTACTGTACATGCTAACTGCTGCACTGCTGCTAGACACTTATTTTTGACTTGATTATTGCACACTAATTTCATACTTACCGGAAGCCATAATGGCAATAGAAAGATAGGCCACAGCCTCCCTGATGGCACTTTCCTCTTGTTGGCTTTGCAAAATGCGTTTTGATGCATTGTGACAGTGTTTCTCTAGCAGTGCCCTGTCCTTTAGAGCTGCCACAGAGAGCAGAGAGTTTAAGCAGCTAGTGTCCCCACAATGGATAAGCTTCTTCAGCAACTGTAAGTCCACAGAGACAATCATCACATCATTTTCAAGGCAATTTTTAAAGGCAATCAAACCTATCATTAAGGATCAAAGAGGTACCTGGTTGGCATCATACAGGAAGCCCCGGTGCAGCTGGAGCAGAGCGAGTCGGGCAAGGATAGGTGAGCGAGGAGATGTGTGCTCCATGCAGAGGAGAATACGATATGCCTCCTCAACACGGTCCAGCTGGTACAGGGCATCTGCCACAAGGATCTGGGGCAAGTCTGCATCCTGCTGCAACTCCATCAAGAGAAGGGCGAGTGCATGTACACCTACCGCCATTCTGAATGCAATAATATAAATATATAGATAAAATTCCAGTCAAAAGTAAATGCAATGACTACAACTGTAAATGGTAAATACAAGTTATGTCTATGTATGCGTTTAATTATTTTTTTGTCTATATTTAGTAATATATGACAGCACATGTGGTTAAGTCATTATGTTTACTAAGACTGAAAGCTGTCATGGAAGGCCAAAAAAATTCTAAAATATACCACAGTTTTCATGCATTTAACAATTTATTCTTGTATTTCATAATTTTCTATTGAATTAATAGTTGTAGCATATTCACTATTGTTTTAACACACACAAGATAAGCAATTATAAATAAGGACTCTGTCACTACAACTTTACACAATCATGCCATAACTCTATGTATACAAATGAACATTTTATGCAAGCGAATATTTTGTTTGATAACCCCATCTATCTTACCTGTGTGTGTTAAAAAATAACTCAATGAGAACTATCATGTTGGTTAATGATGCTGATTTGACTTTATTAAGATTTATACCGTATATACTGTGCATGTACATATGTTATGAATACTGTAGTTTGTTATGTAACTGTGCAGTAATATTGTACCCTTCTTTGTTGATAGTGTACCCCTCTACTGTCATCATGGACTGATGGTCTTTCGTCTGTTTGGCAGCTGGCAGCTGGTTGTCGATAGGATGTTCCTGGATTATATTAGCTCCTGAAATATTTCTCTGCCCTGCAAACTCTTCCAGCATGCCCCTCCCTTGTTCAAGCAACACAGTGCACAGCAGACCACGGTAGTTCCACGGCACCAGGCACCTGATGGTCAGTGCTGTGTCCTGATGCTGGAGTCGACTTGCCGTAATGTAGTCCAGAGCAGTGAGGTAATGTGAGCCAGCTATCATGCGCAGCAGTCCCCTCCCACACAGAGCACGCACACAACTCTGAGGGTGAGGAGCACTATGTTCAACCACAGCCTGGAAATCCTCCAGGGCTCCTTGGTGGTCCTCAGAGAGGAAACGGGAAAAGCCACGCAGTACTTGTACTGTGTTCTGGTAGTTCACAGGGACAGCTGCAGCAAGTTGGCTGCTGATGGACAATGCTTCTTTGAACTCTCCATGCAGGAGCAGACAGTCTGCCAGTCGGACCCGCAGCTCCCGTGCGCCGCCATCAGGCTCCAGGTGGCACAGAGCTCGAAGCTGGGCAATGACAGGGTCTAGCAGCTCCACACCTGAGCAGGAACGCAGGTCAGATCTCTGTAGAACCCTCTCTCTAAATCTAGACAAGTCTCTCTCAGCCTGATGCCGCAATTCAAAACGGACCACTGCTGCAATGCCGTTTTCAGAGAATATCCTCTGGAACTGGTGTCTGGCCGTTGCAGGATGAACAGCAAAACCTTCAGCAAGGTTGCGGCAAGCTTCACTCACTCGTCCACTTGATGAAAAACAGGCAGCCGCTCTGGCCACGAGTAAACTAGCTCTCCTCTCTGGTGTTGCTCCCATTACACCCAGCTCCAGGTTTGTTTTTTTATCTGTCTGCACTTCAGCCAGTTGCAGAGCCAGGGACAAAGCCTCAGCACTTTCATCAAATATGCCCAAGGAAAATAACACAGCTCCCTGAAGCTCTCTCACTAGTGTGTTCTCAGGTGAAATAGCAACTAAAAAGTCAACTGACTCAGATGGGGGGAAATCCTCAGTCGTTTTTTCATAATTGTCATACAATTTGCACTCAGCATTGACAATCGGGAAATTTGGGGACATTTGCTCAAAGAAAGCTTTGACTATTCGAGGCAAATGCGCTGAATGCCGACCTTTGACTAGTCTCACCGTCTCTGATCTATTTGCAAGAAAAGCCTGCAGATACAGCAGAGGGCCTTTGGGGTTATGGGGATCTGAAATTAAGCAGGCAAGAGCTCTAGTTAATTCCACAATTACCCGTGTAGGACCCTCTGGACAAGGTGTCCTTTTTTTCTCCAGAAGAGATGAACATCGGGTGAAGATTTCATCAGAGCCATGGGTAGTCCCTAGGAGGACTGACTCCATTTTAAAAACTGAGGCAGAAACATTATTGGGACACAAGGTCGACAGGAATACTGCACCCAGTCCTTTGCTAATGCCCTCCATGGGCTTCTGTGTCACTTCTTGTCCATTAAGCCAAGCTTCCAGACTTGAAATAATGTGTTCTATACAGGCCCTGTTCAAGCTGCGCATATGGACCATAGTGGATCCTGCATTACACCCAAATGCATGTGTATACAGAGCTGCAGCTCTCTTAACATCTCCAGCTGTGTAGATTTTGTCTGCCTTTCTGCACAGCTCCACTTCTCCCAAACCCACATTGGGGGCATCCATCTTTTTTTCTGTAATGCCCTCTGTTCTAATATTCACATAATATTTCCTCTGTCAAAAAAAACAACAAAAAAAACTTTAATTATTCATGTTTACTTTATTTGTGGGCACTTACACTCGGAAAATGTAGAACCCTTAAGGATTATCCCATTGGAAGACCTATCAAGAAGGGCTCCAAGCAGAAACATATTTAGAACACTTACTTATCCAAGGAACCTTTAATTAACCCTTGAAGAACCCTTTTTATTTCTAAGAACTCTGTAATGTTTTATTTACATAACATTATTCTTAAACAAATGCATTACATAACTGCTTTATCCTGTTCAGGGTCACAGTGGTTCCAGAGACTACCCCAGGAACACTAGTAGTGAGGCTGGACTAAACCCTGGATGGTACACCAGTCCATCACAAGGGGGCCTGATTGTGCATAGAAATTGACTGGGTATAGTCAGTAATTACAGAGGACAAAGGTTCATCTATATGGTAGGTGAATGTAATAACATGGCCAGTGAATGTAAAAAATAAAACCTGATACTTCTTCCTCTTGGAACTTCTGCACTGACTTACGTTTCTGCTTTGGTTCACCCACACGCATACCCTAAAGACTTCTCCAAATCTGTTTATGACCAAATCATCTTTTTCATCTGGGTATTAGGGGGGCCAGCAGGGGGTGCTCACTATGTGGTCTATGTGAGTCCTAATACCCCAGTATAGTGACAGAGGACACTATACTGTAAAAACAGCCCCATCTTTCGGAAGAGACATGACTAAGGTCCTGACTCTCTGTGGTCATTAAAAATACCAGGACACGTCTCATAAAAAGTAGGGGTTTAACCACTAAATTCTCCCATTGGCCCTTATCTAACCTTATCCATCCATGAACTGGTTAGATCCCTCTCCTCTCCTGTCTACCAGTAGCTGGTGTGTGGTGGGTGTTCTGGAGCACTATGGCTGCCGTTGCATTATCCAGGTGAATGCTACACACTGGTGGTGGTTGAGGATATTTCCCCCTCATACAATGTAAAATTCCTTTGAGTGCCTAGAAAAGCACTATATAAATCTAAGGAATTATTATACTCTAGTTTGACAGGTAGTCATTCTTTCTTCTAGGAAATGCAAAAAATTTCTTCTCCACTGGTGCAATGCACAAATGAAGCCACTGAGTAGAAGTAAACCCGACTTTCTGAGTCTGACTTCTGCTGGTTTTCTGACTCTCTCTTGACTCGTTCTCACTTTTATTTGGACTTGATCTTGACTTGGTCTTGACCCCTTTATGACTTGACTCAAACTAGACTTCTCCTGGTCTTGGACTTGGCAGCATTGGGCTTGACTACAGCCTCTAAACTTCCAAAGCTTGACTCTATACCTCTAAAGGTTTCTGTAATGTATAAGCATTTCGTTCATTCTGTGACAAAACAAGGTGACTCCCCGCCAACAGAGGGTGTGTTGGAGATACTAGTGTGCGACTATGGACGAAGCGTAGTTAATTAAGGCGTAAAATTAAAGTAAAACATTTTCTTGTATCCACGTGTGCTGGCATCTTTACAGAGGGCTCTACAAGCACGCACATGAGAGTGATTATAACATAGAGTGACATTACAGTGTCTACCTAATGTCATCTCAGGGAGTTTTTCTTTGCCACTGTTACCTCTGGCATGCACATTAAGGCTCCAACACCTGTAAGGCTGCCTTGTGAAAATGTCTCTCGTTAAAATGGTTATACAAAATTCATTTTAATTTAATTAAAAATTATTGAAGGTGTACTTTTCTCTGATTTATAATAGTGTTAGTCACAGAGAAAGACCTGGAAATAACTGGAATTATCAGATTGCTATTTGCTTTTCCACATGTAGTGCATTAGTTACACAGAGTGTATAAGTCATTGTATCATCCTTGTTGTAGTGTACATACACTGGGCATGGAGGGCAATTTGATATTCAGACATTAATATAGAAGAAGGAAAAGCATTGTGTTTATCAGACGGGCTGTTAAAAAAACAACAACAACAACACATACTCTGAAACACAATATGAGGCTCCCATGGCTGAAACCTGATAACGATCCAAAACAAAGTTAAAACTTTGTTGGTCATCGCAAATGCAACAGAGATCAAGTGAGTTAGGTTTCTACCGACAGCTGAATTTATTGCTAGCCTGATGCTCACCTGTCCATAGGATCTTCCATTCAGTTAGAAAGGCTGACTTTATTCAGCTGCCCAAAGTCTGTCCTAAGGTGGTGACTATAACAAGTATCACACCTTCTTAAGATGGCTGCAAGCCACTTAGTACATTTAAATGCAGGTTTGTGTGACTTTTGCTCTTAATTCGGCTACTTACAAACATCCACACGCTCGTGCGTCTTCTAGTTGCTATGGAAAAGACAAGCGACCTCAATGTGGTGTTGCCAGTGACATTTATTTCCCTCCTAATTTTGGCCAAAAAATGACATTCAACTTATCAGTCTATTCCAATCGAGATACATTCGAGATCGAGTCATTCTAATAACATATTGAATAATGTGGTTTAATCTTAATACCTTTGTGATTTGTGTCAGTGATCTGTTCTACTCATTCTCTCTGTATTAAAATCATTGTATGTAAATATAACCTACCTTATTCCACCATAGAACAGAACACATGGTGAAAGAAATTTTATTTTTCATTTATTTTTAGTAGCTGGGTTTGTAAAACGTATCTGTCTTTATGTTGCTTCGTAAATATCTACTTCTAGTATTTAAAGAGACGGCAATTTACGCGAACCTGGCAACCCTAAATAGTTAACAGTGCCTTCCACTTTCATTGAGTGAATTACACATTCACTAGACGTTATTTTGGGGGGGTTTCTTTTTGTGGGAGTTAGTCTGTCATTAGGCTACAGTTCACGAATTTCTAATAGGTGGAATTCATTTAAATATCTGGTGAAAAACTGGTCGCAGTGAACATAGAAAAAAGACAAGGAGAGTGGAAATGCTGTGCTGAAATGCGTCACTGAGACTGACAGCGTGACTCCTGGACGGACGTCACATCAAAAGGCAAATGGAAAAGTGTTCCGCTTCGCGCATGCGCTGTAGCGGCGCTAATGAGAAATGTAGGCTGTGAATGGAAGATGCATACAAAGTACATGTTATTGTACATGATAGCAATCTTCAGAAAAATATAGGGGAATTCCTTTCATGCTGTGAGTAACCACAGTGCCCAGTATCCATTTAGTCCTTTGTGACTGGACTTTTACTGCTGGGGAGTTCTACTCAGTGACATCACACAAAACCATAACTGATTAAAACATTCAAACAGGAGACATTCCACATAACATAGCCAACAAAGTAATTTCTCTGGTAATAACTGTGGAACACCTGTTAGATTAATGATGTATCATATCCAATAGCTTTAATTTCTCTAAATAAATCTGAATTACCCATTTTCATGAGAACAGGTGTTAATAGTCATATTTCCTTAAATCTTTCCAGTTTTTGTTAACATTAAACACACACACACACACACACACACACACACACACACACACACACACACACACACACACACACACAAGCTACATGACATTTATTGTACACAATTAAAGAACACTTGCAAGTAGAAGGTTAAACACAAAAATACCAAAAGGTAGCATGACCCCAAATGAATATCATAATAAATGCACGTAAAGTGCCAGCGTGACTTTCATAAATGTCACATAATACTGTACTTCACCCTCAACCCACCATTTGTGGCAGCGGATGTAAAACACGTAATGGTTTTTAAAACCTACAGTTTAGATTGAAGTGGTTTACATATATATGTGTATATATATGTATATATATATACACACACACACACACACACACACACACACACACACACACACACACAGACACACACCACAACACCCAAAAAAAACCACTTGGTGTGTGGCAAACAGTAACATTATATATCTTAAACCCCTGGCATTTTAACTTCTATACTTGGATGAACCTTTATGCCTTCACACAGACTAGCTTCAAAAAAATTGTCTCCATGGAGTGCTGCCCTAATAGTTGTGGAAAGTATAATGTATAGTTCAGTATAATTGTCTCTTTATATACTTTATGTGCACTTTATAATACATTTCAGATAAAACAAATCAAGAATACATTATTTCAAAAGTATAAGCAGCACAATGCAGCATCTTATTCTTTTCATTCCTATAATACACTGTGAAAACCTGTGTTTGAACAATGGTTCTTGTAGGTTGCACAAGTGCAGTTTACACAAATAAACTGTTCCAACTGTCTCAGACATTCAGATTCGGAGTACTTGAGACCACTAAAGCATAGGGCCTGCTGAGAGTTATTGAAAGTATTCCCAGACTCATCTAGACTAAGGTCTCCTGCAACAGTTGCAGCTTCTCCTGCAGATCCTCTGCACACCCTGACAGGTCCATAGAATGTAGTGTACAGTAGATGTTCTCCAGGCAAGCGTCATTCATCTGGCTCCAGAGACGCAGCATCTGATACTGCAGTTCCAGATAGGAGCCTCTTGCCTCCAGCTCCACTCTCTCCATTTGATCGTCTGATAAAGAAAGCAACCGTAAAAACTCCTTCCAGCGCCGCACAGGAACCTGTTTGATGATGGTGTAGAGCACTGGGGCTGGCCACATCTCCTTCTCCGGCTCATGCCTGGTCAGCCCTGGTGAAAAAGCATGAACAGTTGTTGAAGTATAGTTATGTATGGAATGCTTGTGCACATGACAAGTGAGAAAGACCTATAACATGATTATTTGTCAAGATGCAATCTGGTAGCTCTAATCCATTACAGAAAAAAACCCATATTTACTGCAGTAAGATGAATATATTTAATTTTTATTACCTCAGAGGAGCAATGGAATTTAAAAGAATGTTGATTGTATACTTATAAACAGTCTCAAAAATTAAATATAGGATTTATGTTGGAAAATTCAATAACAAAGTAAATGCAGGCACAGCTTCATTTCAGCCAAAAATTTAACAAACTCTGACCATGTCATTCAAATACTTCTCCTAGCAAAACTAGTTGGCAACTGACTTTGTATTTTAGTATCCCAATACAGTGTCTAGAAGAATGCAGCTATCATCAAGTCTTTTAACCAAGATCACATGTCAGAACGCAACTCATAACAACATGCAGTAATACTACTAATTTTCTGGCAGTCTTTATCTGTGTATGAGAAAAGACTTCATGAGTTTCTACAGAAATTTAATTTAGAGCTGATAATTTGCCAGTGAAGGGAGTCTACAGGAAGTGTTTGAGACATAAAGCACACACTTATGCTGCACTCTCCTATCTGATTGAGCAACTTCAGCATAGTCCTCATATCACTCACTTTCATCACTGAGCCTTCAGCTTAGCTGACATGGTCACAAACACCCACCTGATTGGCGAAAGGATAAGGCTCAGAGGTGTTAGGAAAGGCTAGGTTTCTCATACACTCTCTCAGTTTGACATGGTTTGATAAAGAGCTTTCAGAATCATCAGTTTGAGATTGAGAGTAAACATTATTTCTGTTGACTATAAAGCAAATTGGTCAAGTATCGGTCAAGTCTAAATAAAGATGCTTTTAATTCAATATACCAAAACTGACCTGGTGCGTCAGTGGGGTACCATAAAGCACCTAAACTAGTCAACCCATCATTCTTGGGCCCCAGTTGTTATGCAGACTTCTTGTTATGCCACACAACTTATGTACTGTTTTCATCTTAAAAGGTGGTGTATTACTCACAGTACAGAAAGTAAGCTTGTTTAGTAACTTTCTTTTTGCAAATCCAAAATGATCTTTTTTACTGGCATAAATATAATCAATATAAATATGTAAATTCACTGTGCTCTACTAACTTGGTAAATGAATATGCTATTCATTGATATAATTTAAAGATATGTGACATATAGAAATGTATGCGTCAGATTGAATAAGCTCACAGTTGATCGCAATAATTATGTTTGCTTGATAAGTAAAGGTTTTCTCAATAAGTAAAGGTTAAGTAAGGTTTTCTAAATAATTGTATAGAAATTGATCTTTAGCATCAGCAATAAATGAAAAGCCACTCCTCAACAAAACCTGTTGAGAAAAAATAATTTCATATTACTTAATTATAAAATATAGTTACTATGCCTTTTATATCCCCATTTATAATAAGGGGAGCTGTGATTTGTCCGGTCCAGTCCGAGTCCAGATGTCTTTGTTTGTCTCTAGTCCCTGGATCTTTCACTGTACTTCCGAGGACAATGCTCTTTAAAAAAAACAGAGAAATAATTTTTTTTGTTTGTGTGCTTAGATTAATTTAAACACACTAAAACAGTCATTTGTACATCATTCATGGAAGGTAATACAAACCAATGGCAGATTAACATTCAGCTGGTCCCCAGGCTGATCTGTTGAAAAAAAATGGAAACAAAAACTTTTTACTGACTTTGTCTATAAATTATAACAACATGTACAATACATTTGGCACGCACAAACAATATGCATGTGATGATGTGTTCCCATTGCTTATATCCAAACCATCAGACAAAAAACAGGTAATTTACCAAGTAAAGCTGGCGTATTTGGTGGAACTCCATTATGACCAGCAAGTCTTTCATTCACATTCTTTATATGGACCCAGCAGCAAAGCGGTCTCCTCATACAGGCTTCAAACACGAAGCGAAAAAGAGCAAGTCCGAGCAGGACCACCATGGGCAGGGTGATCACAAGTACCAAAATCCATGTTGTGTTAGGAACTCGCACTAAATCAAGACAAAACATCAACTATAACATAATACCTTGATGTCTGCGAATGCATTGTATATAGTCAGAACACTGTAGGCTAAAGAGCACATGAATATATGAGGAATTGGTGTACGGTGTACATGTGTGTTATTTTTAATTACCTGGGTTACAAAAGGATTCACAGGATTTATCCAAGCATCTGTGACTGTGATAACAATAAGAGAAAGAAATCAACATGAACAAACAACTTTATATATGAGTATAAAGAGACAGAGAGCCAATCACCTGGCTTCAAAAGTAGCACCAAAATATGTGAATTACAGTTAACTGTAAACAGTTCTGGCTCTCTTTTAAGTACATCTGAAGAGTAGGTGTAATGACGTGGCCAATGAGTGTATTTCAGACACATTATTTTTGTGACATTTCTTCATGAGAGCTGATTAGCAGATCTCTGTAAAATGGCAGGAAATTCTGACAAAGATGTTCACTCCTGTATACAGGAAACCAACAACCCACTAACCTAAATTCTACCACATTTCACTTTGAAGAATCAAACAGAATATGAAACTATTTTCACTAAGTTTCTTGAGTTTTTTTTTTTTCTTGTAGTGGTTGTTGGTTACAGGCCTAAATAAACATTGGCTGAAGTCTAAATCTCACAATTAATCATCAAATGCTTAGACAGTAGTCACCATGGTTCCTAAAAATCTTAAAACAAGAAGCAAAAAAGCCATTCTATAGGAAAATGGCATCTCTTACTCAGCACATGATTGGCATTTCCCCTTTTGATCCAAGAATTGGCCATGCCCACAAGTCCGCATATTGCAATTTTTACATTCACGGCCTGAAGAACAGTGAGACATGAACAGTTAAAAAATGCATTCTCATAATATTTTAAGACAAAATATCATTATAATTATAATTACACTGGTACCTACAGGTTTTGAAGCATTTGTGTATAAATGTGTTGCAATTTTAACCAACGAGCATGTTTCAATTATTTTTTCATTAAATAAAACTTTATTTAATTGAAAAATGTAATTGTTCTATTGAAACACTGTAGAGCTAATCTAACTTGAAAGGACCAAAATCTTATCACTGTAATTAAGAATTTTAGGCTCACCACACATACAGTTAAAAATAGCACTTTTTACTAGTGTTTTTCAAGCGCCCCTGTATTTAGGAAATCCTTTAGTAAATATATTGACCCATTTGGATCTGAGACCGACCACAAAGTTCCACAAAGATTTAGGTTTCTTTATTTAATTGCTGTTCTGTATCATTATGCTTTTTCTGTAGCAATAATAGTGATTAAGCTGTAATAAAACATAACCTTCAGGTGCTGAAATACATTTGACTAGCAGTATAGGATATATATATATATATATATATATATATATATATATATATATATATATATATATATATATATATATATATATATATATATACACACAGTGCCTTGCGAAAGTATTCGGCCCCCTTGAACTTTTCAACCTTTTGCCACATTTCAGGCTTCAAACATAAAGATATACAATTTTTATTTTTTGTGAAGAATCACCAACAAGTGGGACACAATTGTGAAGTGGAACGAAATCTATTGGATATTTTAAACTTTTTTAGCAAATAAAAAACTGAAAAGTGGTGCGTGCAAAATTATTCGCCCCCCTTTACTTTCAGTGCAGCAAACTCACTCCAGAAGTTCAGCGAGGATCTCTGAATGATCCAATGTTGTCCTAAATGACTGATGGTGATAAATAGAATCCACCTGTGTGTAATCAGGTCTCTGAATAAATGCACCTGCTCTGTGATAGTCTCAGGGTTCTGTTGAAAGCGCAGAGAGCATCATGAAGACCAAGGAACATACCAGGCAGGCCCATAATACTGTTGTGGAGAAGTTTAAAGCCGGATTTGGATACAAAAAGATTTCCCAAGCTTTAAACATCCCAAGGAGCACTGTGCAAGCGATCATTTTGAAATGGAAGGAGTATCAGACCACTGCAAATCTACCAAGACCTGGCCGTCCCTCTAAACTTTCATCTCAGACAATGAGAAGACTGATCAGGGATGCAGCCAAGAGGCCCATGATCACTCTGGATGAACTGCAGAGAATTACAGCTGAGGTGGGAGAGTCTGTCCATAGGACAACAATCAGTGGTACACTGCACAAATCTGGCCTTTATGGAAGAGTGGCAAGAAGAAAGCCATTTCACAAAGATATCCATAAAAAGGCTTGTGGCAAACTTTAGACGAGACTTTTTATGGATATCTTTGAGAAATAGCTTTCACTATCACAGAGCAGGTGCATTTATACAGAGACTTGATTACACACAGGTGGATTCTATTTATCACCATCAGTCATTTAGGACAACATTGGATCATTCAGAGATCCTCGCTGAACTTCTGGAGTGAGTTTGCTGCACTGAAAGTAAAGGGGGCCGAATAATTTTGCACGCACCACTTTTCAGTTTTTTATTTGCTAAAAAAGTTTAAAATATCCAATAGATTTCGTTCCACTTCACAATTGTGTCCCACTTGTTGGTGATTCTTCAAAAAAATTTAAAAATTTTATATCTTTATGTTTGAAGCCTGAAATGTGGCAAAAGGTTGAAAAGTTCAAGGGGGCCGAATACTTTCGCCTTTCGCAAGGCACTCTCTCTCTCTCTCTCTCTCTATATATATATATATATATATATGTGTGTGTGTATATATATATATATATATATATATATATATATATATATATATATATATATATATATATATAAACAATGAATTCCAGACATTTATAGCTTGCAAAAAGTTTAAGTTATGCTTAAAATCAGCATTTTTTTAAAAACTAAAAATAAAGGTACATACAATGGCACATGGTTGATTTGATACTAGATTTTACTTACACATGCTACAGTTTGTGCATTTCGTACAGTTTATACACCAGTTGTTAGATGAACGGTAAAGCCCATCTTTGCAGATGCATTCCCGGTTCTTTAGATTTGTACATTCACTCTTAGTAATCTCATCTGTAAATCAAGAGATCTCTTTCAAACCTTACATTACACAAATATATCATTTAAATATATTTAATTCTATAATATATACAGTGCCCTCCACAAATATTGGCACTCTTGGTAATTATGAGCAAAGAAGGCTGTGAAAAATTGTCATTATTATTTAAGCTTTTGATTGTTTGTTCAAAAAATTCACAAAAATACTCTGCTCTCATGGATATCAAATAATTGCAAACACAACACAGGTTATTTAAAAAAAACCCTCATTGTTAAATATAGGTGTGCAGCAATTACTGGCACCCCTATGAATTCATATAAGAAAAATATATTTGAAGTGTATTCCCACTGATATTTTAAAAAATTTTAGTCCACTTGGGTGACTAGGAACAGGAAATTGTTCAACCATGCCTTCCTGTTTCACAGGGTTATGAATATGAGGTAACACATAGACCAAATTCCCTTAGTCATTCATAACAATGGGTAACACCAAGGAATATTGCTGTGATGTGCGGCAAAAGGTTGTTGAGCTTCACACAATGGGAGGTGGATAGAAGAAAATATAAAAAGCATTGAAAAATGCCCATTTCCACCATCAGGGCAATAATTAAGAAGTCTCAGTCAACTGCAAATGTTATTAATCAATGTGGAAAAGGATGTGTGTCTATTTTGTCTCAACGCACTGTGAAGAGAATGGTTAGAGTGGCCAAAATATCTCCAAGGCTCACGCCTGGAGAATTGCAGAAGTTATTTGCGTCTTGGGGTCAGAAAGTCTCCAAAACTACAATCCGAAGTCACCTTTATCACCACAAGTTGTTTGGAAGGGTTTTAAGAAAAATGCCTCTACTCTCATCCAAAAACAAACTCAAGCATCTTCAGTTTGCCAGACACTACTGGAACTTCAAGTAGGATCGGGTTCTATGGTCAGATGAAACCAAAATAGAGCTTTTTGGCAATAAACACCATAGGTGGTTTTGGCACACAGAGAGGTAGCCATATGCCTTATGCCCATGGTTCCCATGTCCCTCATGCCCATGGTTAAATATGGTGGTCCCTTTTTAATGATTTGGGGCTGTTTTTCTGGCAGAGGACCTGGACATTTTGTTAGGATACATGGCATCATGGACTCTATCAAATATCAACGGATATTAAATGAAAACCTGACTGCCTCTCCCAGAAAGCTTAAAATGGGCCGTGTTTGGATCTTCCAGCAGGAGAATGACCCAAAACATACATCAAAATGCTTTACACAAAAATGGATTACTGCACACAAAATCAAGGTCCTGTCATGACCATCCCATTCCCCTGACTTAGAAAACCTGTGGGGTGAACTGAAGAGGAGAGAATACCTGCGTGGACCTCAAAATTTGAAGAATCTGGAGAGATTCTGTATGGAGGAATGGTCTCAGGTCCCTTGCCATATATTCTCCAACCTCATCAGGCATTATAGGAGAAGACTCTGAGCTATTATCTTAGTAAAGGGAGGTAGCACAATGTATTGACTAAAAGGGTGCCAATAATTGTTGCACACCTATATTTAGCAAAGATATATTTTTTTTCTATAAACCTGTGTTGTGTTTTCAATTGTTTGATATCCATGAGCGCAGAGTATTTTTTGTGAATTATTGTAACAAAAGATCAAAAGGTTAAACAATAAAGACACATTTTCACAGCCTTATTTGCTCATATTTACCAATGGTGCCAATATTTGTGGAGGGCACTGTATAATAAATATAATTTAAGACTGAATTTTAAAATGATAATTAATTTTACTCACCACGTCCACAGACATGGCAAGGTATACAGTCAGCCAGTGTGTTGTTATGTTCTGTGTATTTGTCCTTTCCGCATTTCTCACAGAGTAACTGACTTGAATTTGTTTTGCATGCTCCTTTTTTGAAATAGCCTGAAAAGTCAGATTTGCATTAGGTTCCTCAAGAGTAACACATTTATATGTACTCTACAAGGCTTTACAATAGTAGTACAGACTTCAAGTGGTTTGAAGTTCATTAATTTTACATATAAAACAGAACTGTTGAATTCTCAAAGGACAGACAATGGATTGGACAGAAGGTGTTGGTTAATTTAGCATAGCTTGACATTAGTGCTGGCTGTAATTCAAGTCACAGGTTTATATTAATTTGATCATTCTAGTATACTAACATTTATAGTAACAACATTTACAGGGACTTATATGGCAGATGTTCCTCTAACCATAAAAATAAACAGACCTTTACAAATGTGCTGTTATTTTACACTCAAATGTGTATAATTGGTGATATGGTAAAGCTTTCTGTAAGGTGGGAGGAATCTCAGCACATTAAGGTGTTGATGGGAGGAATCTCCACACATTAGAAAGTATCAGCACATTGTAATCACCCCTTTTCCTGATAAATAACTTTTTGCATTCTCTGGTCTCTTGGTAACATAAAAAGCTGTCTTATTAACTTGGATGTTCCAGAACTTTTAATTCATTCATAATTCATAATTGATTCAATCATAATTGTTAATATTTTTGATCATTTTCCAATTGTTGTTGAATAAAACACTTCAGAATATGCTGTAATTGGAAACTCATCAGTTTTAGGGTGTGAACAGTAAGCTGGGCCACATCACACCACTGCATCATTCATTATTTTTCTATAACAATTCCCTGTTGTGTTTTATTCCTTACTTATGCTTCATCTTAATGCTTTAATGATAAACTTTAAAATTACTGCATACATTATATGGCCAAAGTTTGTGGACACATGAACATCACACCCATACATGATTTTTGAACATCCAATTCCAGATTTATTCCCTGTTGCTGTTATTATAACCTCCAATCTTCTGGGAAGGCTTTCCACTAGATTTTGGAGTGTGGCTCTGGGGATTTCCCTATTTAGCCACAAGAGCGTTAGTGAGGTTGTGCACTGAGGTCAGGTAAGAAGTTCTGGGATGCATTCAGTATTACAAAGGTGTTTTTACAATGGTGTTCGGGTCACGGCTCTGTGCAGGCCATTCGACTTAGTTCCAGTGAAGGGAAATTGTAATGCTACAGCATATAAAGACAACCTATACATGCTGTGCTTCCAATTTTATGGCAATAGTTTGGGGAAGACCCACATATGGGTGTGATGGGCAAATGTCCACAAACTTTTAGCCATATAGTGTATGAATACACGTAGTACAATTGCTAATCATGAAGAAATTGAGCAAAACAACATGCAGCAAGCAGACACTTTGGTAAAGGCCTCCACTTCAATGGTTGCTGAAAAAAACACAATTTTTAACCATCTTTCCATTTCAAAAGGAGAAACTTTGTTTACCTGCCAAACATTTTGTGCTAGTTGTGCTAAGCATCTGATTATCAAGCAAGGGTTTTAAACAATCTGAACAGTCTCCACTGTGGCACAGAGAGGCTGCAATCAGAACAAGTACCTGAAGAACAAAGAAATATCACATAGAAAAATTATCCACTTAAGGCTGATTACCCTGACCAATATTTACTTCTTTACAGTTTTACCATTTGTTTCAGTACAAAATTAATTATCTGCACATTTTTGGATATCTTTAAGCTGTATCATGGTTTCTCAATTAAAGGAAGTCAGAAACAGATGAGCAAATCACAACAGCATGAGAATAGAATATCCACATTGTAATCATACTTAATTATAAAATCCCAGATTTGTAGAATCATTTTTACTTGTAATTTCCAAATAGTCTCCCAATATCACACTTATTCAAACTGTAGACAAACGCGATTGTAAACAAACCATCTAGAAAGGTTATATTATGTGGGATTTTAACACTTAATTAAGATGCATCACTGGATCACTGACAGTGTGTTTAGTTTATCCCAGCTTCTGAGCACATTTACATTACCATAATAGCAGGATAGACATCATGTAAAGTTTCTACTGATGTCTATAAGCCATTTCTGAAGCTGTAAAGCCTTCAAAATGATCATTCAAGCCCTGATCTGGAACTGGACTAAACTGATGATACAACTGGAATGGGGTTGGGTGTCCCTGCCGTAAAATACAAGTACATTTTTCCTAGCATTCAATATGCGTTATGTTTTTTTTTTTATCATTTAATATGCAGGTAGTAGCTAATTGTAGGTAACTAATAAATTCATGTTCAGAAGTATGTGGTTACTCACCATAAACGCTGCTGACATTGTCATGGGCAAATGAGTTTTAAAATATCCATGAACAGAAACTTGAATTTCAGAATGTACATTTGACCAAATAAAATGTACAGAAATAAATTAAATAACCAAAAGGTAGGCAAATAATTGAATTCTGCTACATAGTAGCCTCAGACGTTCACAGCTACTGCCGATTTCACTAAACTGCTCTTCCACAAAAAGACTACTACTAACAGGATGTTTAGTATTGAGGACCTGAAACTTTATGTGGTGGTGAAGTGAAAAAAAAATTCTCAGAAATGTGACACAGGAAAATACGTCAAACCAACCCCTCCAGAGTTCTTAACAGGTAACTGGGATGGTAAAATTTTGTCACAGAGGAACATCCTCTTCTTTGTTATCTTTAGGTCACTCTGCTGTAGCTAAATCAGTAATCAGTCAAACTTATGGCGCTTCGTACACAGGTTGTTCTATAGGTGCATTCGTGTAATAGGACTAACAATGACACCTAGTGGAGACTAAAAGGCTCATGGCGAACAAAAGAGGTTTTAGGCTTTTTATAAAATAAGATGTAATGATATACTTCCATGACATATGTAATGGCATAAAGTCACATATTTCGATATTTGCAGATATGCGGAAATTAAGGGACGTCTCTAAATTTACATACGACATTGTTATACTCACAGTCACAAAGTTAACTGTAAAGTGTTCATCTGAGTGTCAGCTAGATTTTTGATATTTAACAAAATAAACTATTAAATCATATATAAAATTTGCATACATTTCATTACACAATGGGCCCATACAGAAAATATACCATAATTTAAAGCTCAATAGCATTTGAAGGGAATGACTTATAGTCACACATCCAACTGGATAGTGTTCTTCTATGTGTCAACTATAACAAACACCTTTTAGATTTTTGATATTTAATTTTTATTTTTTTTTTAATCTTTTGTTCTTAGGCAATCCAATGCTGTTTTCAAGTGGTAGTGAATAATAGAGACCAGGGACACAGGATTTTTACACTAGACCACTACACAGCAAGTGTTATACTTCATGGAGGACGAGATGAAGTACGGAGAAACCGTTTCTCAAAGGTAAAGATTATTTTTATCTTTAATAATTTTAAATAATTTAATTAAATTCAATTTTATTTGTATAGCACTTTTAACAATGAGCATTGCCTCACAGCAGCTTTACAGATACAAACACAGGATACAGATTTTAAGCGTGTGAATTTATCCATAATAGTTTAAGACAGTTACATAACAATGAAATGTCAAGTTTTTTATTTCATTTTTTTATTTTTTTATTTCAGGTGGACTTTGATGACTACGAAGACATGATAAGTTTCCTGAATGTCAACAGGAATCATTGGATATTTTTGGTTAAAACATTTTATACTACTTTTTTAATATACATGAGACACTGTTATATTACTCTATTCTATAGAGGATGTTCATAATTTGGTTGGCTTGAAAAATCACATTGAATAAATGTTCAGATGAGCCAAGACTATTCAAACACCAACCATCAAAATTCAAATATAAACGAGCCCGTACAAGGACATATGCTTTTCACTCTGTCTACACCACACACAAGAGTCTGGAATAGTTTAATTAATTAATGAATGAATTAATTAATCCATCCATCCAAAAATTTAACTTTCAAGCCAGACTTTTTCAAACCAACCAAGTTTTTGTACAAAATTGTTTTGTAGTTTCATTCTACTTTCATCATTTTTTATTATTTATTTTTTTTTTATCTTGCACAGTATCTCCATGCAGCATCCAGCCAAGTGTTTGTGGTAGACCCAGCAGGACATGATGAAGAAGCAAAATCCATGCATGCAGCCACTAGATTTCAGTAATATTTTTAGCTTGTTATATTCTGTACTTACAAAGATGGGTTACAAATTAGAAGAAAAAAAAAGCACGACTGCTTAGCCTCTAGTGTGAAGAGGCCCACTTCTTTTTGATGTGTTTTCTTGTCACGGGGCATTGAATGGTGAATGATATGCTGTGTCCTTTTCTATCACCGGATCTTTAGTAAATTAAACAAAAAAATTGACTCTACATTTAGATTCACCAAAGAATTAACAAATAAATTGGTTATTTACATGAAGAATGTCCATGATTTTCTTTATTTACACTGCCTAGAGAGTACTTCAAGATGAGAAGAAACTGTCTCAGTAAATGTGACTGGGTGGTTATAAAATGGAATGGAGGACAAATTAAACAATCCACACAACAGGACTGGTACAGCTGTGGAGTGTTTGTCATGCAAGTTGGATTTCCTCGTTAAATTGTACAACATAAAGAAAAACAAAGAGTTTATCTTATAATAAACTCTGACACAGTTCTTATAAATCTGTGGAGCAGAATGTTGATTTAGTTCAGTCTTATAAGAATCCTGGAGTGTACCTAGACAACAAACCAGAATGGAGCGCGTAAATTGAGGCTAAACAGAGGAAGGGTCAGAGCAAACTCTAGTTTATGTGGAGGCTCAGGCTCTTTAATGTTTGTTCAATGTATATTATGCAAATAGTGTATTGAATGTGATTCATGGATATAGATGTATGTGTTTTGTTTGTTTGTATGTATGGCTGCTGTGGTGACAGAATCTCCCCTGGACAATTAAAAAAAACATTAACTTATCTTGTGTTATGTGGGTAGCAAAATAAGTTGGTGCATTTCCAAATATCCCTTGCCATTTCACTATAAACTCATCCAAGGAACGCATGGAACATCTGCGACTGACAATGGCAGAGGAGCTTCTGAAAGCCTCAGGAAATGTATTACTTGTACAAAAACAGCTGTAATTTAGACTATGGTATAAAGTATAGAGATTTATCACAGAAAAAACACACATTTTGTAACATCATACTAAGTAAACATATGGTAATACTATTTACAGTGTGTACCATTTGCCAACAGATCTAACATATGTTTTCAGTATTCAAGAGGGGACATTACTGCTCATTATGTTCTGCCTCATATCCCCTGGGTGGTGGTGCAAAATCATTTTGGGTGGGTAATGTAGCAATGATTATAACATTTATACGGGCATACCATTTTGTTTACAAGTGTGTGTTGTGTGTGTAAGAGAGTAAGTGAATGAAAGAGAGAGACTGAGAGAGAGAGTGAGAGAGAAACTAATTGATTACTGAGCAATTTGATAAGATTACTATTATCTTTTGTCAGATTGAATGTCACTGCTGCAAGACGGGGTTTCATGTGGCATGCCTTTCTATGTCAGAGAAGCAGTTCAAAAGGGCTTAAAAGGTTGACTGGAAGTGACATCTATTTTTTGAAGAAAAGCATTCAATCCAGTACGGGTCACCTTGACCCCCTTTAAGTATTTTTTTTTTTTTTTTGTTCATGCATTGTAGAGTTCAATATCAAAAATCTAAATGGTGGGCGTTATAGCTGACACCTAGATGATGAACACTTTACAGTTGGTTGTGTGACTGTACATCATTCCCTTCAAATGCTTTTGAGCTTTAAATAATGGTATATTTTGTTTATGGGCCCATTCTGTAGTGAAATTCATATCAAATTTACACATTATGTAACAGCTTATTTTGTTAAATATCACAAATCTAAAAGGTGTGCATTATAGCTGACACCTACGTGCACACTTTACAGTTGGTTATATGACTGTAAGTCATTTACTTCAAATGCTATTGAAGTTAGAATCGTGTTTAACAATTTTGTATGTAACTTTAGAGACTGTCCCTCAATTTCCGCATTTCTGCGAATATCAAACGTCAAACATCAAGCCAACTTTATGCCAGTGATGTATGTGGTGATAAGGAAATCCTAATTATATCACACACACACACACACACACACACACAAGGTTTTCAGGTGGTACCCCCTTGAAATATGCTACAAGACTTTTTGATCCTTTTGAAACTGATGCAAGCTAAGATGTACTTTATATTATGTTTCCCTTAACACCTTAAAGTCACAGATTTTAGTTAGTCATTTGTGTATTTGGGGGGGGGGGGTAAACTTCTGAACAGGATAATCGGTGTAATTTTTCATCATTTTGTCTTCTTGGAAACATGCAAAATATCTCATGTAGCTTCTGTAAGTTCAGCACTAGATGTAAAATATTAGATCTTTAAACAAAATAACAATGTACACCTATCATCCTGTTGAAAAGTTTACACCCCCCTTGTCAGTGAATGTTTGCACCTTTTGTAATCCTGTTCCCCATTTGTAACAATTATTTTTTTAAAAATAAAATAAAAAAATAAAAACCTCACAATTTATCCATCCATCCATCCATCCATCTTCTACCGCTTATTCCTTCTTCAGGGTCACGGGGAACCTGGAGCCTATCCCAGGCGGCATCGGGCACAAGGCGGGGTACACCCTGGACAGGGTGCCAGTCCATCACAGGGAACAATCACATACACACTCACACCCCCATTGCCCTCACAATTTAATGTTTTATATTTCTTAACCTCCATTATTTAAACGTTGATCTGAACACTCTTAGCCTCTCCATGCCTTACTGATGTGTTTAATTGAACCCTTTGTGTTTAATCAGTGCAGAAGGCTTGCAGCACTGGATCTGGAGCCTTGGTGTGAATGTCAGGAATGGCTCTGCTCTTCGTTAGCACACACACACACACACACACACACACGCTGTATGTTCTACACTCTGGGAGTGTTAGTGGCTCTGTGGGAAGCACCAGAAGTGAACACTGGGCGACCCGGAAGCGCTGCAGCGTGGAGACACACAGAAAGAACACCGAGGTCTTTTCGGTTTTATTAAGCTTCTCCTGCGAGGGAAACTGCTGTCCGAACACCAGGTTTGTGTGCAACGTTTTTACTCCTCCTTTCCCTATCCCCGATGGACAGTTTCATTGTCACGAAAGCCTTCCCGGGGAAGATGGCTTGTCTTTTATCTGGGCATAGGCATGCTAAATATGTCCCCAAATGTCATTATGCGAACGCGCTCGGTCTGCAGCTGTGAAATATTTCCGTGCACATTTCCCTGTGCAGCGTTATAACGCGGGCGATGGCGAGGACGGGGTCACATTCCAGCTGTGAGCCCGGCGCAGTGTTTCGGAGCCATTTTCTGCACGGCATGATTGTTGTAGGAAGTGTCAATTTTTTTTTCTCCAAAGGGGCCGGGCAATTCAAAGGTGCAAATCTGTGTAAACAAATACACACATTAGCACTTTGTCTGTTGTCCTCGTGAAACACAGAGCCAGTGTAAAATGTGAAGGGTGTGTGAAATATGGCGCCGTTCCATATGAAAATAATACGGGCTGCCATTTTTTTTTCTTTCTTCTTTTGTCTGATTCTTTTTTTTTTTTGGGTAAAAGTGTGAGGAGGCATCGAGGAGGCCCGCGTCAGTTTCTAACCCATCACCGCTGACTTGGTCATTAATGAGGATTCCCAAACACTACTGAAGAAAGTTCTGCAACTTTTATACGGCATCCACGTCAAAATGTCTACATCTGAAGTTTTATTGTTAGTCTGCTCTGTGAGGGAGCATCTGTTGGTGAGAATTCTTGGAAATTGTAGATTTCTTTCCCCCCGCATAAACAGTCAGTACTGCAC
Organism: Ameiurus melas; assembly: GCA_012411365.1. Lineage (NCBI taxonomy): Eukaryota > Metazoa > Chordata > Actinopteri > Siluriformes > Ictaluridae > Ameiurus > Ameiurus melas. Next base: position 12,076,332 of record CM022768.1, on the reverse strand, counting down.
AGTGTCGGATCTCAGATGTCAGTCATTGACTCAGGTTTTGGCATTTGGAGTTTTGCATAACACTTAAATATATTGGTGATTATATGTCAGATGAATGTTTTTATGGGATCTAATGTATTTATTTATGATGACATAAATAACAGGAAACTCTATTCATCTCACATCAAAAGCTGACTGTTGTGGTAGAAGCAATGTCATGGTTGTAATATGGGATTTTGTCCGTATTGTGCACTAGTTTGGGTTGGTTAAATTAAACAAACAATTTCTGATATTCATCATTTTATTAATTCTTTTTTTTTTTTTTTTTTTTTTGATGCGCCAGTTACACATCCAGGCTTAGTAAAGCGATATTTAAAACTTTAACTTCTGATTAAAAAGTTCCTGATCAGAACTTTGACTTTTTTGATTAAAAGCTTAATCTGGGATTTAATTTCAGTGTCACACTTGAGATGGATCATTACCAATCCTTTTTCTTACCTTCTAATTTAAAAAAAACAAACCAAAATACAAAATATCTAAGAACTCATTTTCCAGAAGTTCTTCATTAATGACTGCTGTCTTGGAATGTGAGGCGAGATTAAAATGAATTTCTAACGAGTATTTAAACCTGAAGTTATTGAGGAACGGAAATAAAGTTAATCTGGGTTTACTGATCAACTCAAACCAGGATTAAATGATGGCTTGAATGCAACCTGGATTACTTTTAAACAAAATCTAAACTTTGCTGTTACGTGATTCCTAGAGAAACTTAGATGTTAAATTTTTGTTGGTGCAAATAAAAAAAAATTATAAATTTTTGCAGGGTAAAATCCTAGTTAGGATATATAAACTATGGATTTATGAATTAGCTTTCTTTTGTCCTCGTTGTGCACTATGAAATTTAGCTTGTTTTAAAATGTTGTACTTTGCTTTCTTTAAAGGCATGGCTGAGCCTCGATTCAATAATCCGTATTTCTGGCCACCACCTCCATCCATGCCTGCTCAGGTGAGACATTACCTTTGGAATGTATAATTTCAGCTTGCACTTGCAAGTCAAATTTTGACCATTCGTTTTTATCGTTGATCTGTTCTTCAAAGGTCACAAAACAAATGTTAATAGAGATTTAATAATCCAATTGCATATGAGGATAAATCAACTATGTAATACATATTTAGTCAGTTATAATCCCATGAACTCACCTTTGCGCGACTAATACACTGCCTATTATATATTAATTAATCTCATTAATAAAATTTACTATAAGAAGAATTTTTATAGAACAACAAAAGCACCTGATGGGTATATTATGTTCTGTTTACTTGAGACTTTTGTTATATTCTGCCATCTGCTTTCTTATCAGCTGTAACTATTTTGAATCGTCCAATAGTAAACCATAATGGATATTGCAAAACACATTCCAGTTCCATTATAACTTGCATACATATGCAATGTTCCTAAAGACCTTCTATTATATGACCATAGATCTCAGCAGTGGGGTTTTTTTTCCTTTTCTTTTTCTTTTTTTTTCTTCCCCTTCAAATAATGTCCCCAGTTTGAGCATAACCAATGATTCTTACAGCTGGATAACCTGGTACTAATCGACAAGATCAAAGAGCAGCTGATGGCAGAAAAGATCAGACCTGCGCATTTGCCACCCACCACTGTTCCCTCTCAGCAGACGCTGCTGGTGGCCTCACAACCCTCCGATGCCGCGCAGCACATGATGCCAATCCCCAAACTTCAGCAAGTGCCGAGCCTGCAAGCCCACAACTCAACCCAACCTGATGTCGCCCTGCATGCCCGCCCAGCCTCCAGTAGTGTTCCAGGTACTGAACATGACGTTTGGCACTTTGACGTCCTTAGTGTACAGTGGGTTTGTGGATTTAGGAGACATAATCTGTGGTGCATAGGTGCTATATAATACAGAACCATTGGATGTTGTATGTTATATTTTTCATGTATTTAAATGTGGATATGTTACCAGCAGTGATAATGGGTGGTGATTTTCTTTCTGGTGATCAAGAGGTAACCATGGATGACAAGTCAGCTGTGAAGGCTAAAGGATTATGGGAAGACTGGCACATGCGCCAAGCTGTGGATCAGGCTGTTAGAGCAAACCATCGTTCAGGTATAGACCATCCTTTTAATTTATACAGCTATATTTGTTTACTTCAGTTCTCTTCCATCATCTTCTCTTTAAGATCCACCTATGGGAGGGACATCTGTACCTGATCTCTATAGAAGCTTCCAATAGCACCGAATCTGGCTTGCCTGACAGGAGCGTGTATCCAATGCTGAGGAAGGGCCTGTCCTGACTGCAGGCATATAAAACCTGGCCATGCCCACTTCTCTCAGTAAACATTTGTTTCTCACAACCTCAATATTACTCTCTTGTTGCACTACATTTCCTCCATGGCTTTCAGAGTGTCCATAAGAGGCCACACCAGCCTCCACTACGTGTGATCATCATTGAAATGAGAAATTCTAGCAGATTTGCTTAGCCTGCTAGTCACTTGCTGACTTAACTAGTAATTACAGGCTACCTGCTTAGCTTTGCCACATTGTTTGCTGTTTCCACACTGACATGGGTACCTGCTTGTCTGTCACAGCTAGCAGGCTTCCACTATAACATGGCACTGTTTAAGGTCTTTGAGACCTAGTGAGGCAATTCCGCTTAATGCAGTGCTCTTAGCACAGAGAGGGATTCATGTCATTTTTGCTTTGCTTGTATGGAGCTAAAACATGCTGAGGAAGCTACCACCCAACTGGAAGCCATTGTCTCATGCTCCCCAAAGTAACAGCAGTATGACGGCAAACTCCTGGGCTCTCACCACAGGCCAAGGAAAATGGGGGGAAATTCTCTGGCAGGCCCAAGCTCCTAGACAGCAGCCTGACCACTTGGCCAAGTCCTGGGGTAAGAGGTCATTTGCCATTGCGAATAAAACCCCAAACTCCACCCCTCTTACCACAAGAGAAAGAGGCCTGCCTTTTGTTTATGTGGACTCCCCATAGGTATAAGTTTCTTTTTTCCCTCTGGCCTACAAAAAAAAAAAAGAGGAACCCCTCAATCTGTGGGGAGATGCCCTCCCCACCCATGGACACCCATCAAGTGTTCATTGGGGTTACAGCACAAGAGTGGTAATAGGTATCAGCCCATGCTGCCCAAAAAGGCCTGTTTCCAGGTGCTGAGTACTCTCATGCGAAAGTGAGACTTGATGAGATGTACACAAGCAGTATTTGCACACATTGGTACAAAATTACGCCTTGATTTAAGATATGGCCTAAAGATTTTCAGTGTAATAAATCATCTCCTGCAGTCAAATCAGCAGCTCAATGTGTCACCATGATAAATAGATTGTTGTCTGTTTCTATGACCAATTTGCCTGCATAGATCACTCCCACCAGCCTCCAGCTCTGGCTGGACGACTTTTAGGCAACAAGCTATATGATTTCCCAAACGGGTGGTCAACACAATAACCAGGGGCTGCAAAATTCAGTTTACTATGAAATTTTCCTATTTCGATGTAATCTGGACAGGTCAGGCATTTTTGTTCCCCCATGATAATACAAGGGCCTCATCCACTAAAAGGCCGGAAGTGGCAGGTGTTTGAGAAATAGTGTCTCGCCAGATAAGACTCACCTGCTTGTGTCTTATCAGTGCTCAATCTGACAGTATCTTTTCTACACGATCTTATGGACAATAGCACATCCTTGTCTACCTTAAGGTCTACCTGTCAGCCATTTCTGCATGCCAGTTCAATAATGCTGCCGTGTGTTAGCATCCCCTCATCTACAGATATTTAAAAGGAGTCCACCATTCTTTGCGAGTCACTAGGCAGCTTATTTGTGACCTGTCCTTGGTGCTGGAAGCATTGTTCAAGCAGATATTTGAGGGCATAGAGAGTATTGATTTAAGGCATTTATTGATTTAAAATACATTTGTCTTATGGGGTAGCCCTGTTCATGACATTGGCCTCAGCCAAATGCATCAGTGATATGCACATGCTTTCATTTCATCCCCCCTGCACTAATTCTCCCTTAACATGATTGTAATCCAGCTATAATCCTGAGACCTATGATGAATGTAATGACCATGTATAAATGGGGTCTCAAAGTTTTGGAAGGCCATTACACCTCAACTCCTGACCTACTTTTGGTTCATAGTGAATTGGGTGCAATGTTATTGGGCTATACAAAGTTGACCACACTTTTTTCCATCTAAAATTTATGTTTAAGGCTACATTTCTCTGTGAAAGAGGCGATACTCCATCTTAATCCTTTCACCCCCACATAATATTACCTTACTAGTCTTGATCTTCTGTTTAAAGTTATTTCAATAATAAACTGCTTTACTTATTGGTTCCCCAAAAAAATCAGACAACAAAAAGGCAAGGAATCCACAATCTGTAAATTTGATCATGAAACCCCTCAACCCTACATACTTCAAAGTTTGTATTTACAAACCTTCTTACAGTGACACATTTTGCAATAGTTAAATATATGCATATGGTCCCCTCTGGAACTACTGGAACAACAAGGCTAATTTCTATGTTTATACTGAAGACATTTGAGTTTGAGATCAAAAGATGAATATGAGAAGAGTTTAGAATTTCAGCTTTTATTTCCTGGTTTTTATATGTACAGTGAGGGGGGAAAAAGTATTTGATCCCCTGCTGATTTTGTACGTTTGCCCACTGACAAAGAAATGATTATTCTAAAATTTTAATGGTAGATTTATTTGAACAGTGAGAGACAGAATAACAACAAGAAAATCGAGAAAAAATGCATGTCAAAAATTTTATAAATTGATTTGCATTTTAATGAGGGAAATAAGTATTTGACCCCCTCTCAATCAGAAAGATTTCTGGCTTCCAGGTGTCTTTTATACAGGTAACGAGCTGAGATTAGGAGCACACTCTTAAATGGAGTGCTCCTAATCTCAGCTTGTTACCTGTATAAAAGACACCTGTCCACAGAAGCAATCAGTCAGATTCCAAACTCTCCACCATGGCCATAACCAAAGAGCTCTCCAAGGATGTCAGGGACAAGATTGTAGACCTACACAAGTCTGGAATGGGCTACAAGACCATTGCCAAGCAGCTTGGTGAGAAGGTGACAACAGTTGGTCCGATTATTCGCAAATGGAAGAAACAAAAGAACTGTCAATCTCCCTCGGCCTGGGGCTACATGCAAGATCTGACCTCGTGGAGTTGCAATGATCATGAGAACAGTGAGGAATCAGCCCAGAACTACACAGGAGGATCTTGTCAATGATCTCTAGGCAGCTGGGACCAAGAAAACAATTGGTAACACACTACACCGTGAAGGACTGAGATCCTGCAGTGCCCGCAAGGTCCCCCTGCTCAAGAAAGCACATATACATGCCCGTCTGAAGTTTGCCAATGAATATCTGAATGATTCAGAGGACAACTGGGTGAAAGTGTTGTGGTCAGATGAAACCAAAATGGAGCTCTTTGGCATCAACTCAACTCGCCTTGTTTGGAGGAGGAGGAATGCTGCCTATGACCCTAAGAACACCATCCCCACCGTCAAACATGGAGTATTTGATCCCCTGTTGATTTTGTACATTTGCCCACTGACAAAGAAATGATCAGTCTATAATTAATCTTGGGTGAGAACCACCTTACCTCAGCCAGGGCATTGAAAATGGGTCGTGGATGGGTATTCCAGCATGACAATGACCCAAAACACATGGCCAAACAACAAAGGAGTGGCACAAGAAGAAGCACATTACGGTCCTGGAGTGGCCTAGCCAGTCTCCAGACCTTAATCCCATAGAAAATCTGTGGAGGGAGCTGAAGGTTCGAGTTGCCAAACGTCAGCCTCGAAACCTTAATGACTTGGAGAAGATCTGCAAAGAGGAGTGGGACAAAATCCCTCCTGAGATGTGTGCAAACCTGGTGGCCAACTACAAGAAACGTCTGACCTCTGTGATTGCCAACAAGGGTTTTGCCACCAAGTACTAAGTCATGTTTTTCAGAGGGGTCAAATACATATTTCCCTCATTAAAATGCAAATCAATTTATAACATTTTTGACGCATTTTTCTGGATTTTTTTCAATTATTCTCTCACTGTTCAAATAAATCTACCATTAAAATTATAGACTGATCATTTCTTTGTCAGTGGGCAAACGTGCAAAATCAGCAGGGGATCAAATACTTTTTTCTTTCACTGTAGATGTGTTAAACGACAGAGAAAAATATTGGAGCAAAAATATTGGTACGTATGAAGGGTAGGTGTTTCTTGTTATCCAGGTGTGTGCTGTTACATTGATTGTTTAAACAATTAATAGCTCTGAACATCTGGTTTTAGCCTTCAATTTCACCTGTAAAGACCGCATTTGTTGTTAAAAAGGATAAGCCTACATGAAGATCAGAGAGCTGTCTATGGAGGAAAAGCAAGCCGTATTGAAGCTGAGAAAAGAGGGACAATCAATCAGAGGCATTGCAGAAACATTGGACATAGCCAATACAACAATTTGGAATATCCTGAAAAAGAAAGAAACCACCAGATTTTTGGGTCGTCCAAGGAAAACAACAACCACTGAAGACAAACACTGTGAGAGCCAGATTGAAATTTGCAAAGAAATGCAGAGATGAGCCACAAAATTTCTGGAACCAAGATTAACCTCTACTAAAGTGTGGAGAAAAAAAGGTTCTGCTCATAATCCAAAATGTGAACAAAACAATCTAATCTGTGAAACATGGTGGAGGTAGTGTCGTGGCCTGGGCTTGCATGGCTGCTTCTGGGAAGGGGCTCACTAGTCTTTATTGATGCTGTAACTCATGATGGTAACAGCAGAATGAATTTAGAAGTATAGAGGAATATTTTGTGTGCCAATTTAAAGAGATATGCATCCAAATTAACTTTGAGGAACTTCATCATGCAACAAGACAATGATCCAAAACACATTGCCAACTCAACAAAGGACTTTATAAGGGTGGAAAAGTGGAAGGTTTTAGGTTGGCCAAGTCAATCACCAGACCTTAACTCAACTGAGCATGCATTTCACCTCCTGAAGAATAGACTGAAGAGAGGAACCCCTGAAACAAACAAGTGAAAGAGGCTGGGGTAAAAGCCTGGAAAAGCAACACAAAGAAGAAACCAATTTAGTGATGTCAGTGAGTCGCAGGCTTGATGCAGTTATTACAAGCAAGGGATATGCAAACAAATATTAAGTGTTATTTACTTTCATTTACTTAAAGACTTGCCTGTTCCTATACTTTTGCTCACCTAAAAAATTGGGTGGTCTGATACAAAAGATTCTATGTTTTATGTTGTTTAACACTTCTATATGTAAATACCAGGAAATAAAAGCTGAAATCCTAAACTCTTGTCTCATATCCTTTTTTTTTTTTTTTTTTTTTTTTAATCTCAAACCCAAATGCCTTTTGGTGTACAGAACAAACAAATGAATTGGCCTTGCCATTCCGATGGTTTTAGAGGGGACTGTAGATAGATGGGTAATTAAAAAAAAATAGGTGAGTGGCTGTACCGGCTTTATGGAAATTACTGATGTCTTCTGGAAAACTTAGCTAGGTTAAGAACCATTGAACTATATATGAATTGTGATTCTGAACAAGGAAGTATTTCTAATACTGTTAGCTATTACTTCTATTAACAGCATTTACTTCTATTACTTCTGATAACAGCATCTCTGATACTGTTAGCTATTACTTCTATTAATAGCTAACAGCAGACAGCCATGTTTAAGTAGCAAATCCCTAAATATATTCCATTTGTTCAAATACAGGTCTGGTACCTACTTCTCGTACAGACAGTCACAGCACTTCACAGGCCATGACATCCACCACCACATCCAGCAGTCAGAGCCGACTAGGAGCAGCATCCTCTCTGAATGTCATCTCAGGCCTGGCCAGTGCCCCTGGCATAGATCAGGTGAAGAACGCAGGTTTGGCGGGTATGCTGGGGCCTCAGCCCAAACCCTTACGTGGACGCAAGAAGATCAAAGCAGAGAATAACACAGGCCCCCTGCTGGTAGTGCCCTACCCCATTCTGGCATCTGGCCCTGACCAGTCAGTCACCATCGCCAAAGAGGGGAAAACTTACAGGTCTGAATACTAATGGGGTGGATGGTCTCTACTGGGCATCTGTACATTTTGTAATATTTTACCAACTTGCTGATTAACAGAATGTCTAGTACTAGTAGATATTTTAGATTACATGCTTTACTGACAAATCTGATTTCCAATATGACATTTATTTATTTTTAGTCAATAGATATTATAATTGTTATGCAAATATAGTGGTTGTTTTCTCGTTATAAACATGGCAATGTAGTTTGTTTCTGACTGCTGTGTCACACGTAATGCACTATAATATCACTATAATGAATGAGTTTCCTTGTAAATGTAGCACTTGCTTGACTTTTGTCTGTCTCTATTCTGGGTAGGTGTAAAGTATGTCCACTCACCTTCTTCAACAAGTCAGAGATGCAGATCCATTCGAAGTCACACACGGAGGCCAAACCGCATAAGTGTCCTCACTGTTCCAAGTCTTTTGCCAATGCTTCGTATCTAGCTCAGCACCTGCGGATTCACTTAGGGATCAAACCTTACCACTGTTCCTACTGTGAGAACTCTTTCCGCCAGCTCTCTCACCTGCAACAGCATACCAGGTCAGTAATCTTGATAAAACCCCCTCCACTGAACCCCAAACAATGAGCAGTACATAAGGGTACTGCATCCTTAGTGTTTATAGCCTGTCACAACATCAGGTTCAGAATTCAAAGGAAAGTTTTTCTTTTTCTTTTGGGGTTACACAAAAGTACTTTAGGGAAATAGTACCAAGGTACCAAACCACTTTCAAAACATTTTTATACTAATTAACCTGGTGATGAAGCTGCTATATGCCTTCTCAAATGGATCGCTATGGGCATAATAAGCTCCCTGGACAAACAAAAGTCACATTTCTTCCCTAATACATGGTTGTGCCTCTCCTCTGCTTAATAACACCACCAAATCTGCCAGGTAAGGATTCCACTAGTGTCTTGAGATCATTTGTTTATACTTCATAAAAATCTGCATTCTTGTGCACACATTAAACTACATTTGTTCTTAAACAAATCTTGAGTTGCTGTGCATTTATTTCCCAATTCGTTTGGTATCAAGATGACTCATTTATTTTTGGTTATTATATTATACAGGATTCATACTGGGGACAGACCTTATAAGTGTGGCCATCCCGGATGTGAAAAAGCATTCACACAGCTGTCGAATTTACAGGTGAGTATAACAGGGAAAAAAAATGAGCGTGACTCAATTAGTTGAAGATTAGGAAGAAAGAGGGACTGACTGTAGACTAATTTAGACTTGGAATAGTAAGAATGGGAATGGAATATAAAAAATTGTCTTTTTGATAGATATAGAAGTTTTGATAGGCCTAATGGAAATGGAAAGGTCCAATGGGAGTGTGTGTGTGTGTGTATGTGTGTGTATATATATATATATATATGTATGTGTGTGTGTGTGTATGTATGTATGTATGTGAACTAAACAGTAGTAGTTCTTTTATTATGTACACTTACCTCATTCCTATTTTATCAGCTATAACTATTTTCTGTCACCCATATTTGTCTATACCCTGTTTGTCAGCCAACATTTATCACACCCATCATTGAAGAGGTACTTAATTAAAGAGATTAATTACTGAACAGTGTTTCCCTGATATGCCCAACACTACAGAGCCAAACGAATGTGCTAGCATGAATGCTTGCTTTGCTATTATCTGTTTTCTTTTAAATGCCAGACATGTGTTCCTCTTATTGCTTAGTCCCATCAGAGGCAACATAACAAAGACAAGCCGTACAAGTGCCCGAACTGCTACCGTGCCTACACAGACTCGGCCTCCCTACAGATCCACCTGTCAGCCCATGCCGTGAAAAACGCTAAAGCCTACTGCTGCAGTATGTGTGGCCGCGCATACACATCAGTGAGTAACCATCTACATACCTCTGCAAGCAGGGATATGGGATTAAAAAATCCTTGCATAAAGTGTCAAAAATTTGAATGTCCTAAGCAGTGTTATATGCAGTATACTACACTCCACAGCATAATAATTGTCTGATTGGAGAACCTCAAAGCAGCCTAGAAGGCTAATATGGTCAGTCTGCAGATTTCAGACCACAGAAGACATGTTTTTGATCTCATAGATTTTGTTATCCAGGTAGCTGATTTAAGCTAATTCCCAAGTGGACGTTTTCAACATATTCATAAATGTACCTAATCTTTATTGCTAATTTGACCTGGTGTCTGAGAGGATTTCCATATGAGCATGTCCATAAATCTTCATAATCATCCTTTATGATAGCCAGCTAGCTTACATAAGCTAACGTGGCCTTGTGTCTGAAAGAGGTTAGAATAATCTAGAACAGGTTAGAATAATCAAGTCTTTGTAATCTTCCCTACTAAATCATCTAGCTAATGTGAGCTAACTTGACAGTGCTTGAGAGAATTTTTGTAATGAGGCTTACAGTTTAATTAGCTATAAAGAGTTTTATTTGAACAATGTAAAACCAGAATGGTAGTGGAAAGACAAAACCATTGGGAACATTTTCCTCAGAAGTAATACATTTAGTAAGTCAATAAGAAACAATACGTATGACTGTACTGTATTGCCATGATCAGAGAGCTGAGGCCACAGTGCTCAGCACTGCCTGCACAAAGGTCTCCTCAAAGGTTGATGCACAGCCTGTGGTCAAGGTGAACTTTTCATGACCTAAGTACTACTCTAGGTTGTGAGAATGATGTCATAGATGTAAACCACTACATAAACGTGAGTGGATCTGCATTTTTTTCTCAAAATGGTTTCAGAGCTGACCACCTCAACCTGTGTTTGGTCCTGCATTCTGTACAAAGAAGAACACTTGTTTGACAAATAAGTTGAAAACAGCTGGAATTTTGGTCAAGCCAAGAGGCATCACAAGGTATTGATAGTGCTCCATGGCTGTGGAAAAGGCAGACTTCCACAAGTATTTTGAAACCTCTGGCACCAGGAAACTGTTCCAGTGCTGCTGTCAAAAAAGGCAAGGGATAATGAACCTTTTGGTGACCTGGTTCAGTACTTTGTAGTAGAGCTCGACCAATAGTGGACTAACAACTAACTAAGTTGGGCAGTTCCTACCGATAACCGATTAATCAACCAATAGTTTTCAAAATTGATACTGAATGAAAACATAACTCATATACTCAAATATTGCTGAACTTTATTACAAAAATAAACAGTACTGACTGTACCATGAAAATGTACTGTACTTTTTTTTTAATGAAATAAATATATAAATATTAATATCAACTGTTAAATCTTAAAGTAAATAAAAGATATACATCCAAACTGAACAACTAGGAAAACTCCACATAAAAGACTTCCAAAATGAATTAAAAAAACACTTCAATTAACACACCAAAATTTGTCAGTGATAGTTTTTATTTCACCTTTAGAGGCCACTCTCATACTGTATAATGCCAGCGGACTCTTCTCAGCCGCTACCGCAACGCATTTTTGCAGATAACCGATAGTTCGAGCAATTGTGTCGATTAATCAGCGAAACCAATCAGTCACTCGAGCTCCACTCTGTAATCAATCCAGTGTAGTCCAAATGAATCCCTTCCTAAAGGTCTCTGGCAGCATGTTGTCCTTGGGCAAGACACTGAACCCCAAGTTGCTCCTGATGGCAAGCTAGCACCTTGCATGGCAGCTCTGCTACCATTGGTGTGTGAGTGTGTGTGTGTGTGTGAATGGGTGAATGAAACACAGTGTAAAGCGCTTTGGATAAAAGCGCTATATAAGTGCACATTCACCATTTACCGAAATCCCAAGGTAAAGTGTATAGGGAATTTGGTGGCGCCTCTGCCAGCTAATGGATGATGAACACAGTGTGTCTGAATGATTTGATCCTATCTGAACTTTTTTGCAATAGAAACTCCATAACCTAGGGGTCAACTATCCACTGCCCAGATTGGAGTAGATTGATTTTACTTGCTCCAACCAAATGTTCAGTAAATCTGCCCATTGCTTCAAGAGTCTGCAACATGTCTGCAACATGTAAAGTAACTCACCCCAGCTCAGCGAAATGCCAGTTACTCACCAATTAAGTGACAAACTGGTCTCATGAGGCAGTTCATGAGAGCACATGTGTTCGACAGGCCTGCAGTAGAGACGCGCTCCTCAAAGAATAGTCGGGTGTTGTGCACCTCCATAGCTTCAATAGTTCTTATAGTTCAGATTTCAAATGACCAGGACTGGCCGTACCAGTAAATTCAATCCAAAGAGCAGATCGTCTGATGCAAAATGAAATATCCAAGAACCACAAAATTTCAATCACAGGATCTGCTAGTAAGTCTTGCAACTGTTGGTGTCAAAGTGCATGCTTGTACAATCAGAAAGAGATTACACAAATTTGGCTTGCATGGTAGGCATGCCAGGAAAAAGCCTTTGCAAACTACAGTTTGCCAATGAGCATATAGGCAAAAGACCAGGCCTTTTGGAATAATGTGCTCTGGACAGACAAATCAAAGATCGAGTTGTTTGGCCACATTAACAGCAGACATGTTTGGCGCAGACCAAAGACAGCTTTTCAGGAGAAGCACCTCATACCAACTGTGAAGCACGGTGGTGGAAGTGTTAATATTTGGGGTTGCTTCGCTGCTTCAGTGACTGGATAGCTATGAATTCTGCATCATATTAAAGCGTGCTTGAAGATAATGTGAGACCATGCCAGATGAGACCATCTGTCTGAAAGCTGGACCAAAAGTGGACCTTTCAACAGGATAATAATATTAAGCACACTAGCAAATCCACCAAGGAATGGCTTAAAAAGAAGAAATGGAGGGTTATATAATGGCCTAGTCAAAGACCAGATTTGAATGCATTGAAATGTTGTGGGGGGATTCGAGACTGGCAGTACATGCAATAATAACCTCAAACATCTTGCAACTGAAGGAATATTGCATGGAAGAGTGGCCAAATATTCAGGCAAGCCGATGTTGGAGACTGGTGGACAATTATGCAAAACACCTACAAGAAGTTATTTCTGCAATAGGGGGCAATACAAGCTTCTGAGACCAAGGGTATACTTACTTTTTCACAGAAGAATATCACATCTATTGATATTTCTGTTGACTAAATCATTGAAAAAGCTCATTTTCCTTGTGATTTTGTTCAAGTATATAACCTATATTAATAGGCACTGTTTCAAAGATGATCAAATGTTTGCTTGTCTAAATACTTCAAAACAGCCAACAATTTCCATAGGGTGTACTTATTTTTTCACATGACTGTAGAATTATATAGATTGAACAAACCCTGCTCTCAGAAGCAGGTAAACAATATTCAAGGTTAATAAAAAAAAAATAATGTGCTTGTGTTTCAGAAATGCAATGCATCACTATTCACTTGCGCTGTAAAGCTCACTCAACAATTGTAGCATGTTTTGATCTAAACAGGCAACTTAAATTTACCTGTTCTCTCTCTTTTTTTTTTTTTTTTTTTTTTTTTTATAGGAGACCTACCTTATGAAGCACATGTCCAAACACACAGTGGTGGAGCATCTGGTCAGCCACCACTCTCCACAGAGAACAGAATCTCCCAGTATCCCCATACGTGTCTCTCTCATCTGAGCTTTACTTTGCTCTTCTCTTTACCTCCTCATCTTATTGTGTGTGCCAGACTGCTCTTCTGTTTAGAAAAAAAAGAAGACAGAAAGGAATAGACAGTACTGCGGTCCTGAAAAGGACACCTGTGTTTGCCATACTCTTTGCTTTATTTAGCTGTTTAGTGAAAATTAGTGTAGCGGCTCGACTGGCTGCCATCTCAACACCAGGTGTCTGCTGCTGATTCGCCTCGGACACTAGTCTATGACATGCATTCCAGAAACAGATCGACAGGCGTTTTCCATTAGTTTGTTCTCATATTATGTTACTGAGGGTGTATTAGGAGGCATCCAAAGATAAGCTTTAAGCACTTTCCAGTCTTTGGGGTTCAGCTTAAATGTTTGAATTTTCAGACAGGACGTAAGGCCTTGTTTTGGGGCTGACAGTCTTTTAGTGTTGATCAGTTTCTGTCTCTTTTTACATACAGTATGGCACCATCAGGTTTTACAGGGTTATGTGTCTAGTGTTAGTGTGGACATGACAATGCCTCCACTTTCTGCTTCTTTTAACCATCGATAGACAGATATCAGATATTGGGAGAAAAATGACGTAAAAGTAACATATTAACCTTTTTTTTTTTTTGATAAAATATTGTGGTGTGTGAACTTGGCATGGGATGATTTGGCCTAGAAATGGGATTAATGTCTGGGAACAATGTCATTGTGTTCAGAGAACACCAGCGATACACTTGATCAGTTTTTCTTTATTGCGTACAAACTTTTCGTAACCATTTTACCCACATTTCATAAACTAAATTGTAGTAGGTGTACACCAAGGTTATGTGGTAAGAGTTCCTTTTATTTTTATACTATCTCTTAAAGGCATTTTTCTATAGAGGTTCTATAGAAAATGTACAAAGAGCATCAGTATGACCAGATGCTCTCTAAAATAATCTCTTATATGAATTACATCACAGATGTACCATGTATCCTTTTTTTTTTTTTTTTTTGTGCAATGTCATGGAAATTGGTTTGATTTCCTGTTCTGTCCTTTAGGCCAATCCTAATGTTGTGAGGAAAAGCTATCATTTTTAGCACTTCATCATACGACATTACACTGTCCATTAAATGGGGTGATGTTTTGACACGGTGTGGTTAAAAGTCTTGTCATGTATACTCATGAACTCTTCTTCATCCCTGTAAAAACGAGTAATGTACAAGCACCTTGACAAATGAGTGAGAAGCTGCAACTAGTCATGGGTCTTTTAAATGATTGTCATTATTGGGGATTTGAGGACAAAAAAGCAGCAGCCCTGCATTGGACTTTCTAGTACTAATCACTAAACTTTATAGAAAATGCCAGTGATGCAAAAATCCACCTGTAAAAGCTTTATAAGTTTTGTCTAGTTTCAAAAGATCAGCTATTGTGGCTAATAGTGAAGGTGTATTGTAATTTGCTCAAAAATGTATTCAGTAATTTAGCTGTCAGTGTACTTTGAATCAGAACGAGTACAAAAAATGCTTCTTTAAAAAGCAGCCACAGTATTAAAAGGGAGTCGCTCAAACAATATGAAGTACGCATAAGAATGTAATTGTAAATTTAAAAAGTCTTTGCAACATTTATCATTCAGTTAGATTGTTTCGGTTGAGATATGTAAGAGTGTATAATTGACTTGTACCAGCCGCCTGGAGTGCAAGTAAAATCTCCGGGCAAACGTTACTGCCTACAATATAGACTAATACATATGTATGATTACAATTTAAATTTGCTGCAACAGAGATTTACATACAACATATTACCCACAATCCTAGTATGACCAGTGTATTTCGCTAATTTTATGATGAATACTAACACAGTTCCCCTGAATAATAAATAAATGAAAGACAATTGCTTTACCACTAGCTTTAAAGGGGAGAGGTATGTTAAAGCTCATCCTGGCTTTAATCAAGTATAAATAATATCTGATTAGTGTAAAGTGCAAATGTTTAGTATTCAGTATTACTTTTTCCAAGAAATTCCCCTGAACATGGACCCCCATAGAGTTTGTTTGCAAATGAAGGTGATTTTAAATAATAATTGTGAAGTACATGAATTTATAGAAGTCAATTCAGTAAAATAAAATTACCAAAACATTTAGTGTCACACGGTTAGTTCAGTAAAGCAGTTGTAGAATCCTGATGTTCCATAGTCTTCTCAAAGTGATTTGTGTTGTCAAACACCTTTTTAATCATCAGTCATACCATACCAGTCATTTGTTAAGCTCATACTGTTTAATTCGAGAACATAAGCAACTGCCAGAAGGTTTTTATCAGTGTAATTAATGTGTAATGTTCTCCTTAAGTTCTTTATTATTTCAAATGTGTATAGGTTTCACAAGTTGTTGCTTTCAAAGTTCCAATAGGCCAAAGTTACAGTGGTCTAAATATGGATTTGTTCAGTTTACTGATTCAACAGATTGTCGATTTAAAAAAAAAAAAAAAAAAACCTAAGTAGCCCAAAGTTGCTTTCTAATTTCTTTGAGGTTTATAAACTCAGCAGAGGAGTAATGTTTTTGACTGTGATTTGTCTGTTACAGTGATATGATCTCCGTCATTCTAATAAAGAGAGCAAACAGTATGTAACGATTCCTAATCACAAAGAGGCTCAAGTGTTGGTTTGATCCCATGTCCGTTTGTCTGTGGCCTAAATAATGTTCTCATTGTGTATAAAACCTCAATAGAAAGCTGTACAATGGAACTCAAGCATGTTTACATATCAAAGCCCCAGTCAGTATGTTCTGGCTTTTTTGGTTTTCACATTTCTCATAGCAGACTGGCAGACACTGATTGTGATGATTTTTTTTTTTTTTTGCACATTAGTCCGGTTTTATTTAGCTCTGAATCAATCCATCCTAACCGGGGCTTTAACAGACTCCAGATTACTTTAGCCAGTTGTCCATTTTTCGAAATCTCTTTATATGAATGAGATGTGTACATTTATTATAAAGTATACCATGTATTCATCATTAATAGTGCAAAATACAAGCTTTAGCTAATGTACTTTGGGTTTTTTGTTTTTTTCATCTGTATTTCCAGTTATTGATGATTATCTCTGTAAGTACTGATTGTTTTTAATATCCATTCTTTTTATCATTTATTTGTACCTTGAATATTCACCTTGATGGTTGTATTTCTTCCCCTCACCCCCCATGTTGACGTTTTCAGTATTCAGTGTTAAGCCTTTTTTATGTTTCCGCATGGACTTCTCTGACAGTAATTGTTATTAACTGTTAACAAATATATGACATTGTTATATGTCTGGAAGTTATTACATTTCATTTGTCTTGCATTGTGGTCTCCAAGATTTAATTCAGTATGCACAGACAATACAGCGAGATTTAATTTAGAAAATATCAATGTCACAAACACTTTGTATCTATCTTGTTTAATAAACTCAGACTGTTATATATGTGTTCACATAACTTCTTAAACTTTTGTTTAATTAGATTGATCATTCAGGTAGCAAGAAAGCTCATCTTTAAAGCATTGCGGAAGAAAATTAAGTTCACTGTTTTTGTTTTTAAAAGTACAAAAGAATAACGGTAATACTTAACATGCACTTAACTGACATTATGTAATGCATTGGATTGCATTAATAAACCATAAGCAATATAAATTAATGAACACTTTAATTGCTTAAAAATAAATGAAGTACTAAATACTCAGAACCTGCATAAATGATTTTTTAACTCATCAGTGAGTAAAATTAAGGCCACAGTGGGCAATGTAAACCAAACCCTTAATAAACTGGCAAAGTTCAGAACTGGAGCTGAAATGCAAGTTCTAATATTTACACCTGAACACAGAATTCAATAAATTATGAACGTTTTCAGAACATGCTGTAATAAAATGTTTGCCAATTCACATGGACTTATTTTTGATCATGAATTGAATAAATGGTCATCACTGTAGGTGCATTACAGTAACTTTTTAAACAAATGTCAGTTATCTTTATTACTTGCTTTAATTAATTATGATTAAATTTGTGCTTCATTAATGATAACTAATGCAGTGTACAATGCACGTTCAGTGATCCTTAACAAAGTGTTACCAAAAAAAAAAAAAAAATCATAATGATTTTTGTAAATGATCAAATAATAGTATTCAAAATCATGATTAGCCAGATTTAGCTTTTTCATATTTTGGACTAGGGAAGACACAGCAGCTACAGTAACAATGTTTTACTATCAGTTTAATATCACATCCATTACTTTCAACAGATTATATCTTCAAATTTCAAGCATAATTACTAAGAAACAGCACTTCTAGCAAAGGGATAAGGAAATGGATGGTGCTTGATCAAAATTGCTACAACAATAACTTTTTGCGCTCTATAATCAATCAAGTGGTGCATGATAAAGAGTGAGTTGGGGAATACTTGCATGTGATGCAGAAGTATCTACATGCATGTTCTTTGTACTGACAGTCAAATAAATGTGACATTTGTGCTCAACAGATGCACACTCAATTTGGTTGGAGCTAAAATATATATATATTTTTTTTTTTAAAAAGGTCATTTTTGGTACTCGTTTATGATCTTAACATCTACGTTGTGTGAATTGCTGGTTTATAATGTTTGTTTATAGTTTATGTATTTGAACTGAATGTGCTGTTCTATCCTCTGAAAAACCAAAGAACTGTACAACAATGAAAATATAAATCGCTGTTTAATAAGAAAATACACATTTGTGTGCTCAGTTGTTCAACAGTGTAGTATAATAAATGCCAAGAGCATTCATTATTTTCAAAACATGCAGGATATTGATTTTTGTTCCTCAGGTGGTTATAATGTAGGAAATAATACAGCACAATTAAAAATAAATAAATGAATCAATACCCATTTTGTATATACCGAACAACACTGTAAGGCTCTTCATACAAGACTGGAGACGATGCTGTACAATAAGCAACATCATTTTAGTGCAAGACATCAGCCTCCAGCACAAGGCTTTGAAGTAATTATTAAAGTACTATTGTGTTAAAGAATACACTATTCAATTTCGCTTTGAGTACCCTCAGTTCTAACATGTATTAAATAAAACGATCTGACTTTAAATATGATCAAATCTGTGGCATGAAATTCCATGTGTTGTAGTCAGTATATGAACCATGACAAAGGCCAGGGAGCTCACATACATGTGCAACATTTTTGGTCTAAGCAATATTGGGATAAGAGAGCAGGTTAAGTACAAGACTATCAACTTAACATCAGCCATGAAGAGATGACAGGTTAATGAAGAATATGAGAATATGAAAAGGAAATCACCAAGTCTTAACTATGATTTATTTTATAAATATACACTGCCTTCCGTTTATATTGGCGCCCTTGGTAAATATGAGCAAAGGCAGCTGCGAAAAATTGCCTTTGTTTAACCTCTTGTGCAAAACATTCACAAAAATACTCATGGATATTAAACAATTGCAAACAACACAAGTTTATTAAAAAAATCTTTGTTAAATATAGGTGTGCAACAATTATTGGCACTCCTATGAATTCATATGAGAAAAATATATATTTTAATATATTCCCATTGATATTTTTTATTTTTTAATACACCTGGGTGACTATCAACCATGACTTCCTGTTTCAAAAATATGAGGTAACACATATGCCAAATTCCCTTAGTCATTCATAACAATGGGTAACACCAAGGAATAGAGCTGTGATGTGTGGTAGAAGGTTGTTGAGCTTCACACAATGGGAGGTGGCTATAAGAATATTGCAAATACTCATTTCCATCATCAGGACAATAATTAAGAAGTTCCAGTCAACTGTAAATGTTATTAATCAACAACTGGAATTGGACGTGTTTCTATTTTGTCTTGACGCACTGGGAAGATATTGGTTTGAGTGGCCAAAAAATCTCCAAGGCTCACACCTGGAGAATAGCAGAAGTTATTTGCGTCTTGGGGTCAGAAAGTCTCCAAAAATACAACCCGGAGTCACCTACATCACCACAAGTTGTTTGGAAGAGTTTAAAAAAAAAAAAGCCTCTACTCTCATCCAAAAACAAACTCAAGCATCTTCAGTTTGCCAGACACTACTGGAACTTCTAATGGGATCGGGTTCTATGGTCAGATGAAATCAAAATAGAGCTTTTTGGCACCAGAGGTGGTTTTGGCACACAGAGAGGTAGCCATATGGAAAAGTACCTCATGCCCACTGATAAATATGGTGGTGGCTCTTTAATGTTTTGGGGCTATTTTTCTGCCTGTGGACCTGGACATTTTGTTAGGATACATGGCATCACGGACTCTTATCAAAAATCAACAGATATTATGAAAACCTGACTGCCTTTGCCAGAAAGATTAAAATGGGCCGTGGTTGGATCTTCCAGAAGAACAATCCAAAACATACATCAAAAATCAACACAAAAATGGTTTACTGCACACAAAATCAAGGTCCTGTCATGGCCATCCCAGTCTCATGACTTAGAAAACCTGTGGGGTGAACTGAAGAGGAGAGAACACCAGCATGGACCTCGAAATTTGAAGGACATGGAGAGATTCTGTATGGATGAATGGTCTCAGATCCCTTGCCATCAGGCAATATAGGAGAAGACTATTGTTATTAATTGTTATCTTGGCAAACGGAGGTAGCACAAAATATTGACTAAAAGGTTGTCAATAATTGGTGCACATACATACTTAAAGATTGTTGGGTTTGTTTGTTTTTTGATAAACCTGTGTTTTGTTTGCAATTCTTTGATATTCATGCCAGCAGAGTATTTTTGTAAAAAAAAATAATAATAATAATAATTAACAAAAGATCAAAAAGGTAAACAATAGACCATTTTTAACAGCCTTATTTGCCCATATTTACCAAGGGTGCCAATATTAGTGGAGAGCACTGTAGATCCCAGTTACCCCTTTTTCCTAAAATGTTGAGTGTTTTGTACCAGATTTCACCTGGATCCCAAACATACAAAAGGGTTTTTGTAATTGTAAACATTCACAATGTACCATTTGACATTAAAAGTGCTTTAGCGAATCCCTTTTGTTTTAAATCTCATGTCAAAGGTCATGTCTCCTTTGTGGAGTACCAATAGAAAAAAATATAAAAACACATGGCATGTAACAGCTGCACCGCAAAAATTGTTTCTTACCTTTTCTCCCAGCATGTATAAGGCTTTTTGTGCTTTGGCCTTGATATCAAATAAAGTATATTGCTTTTGAATGTTTCAAAACACAGAACATTTTATTACGCATTACTCTTTGATCCAGTTTGCCATGTCCTCCACCTGTGTAGTCAATAATCAGTTAACTGGAGAATTACAATCAGTTTCCTTTGACATTTTCCATCACTGAAAACAGGAATGTCAGGTGAGTGGCTATTTAATTTTGACCACATGGCTCAGCTGTATGGCTATCTGGGATATCTGGAGTCCTCAAGAACTGGACTGGGGCCCTCTACATGATTGGTGGTAATGACCCTGAGTAAAATTAAGGGTGCATGTTCGATATTACAAAAACAAAAAAAATATGATAATGATTGCTTCAGTCACAGTGACATTGTTTACTATAATCTGGCTACCAATTAGCTATGATTTCATTTAAAAGCACTGTACAGAATCAGCCCACGTATTGGGGTGTAAGGAAGCATTTCTGAAGAAAAAGTGAATCATCTACAAAACTGATGCGAAAAGGCAGGTCTTAGTCATCCTGTACTCGCCCTCAGATTCACTCTCTTCAATGCCACAGTGAAATCTTACCACATTTCTAACAAAACCGTGCAATATCAGAGCATGGCAGCCAACACTGAACTGATTTGTAATGAGCAATTTCTTGTTACTTGCCTCGAGTAAAAATGTCTTTTTAAATCTTTGATCAGGCAACTTCTGACCCTGTGACAATTACTACAGACTGGCTATAAATCTGAGATTGTTGGCAATCTTGATAATAAGGTGCGATTTCCTCAGGCATCTTCACTGGAGATGCTGTGGTTCTCCGCCTCATGCTGGGTGGCATTGGGAGCCATGGAGGAGCTCACATTCAGGTAGCCAATCTCTGATGGTTGAGAGGTGGGCAAAGAGAGAGACGACTCCAGGCTTTTGAAGTGCTCACTCACTTTAACCCTGCAGATGGCATCCAATAGTCCCCACGAGTCATGGAGCCCCAGCTTTGGACTTCATCAAAATATCAACACAAGATGGCACAATTTGTAATTATAAAGACTCCTATTGAAGGTGGTTTCTACTTAAATATGAAAAGGTAGATGTCTCATTGGGTGCACTTTCCAAGTTAAGTTAACTTATTTACATGTAGACCAAGATTTTCTTCAAAAATGGTGGTGTACTGTACAACATTTCGATGTAAACTGTAAAAACACCACAATAAAAATCCCAGCAAAGATTTAAAATGCCTCGCAATGAAATTTCGGCCCTTGAAATGTAGCGTACACATTTCTAGAAACAGCAGCTAATGTGGCACCTACCATTTTCCTATATGTGTATTTATATAAATTATATATATATATATATATATATATATATATATATATATATATATATATATATATATATATATATATATATATATATATATATAAATTATATATTTATATATATATATATATATATAAATTATATATTTATATATATATATATATTAATATATATATATATTTTATATATATATATATATATATATATATATATATATATATATATATATATATATATATAAATAAATAAAAACATACCTTGATGTCTGCAAGAGGCCATCAGGAAGAGTACCAGAGGGAAAGAACTTCTTTACCTCCTGTTATAGAAATATAAACATGAATACATTTTTATACATGCTTAAATAGGCTAATTTAACATGCTCAATGCATTCCAACCATTTTATGTTGGATATTGACATTTATAAAACACCACTATTCATTTATCTTTACCTCAGCATTACACACTGATTGAAGATTTCTCAGGGCACGTTCTAAAACTCCGATCTGGTTAGCCAGCTTCAGGGTTTTGTCCTGAAGCTGCTTATTCTCCAACTCCAAGAACTTCACCCTATGAAAGAAAGATGAGATCTTTACCATGGATCTTTAGAAGTTTATATTAGAGTACTGTGCGGCATAAAAGATCCATTCAAACCTCTGCTGCGTGTCCGTAGCTGTTCGTATTCCATTGGTGCCCATCTCCTCAGCCTCGGTCATCCTCCTCAGCAACTCTCGCCGTTCCAGCAGGAGCTGCTCATTCTCCTCAGTCACAGTCTTAATCCAGTCCTTTTCCTTTCCAAAATGTTATAAAAGTTGTCAGAATTCTGTGCGTGTATTTTGAATATTTAGATTTCAGAATATGAGAAAAATATGTCTCACTTTTTCAGACAGACTCACTGCAAGTGCTAGATCATTCTCTAACTTCTGGATCTTCATGTCTCGCTGGGTGGTTGACTTCATGAACAACTGCTTTGCTCTGCGTAGCTTGGTTTTATGTTCAAAATGTTTTTCATTGTATCGCCTACAAAAGAGCAAACAATTAGACCTGACCTCAAAAAAAGTGTACACCTTTGGGATGAACTGGAACGCTAATGCTCTGGTCTCTGAATGAACAAATCCCCACAGCCATGCACCAAAATCTAGTGGAATGGCCTTCCTAGAAGTGTGAATGTTATTATAACTGCAAAAGTGGACTAAATCTGGAATGGACTATTCAAAAAGCAGATATGAATGCACAGTTCATGTGTCCACAAACCTTTGGGAATACAGTGTATAAACATAAATGATGCTTGTTTATGAATTCCCTACCTAATGTTGGTATCAAGCTGCTGAAGAATATTCTGTAGCTCCTCCTGCAGTCTTTCTGATTCCTGCTGCGAGGAAATGAGCTGCTCCTCCAGTTTATGGCAACTATTCTGACTGAGGCTCTGCTGTAGGATATACCAAACAACAGCATGAACAACTGTGACTAAAATAACTCGATTTACAGATCACACCATGCAGGGATTTACAGCAGCCAGCTTCACCAAGCTGTCAGCCTGTTAGGTCTGCCTCACGTCTACGTCTCTCTTCTCTGCAACACTACAGTGGTGGCCCTGCACCTCAAAAAGCCTAAAATAAGAATCAGGCTTCTAAAAAAAAGAACAACCATACCTGCTCCTTGGCAGAGCTCAGCTCACTCTGCAGCACCTCTAGTTGTGTCTCCATCTGCTGGGAGCGGTACGAGAGCTCGGAGTTAGTGCGACTGAGGGTGTCCTCTTTTGTACGCAGAGCGCGCACCTGCTGTTGCAGCTCTTCTTTACTCTGCTCCACTAACTTCCTATTAACAAAACAACAGGGATAACTTATAAGCATGTTGTGAAGCACACAGACTCCAGTGTCTTAACACTTACTGACGTATCCATTCGTGATAGGTATTTACACTCAAGCCCTTTATGAACATGAACTTGTTATATTCTGTCAGGTGGTGAGCTCACCTCTGGAGCTTTTCTTTCTGCAGTTTAGTTCGGAGGGCAGACAAGTTATCAGACATGTCTCTGGTGTCTCTCTCCAACTTGCTGGTCTCTCCAGCTCTGGCCTCCTCCAGGCGCAATTGATGCAGAGCATTTTTCAATTGCTGCTGGAGCTCCAACACCTTTAAACAAGCATAGCATATAGTATATATTTATGCAAGTCTACAATAACTTGTTTCAGATAACAACATTTTACCAAATGTAAATCTACAGTACATCACCACTACAAGACCCCTTTTTAAAGTAAGACCTAAATTCTGGTAGACCTGTGGCTCAGTTACAATTCTATTTAAATCAGAATACAAACAATGACAGTATCTGTTTATGACAAATACTCCACATATACAAATTGAATGCTGAATAAAGTGTTTCAGCTGTTGAGGTAACTAAAACTTTTGCGATCAGTGAGCTGGATCTGAATGGATTTATTTAAAAATCATTCGTATGGGGATTTTCTCAAGAAATTTAATATACATGAAAATCCTGTAATGCCAGGGAAAAAAACATTAGTTTGCCTTAACATAAACTTAACCTTTTTGTAAATTTATGCATAAGTAAACTGACTAATGTAAGCCTCAACTGACTGGTTTCAAATGACAAATCACGATGAGATCTATACAGTTTTATATAAGGATTGCACTTCCAGGTTTAAATAGCTTGTGTATTTTCATTAAACACAAATTTTGTGAAACCGAGTTGTTTCATATTAATGGCATTAAGTAAATAAAATACTAAATATGAACAAAAATAAAGAAGCCAAGCCAGCATACAATCATTGAGCATATTAGGGAAACTATACAATACTGGGTAAGGCCTCCCTTTGCTCTCAAAACAGCCTCGATAATTCATGGTATGGATTCCAGAAGACGTTGGAAACAATCCTTTGAGATTCTGGTCCACGTTGACGTGAATGCATCATGCAATTCCTGAAGATTGTTCAGGTGCACTTTCATGCTTTGAATCTCCCGTTTTACCACATCCCAAACGTGTTCTATAAAATTCAGATCCGGTGACTGGGAAGGACAGTAAAGAACATTGAACTCGTCATGTTTATGAAGCCAGATGGAAATGACTTTTGCTTTGTGACATGGTGTATTATCATGCTGGAAGTAGCCATTAGAAGATGGCTAAATTGTGGCCATGAAGGATGCGCATGGTCAGCAACAATACTCAAATAGGCTGTCACATTCAAGAGGTGATTGATTGGTATTAGCAAGCCCAAAGCTGTAATTGTAGCCAACTACAGTGGAAATCTGCTGTCAGACGAGATGTTTGGAATATGACCTTTGATGAGAGATGTTTGCAGCAAACTCCCTTCACATTTAACGATGATTTGTGCTCACTGACTTTGTGGGAGTGGCTGAACCCCAAGTTGCTCACGATGGCAAGCTAGCGCCTTGCATTGCATCTCTGCTACCACTGGGGTGTGTGTGTGTGTGTGTGTGTGTGAGAGAGATAATGGGTGAATGCAAAGAGCAAAGTGCTTCATAGAACCGCTAAGGTTAAAAAGCACTATACAAGTGAAGACCATTTGTCTGTACCCCTATAATTATTATCCCTCAGCACCAACCTTCTTGTCAGCAGCAATAACCCGTGCTCTCTCAGCACTGAGCTCCTCCCGGAGGCTACTGCTGTTCTGTCTGTTCTGGCTGTTCCTGGCCAGTTCCAGGTGCAGCTCCCTGGTTCTCTGCTGCAGCTGCTCCAGCTGTGCTGCCTGTGCTGCTGCACTGGTCTCCAGCTGTGCCAGTTTGGCCTGAGTCTGCTTCAGCTCTGCACAGAGCTAAGCACCACAGAAGTGTCAGCTCAGCACATCACCAAAAGCAGAAATGCAGATGTAGTTTTCAGGTGCAAAAAGGATTTTTTTATATTGTATTTTGCCTTCAAAAATAGGTCAAAGAAAATTTATGAGCATACAGACGCACACTCACAATAACCACACATCTCTTGCACCAATATGGATCAATCATCATTTTCAACTACTACACAGTAAAACTACATATTAGCTTGTTCTAATCTGTGCGAGAAACAAAATAGAGGGAAAGCTGTCTAATAAATGTTAGTTTTCATAAAACATTTATTAGGTTATTAACAAAAGTAGCTATTTTGCACTTAGTTGTTAGTGTAAAGGGATTTTTGTGGATTTGTTCTTTTGTTTGTTTCATAGTGTTTACATAAAAAAAAACATCTGATTTAGTTTTGTAAAACTACATTCTTCACAGTTCCTCCCAAGTCATTTTATATTACATTTCCATAAAACTTAAAAATATTCCAGTGAATATTACTGTCCAAAATTTAAAAAACACTGACATAAAATTCTGTCCTGTCTGTAAGTAAATATTTCACAAACATACTATTATGTAAGCAACCATACTGTATATACACAATCAATTCCTTTTCGAACTACCTTG
Organism: Ameiurus melas; assembly: GCA_012411365.1. NCBI lineage: Eukaryota > Metazoa > Chordata > Actinopteri > Siluriformes > Ictaluridae > Ameiurus > Ameiurus melas. Next base: position 12,049,822 of record CM022768.1, on the reverse strand, counting down.
ATCTTCTCTTGGTCCAAGAGTGCATTATATCTCTTAAGGTCAAGATTTTTCTCCCTCTCGTAACGTAGCTCTCGTTCAGCTGAAGTAAAGAGGTGCTGGGTCCTCTGCAGGTCCTGCTTCAGCTGCTTGTTCTCCTCACCCTTCTGCTGCAGGACAGAGTCCTGAGCCTGGGAACAGATACAGAACTAAAATCAAAACATGATTAAAATACAAGTACAATACTGCACTAGTATTGCTCTAAAGTAGCACTCTAAGACAGTTTAGAGCAGAACTATCCACAACACAGCAGGGTGTTTCTAGTGCCTATGCAATGTGACTGTGTATGTGTGCTGACCTTAACCCGGGCATGGGCTTCACTGATCTGAGCCTGCAGGGCCAGCTGATACTGACTAGCAAAAAGTCTCTCCTGCTCCACGGTGGTGTGCATCGTACTCGTCACTGACGTCACACATGCCACCTGGAGAAGTAAAACATAAACATTGGCATAAGGCTAGCACAGTAACTGATCAAAGGTCATCCCTTCTATGCAAGCTTTTCAAATGGACCACCAAATCCCAGAGGTCCTTCCACAAATTAAGACAACCATTGCTATAAAAATTAAATGTCATAAATCTACCAATAATGCCTGCAACAATGGTCATACTGTGTTCAAATTACTCCATCCTAGCAAGGCAATGTAGCATCCTTAGCTCAGTCAGTGAATTAAGAGTCTTGCCTGGCTGAGCTCGTTGTCCTCTCCGGGAGAAGATTTGGGATTAGGGTCACATGCGCTCTCCTGCCTGACAGCATGGAGTTGTTCTTTCTTGAGCTGCAGTTCCATACCAAGCCGCTCCACCTGACCCTCGGCTTGCAGCCTTTCCTGGGCTCTGATACTCAGCTCTGCCTGCAGCTCCATCACCTGTATTCGCTTCTCCGCCATCTCATTCCTAACACAAAACATACCCACATCTGTAGTACTCTCTTTTATTGTATAGATTTAAGTAAAAATATACATCTCATATTTTAAACATGCTTGCTTCAATGAAAGTGATCTGTGACTTAGACACTAAGTTTAGCTACATAATTATAATTTATTCCACACACTAGACAAAATGATTATAAATCAAGTACCAAATGCACATTGAACTCCTTCACTGTAAACTAGTGTTTACTGTGCACTTTTAGATCCTTGTAAGTTAACATCTTATAATGCTCCTTACCTCAGTGTGCTGTGTTCTTTCTCCAGTTTACATAGCTCTGATCGCAGATGTTCAACTAGAGTATTAAGCTGTGTCACCTGCTCCCTGCTCTCTCTCAGGTCCTCCTGCACTCTGCTGCCCTCTGTGTGCTGTGCCAGGTCGTCCTGCAGACGTGAATGAGCACGCTCCAACTGGGCGACCTAAAACAGGACATGCAATTAAAAGCCACATGTCAGGTACAATTGAAACATTTAGGACATTCCAGATTATCTGTATATGGTTTTCTGTAAACAGGCTGATATTTAATGGCTAATCAGTTATTAGTCAACATGACATCACCTTTTCTTCCAAAATTCCCTTTTCTCCCTTTATCTGTGTGAGGCTCATGTTGAGGGATTTCCCTTGCTGACACTCAGCCTGTAAGCTCTGCACCTCTATGCGCAATTTCTTCAGCTCCTCGTGCTCTCTCTGCAATGCCTGAGGACAAGCAGTCCATATTCTAAATAGAAATCAGTGTCCTCTTTAAAGTAATATAATACTCCAGCATTTTTTCCCTAATTTCTACTGTACCAGTAATATATGCGAGAGTCTCTCAGACAAGTTCAACATGCTCCATTTAAAAAAAAAATAATGACAGAAGTTAACCGTTTATTAAAAACATTCTTGTAATGGAAGCTGAAGGACAATACTGGGGTGGTCAGTAAACATTTCTGCAAAACATGCATAAGTCTTGAATTTACATTATAATCATGTACTATGAGTGTTTATATCACACCACTGTTGAATGCTTGAATCGGAGTTGTGAGAGAGGTGTTGATTAATTTTCTATAACAGCACAGCTCTGACATCAATTTTCCGACACGGTCAGAGGGTTTTGCGGTTTCTACAGGTCATGACCAGATTCATCTCATCTTATCAACTTTAAAAAAAATAAAAAAATAAAACAAGAAAAAGAAAGAAAGAGAAAGTTTGGTAAGGGAACATTATACTGTACAACGCAAGTGACAACAGGAATTAACCTGTTTTGCAGACATTCCACAGCACTGAACATGACTATATAATAATAACTATATAAGTAACTAGATAAAAATTACATTGTTCTTTAATAATAATTTAAAAAAATTAATTATTGGACAATTGCTGTAAAACAAATAAGAGTAAAACAAATTGGCACAAGCTTTTATTGGAAACTAATCAACGCCACCCCATTGTTGATTATTTGTCTACAATAGCACATCCTGAAGTTTTTTTTTAACTTTATATATTGATGAAATTCAGCAAATGTCATTATAAGTGAGTTTTGAGTTAAGGGGTTTTCCAATTCTTTTCTCAATACAGGGAAACATGTTACAATTATTGTCCTTGGTAATTGTACTTACCGTACCCTACAAATATGGTAGATAGAGATTATCTTAAAAAAAAAAAAAAAAAAACGAGTATTATTTTACTTATATAGGCACTGTATAACAATGATGGATATATTTAAACAATTCTAATACAATATAAATGTTTGGGGTTTTTTTGCTTATAATGAAGGCCTATTTTGAGTGCATTACCTGTTTCTCCTTTTTCAGAGAAGACTGGGCCACTGCCAAGTCCACTTCTAACTGTTTCCTCCAGTCCTTCTCCTCAGCAAGCCGTCCCTCAAGAAATGTCAGCCTCTCTTGAATAGCACCTTGTAGCTTCAGAATCAAAGATATTACATAATTAAAATAAATACAGTGTCTTAACTAATGACAAGTGCATACTAAACATTTCAATCCTCGAATGTCCTGTCATTAAGAAGGACTGTGGATACCAGATATGCGAACGCAACTGTTGTCGACAAAATAAAAATAAAAAAGGGCGGGGGGGGGTTGTTAAGGGGTTGGGTGCAGATTTAGCTATGGAAAGAGAGTAAAAGTTTAGTGTCAAAATCCCCCAAAAATTTATATTTATATATTTTTTATTCTCTTCTTTCTTGCTTCGGACCAAACAACATCAAGGTGCAAAGTCATGTGATAATCATGTTATAGCCATTTATGCCTTCCTGACACTACTGAGTTTTGGCATTAGTATGTACAGTGGTGTGAAAAAGTGTTTGCCCCCTTCCTCATTTCCTGTTCCTTTGCATGTTTGTCACACTTAAGTGTTTCGGAACATCAAACCAATTTAAACAATAGTCAAGGACAACACAAGTAAACACAAAATGCAATTTGTAAATGAAGGTGTTTATTATTAAAGGTGAAAAAAAATCCAAACCATCATGGCCCTGTGTGAAAAAGTGATTGCCCCCTAAACCTAATAACTGGTTGGGCCACCCTTAGCAGCAACAACTGCAACCAAGCGTTTTGCAGCAATGCAATGAGGCTTTTCCGCGCGTCCTGGAGGAATTTTGGCCCACTCATCTTTGCAGAATTGTCCTAATTCAGTTACATTAGAGGGTTTTCGAGCATGAACGGCCTTTTTAAGGTCATACCACAACATCTCAATAGGATTCAGGTCAGGACTTTGGCTGAGCCACTCCAAAGTCTTCATTTTGTTTTTCTTCAGCCATTCGGTGGTGGACTTGCTGGTGTGTTTAGGATCATTGTCCTGCTGCAGAACCCAAGTTCGTTTCAGCTTGAGTAACGAACAGATGGTCGGACATTCTCCTTCAGGATCTCTTGGTAGACAGCAGAATTCATAGTTCCTTTTATCATGGCAAGTCTTCCAGGTCCTGAAGCAGCAAAACAGCCCCAGACCATCACACTACCACCACCATATTTTACTGTTGGTATAATGTTCTTTTTATGAAATGCAGTGTTCCTTGTGTCTACCGCCAGATATACTTGGACACACACCTTCCAAAGAGTTCCACTTTCGTCTCATCGGTCCACAGAATGTTGTCCCAAAAGTCTTGGGGATCATCAAGATGTGTTGTGGAGAAATTGAGACGAGCTTTGATGTTCTTTTTTCTCAGCAATGGTTTTCTCCTTGGAACTCTGCCATGCAGGCCATTTTTGCCCAGTCTTTTCCTGATGGTGGAGGCATGAACGCTTTTGGGCGGCCGGCCACTCCTGGGAAGGTTCACCACTGTTCCATGTCTTCGCCATTTGTGGATAATGGCTCTCACTGTGGTTCGCTGGATTCCCAAAGCTTTGGAAATGGCTTTATAACCCTTTCCAGACTGATAGATCTCAATTACTTTCTTTCTCAATTGTTCCTGAATTTCTTTGGGTCTCGGCATGATGTGTAGCTTTTAAGGATCTTCTGGTGGACCTTACTGTGTCAAGCAGCTCCTATTTAAGTGATGCCTTGATTGTGAACAGGTGTGGCAATAATCAGGCCTGGGTGTGGCTAGAGAAATTGAACTCAGGTGTGGACAACCACAGTTATAGTATGTTTTAACAAGGGGGGCAATCACTTTTTCACACAGGGCCATGATGGTTTGGATTTTTTTCACCTTTAATAATAAACACCTTCATTTACAAATTGCATTTTGTGTTTACTTGTGTTGTCCTTGACTATTGTTTAAATTGGTTTGATGTTCCGAAACACTTAAGTGTGACAAACATGCAAAGGAACAGGAAATAAGGAAGGGGGCAAACACTTTTTCACACCACTGTATAGTGCAATCATAAATCAAATATGTGCTCATGAAGTCAAACTGAGTGCAGCTACCTCTGAGGCAGTCTCTTTAGTCTGGTCAAACTTCTCCACAGGTCCCTTCTCATCGGCACTCTTTGCATTTAACTCTGCCTCTATATTTTTAATCTGCAAAGACAATCTTCATTTTCACTTTCTGTGAAAATCAAACTTAAAAATAAACTTGATTAAATTAGTTAAGGAATAAGGCGTTCTCTCAGCACTGTGATTTCTGACCTTTCTTTGCAAGCTGTCCATTTCGCACTCATGGCACTCTCGCTCCTCTTTGGCTTTATTCTGTGCCTCTCCAAGCAGTGCCTCTAGTTCCTCGTTCCTCTCCACCAGCTCCTCGTGCTCCTGCTGCTGCTTCTGCAGCCTCCTCTCCAGTTCCCGAAGACGGCAGTCCTTATCCTCAGACTCTCTTTGACACCTGCTCACAAATGCAGACAAACACATGATCAAAGCTGTTTACAATCAAACACGATCATAAAATAAAGAGTATGCAAATTCCACAAACAATCAAATTTATCTTTGGCCTATCTGTACGGTCAAACTCATGTCTGGTCAGAGTGTGTAAATTTGACTTAAGCAGATGTCCCATCAATTAGTGGAAATTGTTTAAGATTCCGTTTATGAAAGCTATAATAAATGTGTTATAATAAGTGTTTCCAGAGCTATAATAAATCACATTAATTTTGACCCACATTACTGCCATGCAATGGACTCTGCTAATTTCCTAGTATTCTTTGCTTACATTTTCAAGCCTGTAAAGTAGCTCTGCTCATAGCCAGAACAGAGCTCTGCACTTTTCCTTAAGAGGAAATGAAGTATAAATACTTTCAACAGACAGGGTGGGATTAATTGGGAGGAAGCAAAGAGATTATTACTGTTTTCTACTGAACGCAATTCACCACACCGGTAAACAGCTCAGAAAATTACAAACTGCCCATCAATTAAACAATTAAATCAAATAAAATTAAATTAGGATTATTATTACCTTTTATGGAGTTGTTCCTTTTCATCATTTAATGGTGTATCTGACAGGTCTGAAGGATTGGCATTTCCACCAACCTAGCACACATATTACGTGTTTAGTAGGAGTACAGCAATATGGCTAGCCTTTTCCAAATATATATATATATAAAAAATAAATAAATAATAATAATAATAATAATAATAATAATTGTCAAGCTCTGCATTACGTAACAGTTAAAAGTGCAGCTGTTGTTATTGTTAGTAAAAAGCCACTTTATTGTAATTCACCAGTACAGATTGAGGAGATTCATGGTCCGTTGCAGATTTGCCTCCAGAATTGGGATAGATTTTAAAATTCTCAATCTGTGGAGAAACAAAACCCATTAGAGTGAAGCTAATGTCTATTCTATTTTTAATAAGAGGTTATTGTGGTAAGAAAGGATTCTAAGCATCCTTTGAAACGTAGCTCCCACATTTCAATTAAGAAATACAACCCACCATTTTCAAAAGAGTCTTCCTCTCGGAGTCCAAGGAGCGTACTCGATCCCTCAGTGCCCGAATCTCTGTGTCAAGTCTCTCATTGTGTTCCTTCGCTTTTTGCAGCTCCACCATATCTGCCAAAGATTAACTTTTTTAGAAACAAATAATAGTAATAGTAATAACAAGAAGAAGAACAAGAAGTAGAAAAATAATAATATGTTTTACTTTATAAAAGAGCCTTTCGTAAGCTCAATGTTGCTGCACAAGGAGATAATGCATCACAGTTTGTCTAGAGCATCAAAGCAATCAGAACTTTTAGACAGTTCTTACCACACTGCTTTAACTGTTCTACTTCCTGTTTTAGCAGTGCCACTTCCACTCCAGTTGTCTGCAGGTCAGGGCCTAACATAAATACACTGAATCATTTACACATTTACAATATCTAATATTAATAAACGGTATGAACTAACAATAAGCACTGGTAAGTAAAACTAGATCATTCATCACTTGTGCCTCTTTGTGATGCACTTACCACAAGTGTTCTGGGCTTTCTGAGCCAGATCTAGCTCATCAGTTAGGTGACGTATCTCCTGATGAGCCATAGTGAGTCTGCAGGATGCCTCTTCAAGATCCCTCTCCAGCTTCTTCCTCTCTGTGCGCTCCTGCTCCAGTTCTACACTGTGGACCTGAAGGAAAACAAAATTACTTTTAGAGCTCACTGAGTAAACATCTTTCAATCTTGATGTGGTTGGTAGGAGTCAGGCCAGCATCCATGCTTGTGCTCACCATGCATCTGCCACATTGAGGAGCTTGAGTGAAGCTGAATGGAGAACATGCTTTAGTGTGAGCAGAGCCAAAAACAGCCAGTGCTGGCTGTACACCAGCTATATCTGTTTACATGCAGCCTAATTTTAGGTTAATAATCTACCTAACTGCTCAAATGGAACAAAGACAATCATGTATATGCCTCATATGATGCCAATCTGACTAAAATTAGTATCCAACAAAACCAGTACAATAAATAGAATAAACCCTTAAATAGACAAATAATCAAAACGGTAATTTTTATAAGCTTTTACAATGCGAATCGGCTGCTTGTTTGACCAACATTGTGGGTGCTGTGAGTGTCTGTCTTGTGAGCATGAGCAAGGCAAAGTGAACACTTGCTGAACAAGCCCAGCTAATATTAGCCATTTGATAGATTCTTACAGGACTCACAAGCTTTTAGTTGACATGGTGATGTTGAGTCTAACGCCATATCTGACATGCATGAGTTTAGGTTCATGTAAGCACATTCTAAATATGCAACTAGGCCAAAAGGATCTTCGCAAATATAAACACAGCCAATGAAAACCATTAAAGACAACCTCTGTAACATCACGTCCTAGTGGTTAGACACAGGAAGACATGCCAGAAGCTGCATACATTCAGTAAATTTAGGGGGACGGGGGTCAACTGAGCAAGGTATGCATAGCTGAAAGAATACACATTCTTGCTCATAATTACAGCTCAAGGAGAGAACAAATACGGCAGTCATAGGAACATACAAGAGGAAGGCTCTGTGTCATTTTTGTTGCCTTGTGCACACCAAAAAGCTTCCTCCATGGGCTCTGATCTGTAGATTCTTTTCCCTTGGGAATAAAATTAAGGATGTAGAGTCATGAAGTTCCCACATTTCTCAGATTTACTGACAAAAAGAGTTACATTTCTGTTCCTGACTGAAAGTTTAATAGAAAATAACCAAGCATGGAAAATGCATAGATATGTCCTCACCTTGCTCATACTCTCTTTAGTGAGCCGCATCATTTCCTTTTGCTGCCTGAGCTCCTCCTCCAGTGTGTGCCGGATGTGGTCTAGTTCCTCCTAGTTTCCATAAAAGACAGCAGCCAAATTAATTCAGTAGATAGAGTTAATTATAAACACACTAATGATTGACTTAAACACCTGGGGAGCCTGGAGCCTATCCCAACCACACTCACACACCCATTCACACACACTACAGACAATTTAGAGATGCCGGTCATTGGACTGGTGGAGGAAACCGGAGTACCCCGAGGAAACCCATGAAACACGAGGAAATTCCTGAAACTCTGCGCACACAGGGTGGAGGCAGGAATCGAATTCCCAACCCTGGAGGTGTGAGGCAAACCACTAAGACGCCGCTGATGGGCACTATCTATGATAAAAATGTAGGTCAAAGTGTGTGACGCTCTCTGTTTTGTTCTGGTTTAGTACCTGTAGGTGGACCTCTCGAAGGTTGCCTGTGAGGGTCTGAGTATCGAGCTTCCTCTCTGCGGCCTCCAGCCTCTCCAGCAAGGTGACTCGTTCTACCAGCAGGTAAGCCACCTGCTCACTGGAACTGCTGTTACTGATTTCAGCGAGGCCTTCCTGCTCCAGCATCTCCATCACCTCTTTATATTGGCACTCTTTTTATATATATATATATATATATATATTATATATATATATATATATATATATATATATATATATATATATATATATATATAAATAAAAATTTAATAAAAAAAAAACACATTCAGAAGGATTTATTTTCAGAAAGCTTGAATAATCTAATGAAAAACACTGAAACAGCCATGCCATGTTTATGAGGAGAGAACAACTTGGAAGTTTAAGAGACTATTCATCCATCCATCCACCCATCCATCAAACCCGGGACCCTGGAGGTATGGAGCGAACGTGCGAACCACTAAGCCACCGTGCGCCCCCCAGAGACTATTCAATTGAATTCAATTTAATCTGTATAGAGCTTTTAAGTACATGTTATAGATTGATAGATCGATAGATAGATAAAGAGAGAGATAAAGCAGCTTTACAGAAATATGATTATTTAGATCCATGCAGAGCAAGCTAGAGACAACAGTGGTAAATAAGATTGACATAATGAGATGACATAATGAAGAAATCTTAAGAGGAACCAGACACAAGAAGGATCCCATCCTCATCTGAGTGTCACCAGATAGTGGTATTGTCAATAATTATATAAAGGCAAAAGGTACTAAGTGTTTTGAAAGGATGTTGAGTTTGAGCATATTGTGAATAGTCTTTATGATTACAGCAGGTAAAAGTCTATAGACTTGGCTTGATTAATGCTCACAAAGTACTGGAAGATTTAGCACCAGAAAATGTGCTTTTTCCACAAACTCTTAGATTGAATAAAATTTTACTAATATTTCAAAACCATGTACGCCCAAAATGTTCCTCAGAACAGCATGTATAGAAATAATACTGACACTTTAGTGCATTGATGAACAACCTTAAAAACATATTTTTAAACAAAAAAAGATGCAAATCATCTTATCATCATTGATGAAAGAAAATACTTCATCAGCCTTTTTGACAGTAATTTCATAGTTAGACGTTATCCAAACATCACTGTGCGCTAAAACGAGGATGCAGCTGCTTTCATTGCAGTCACATGACAGTGCTGCTCACCACTCAAGCTGTGTACAATGAACTAAAACCTCAAAATTTGTTGGTTCCATTATGGGAATTATTATGTAATCAAGTTTATCGAGTAATCAAGTCCAAACAACTTTACATACTACTAGCAGGCATTCATAATTACTTGGATGAATGAAAACCTTCATGTACAACATTTAAGAAGCCTTACCTTGCTGGTGCTTTATTTGCTCAAGCTCAGCACGGAGCTGTTCATTGTCCCGTTCATATTCAGCTGTCAGACACTCACGCTCCTCGAGCATGTTTCGAATATGCTCGACATAACTCTCTACCTGTATCACACAAACACCCCTGTTAACATCTCTTAATCGTGGTGTCTTTATTCTCTGCACACAGGATTAGAATGACAATCACAATCAGAATCAGAATTAGAATCTGTCATGGTGACAGAAGCTTCAAGTGCAGAAAAAAATAGATCACGCAATATAACAAAATTAACAATAAAATACAATAATAAAGACATCGCAAAAATAGACAGGATTATGTATGTTCAGATATGCTATTACAGATGCATAGTTATGTGCAAATGGAAGTATAGAATGTATGTTATACACAGTTATGTGCAATGAAAGTGGAATGACTGTACAGAAGTGTATAATATAATAAATATTTAAAATTATTAAATTACTGTTGCATTAAAATGCACAGTGAAGAGACCCTGTTGGCAGTTTTAATTGTTCTGGTGGAAGATTGCCTGAGGGAAAAAATTGTTCTTGTGTCTGGCTGTCTGCTGCTCAGTGCTCTGTATCGCCGATCAGAGGGCAATACTTTAAAGAGAAAGTGGGCTGGTGATAAGTGATTTTCTTTGCCCTTTTTTTCTCTCTGGATGTGTAAAGTTCTTGGAGGTTGGGCAGGGGGGTACCAATAATTCTCAGTAGTCCTGACTGTCCGTTGTAGTTTCCAGCTGCCAGATTTGGCAACTGAACCAAACCAGGTAGTTATAGAAGTACACAGGACAGACTGAATAACGCTGAGTAAAACTGTATCAGCAGCTCCTGTGAGCAAGTTGAGCTTCCTCAACTGGTGAAGGAAATAAAACCTCTGCTGGACCTTTTTCAAAATGGAGTCTATGTGAGTGTCCCACTTCAGGTCATGAGAGATGGTAGTGCCCAGGAACCTTTATGACTTCACTGCTGCCACAGTACTGTTCATGACAAGTGGCAAAAGTGCAGGGGGGGTCCTTCTGAGGTCTATGGTCATCTCCACTGTTTTGAGCATGTTCATCTCAAGGTTACTCTGACCGCACCAGGCAGCCACCAATTAAATATTTTTTTTTTTTGCAGCTTTTTTCTTATTTTTGATTAGGGCGGAGGTGTGTGTTTTTTTTTCTAAACTTTAGGGTTTTAATTAAGGGGTTTTTTTTTTTGTTCTTTTTTTTTTTAAAAGAAAAAAAAAAAAAAAAAAAAAACCCCCCCTAAGGAACACCAATGTTTAAAGGGTGAGGCTGGTGGTTTTTTTTCTCTTCCCCTTCTTCTTTTTTTTTTTTTTTTTTTTTTTTTCTTCTTTTCCCAACAAAAAAAAAAAGGAAAAAAAAAAAAGTAGATAAGTTTGGTTAAAAGCAGTTTGGTGAAAAGGGTGTAAAAACCCAAAAAAAGACCCCAAATTAATTTCCCCTTCTTTTTCCTTTCCCTTTTTTTTTTTTTTCCCACCCCTTTTCTCCTTTTTTTCCCCTCTCCTTCCCCCCCCCCAAACACAACAACCCCCCAACCCCCAAAACTACACCAAAAATAAACCTCCTGATGCAAAATTTTTTCTGCTCCCCCTCCGTTTTTTTTCTCTTCGTCTTTTTCCTTTCTTCTACATCAAATTATTTTTTAAAAAAAAAATAATATAAATAAATAATTTTCTTTTTAAACCAAGCTGCTGACTCTCTGTGGTCATTAAAAATCCCAAGACACTTATCATAAAAGAGTAGGGGTATAACCCTGGTATCCTGGCGAAATTCTCCCATTGGGCCTTCTCCATCATGCCCCCACTAAAAATCCCCATCCCGAAATTGGCTTCATCACTCTCTCCCCTACATTAATAGCTGGTGTGTGGTGGGTATTCTGGCGTACTATGGCTGTCGTCACATCATCCAGGTGGTTGAGGAGATACCCCCTCACACACACTATGTAAAGCGCTTTGTGTGTCTAGAAAAGTGCTATATAAATGTAACTGTAACTATATAATGCAGCCCCATGTTGACAGCATCATCCACAGACCTGTTTGCTCTGTAAGAAAACTGAAGGGGGTCCAGTGATGTCCTTCAAGTGGGCTAATACCAGTCTCTCAAATGACTATGACAACAGACGTGAGGGCAACAGGTCTGTAGTCATTCAGACCAGTAATTTTGGGTTTTTTGGGGGACCGGGATGATAGTGGAGCATATGAAGCAGTTGGCAACTTCACATTGCTCCACTGATCTGTTGAAGATCTGTGTGAAGATGGGGGCCAGCTGGTCAGCACAGGTTTTCAGACAGGCAGGTGAAACACCATCTGGGCCTGAAGCATACCACATCTTCCTCACAGACCAGAAGTGCAGGTTGAATAGCAGGAGGGGGAAGAGGGGGAAGAGGGGGACTGCAGAAGGTGTTGATGGCTGCGTGAAGTGCAGATCAGAGTGGGGGCGGGGTGTGAGACTGGGCTTTTCAAACCTGGTGTAACACACATTCAGTTCATCAGCCAAATGCTGATTCTCAACAGAGTGGGGGGATGGGGTCTTGTACTTGGTCATGTTTCTCACTCCTCTGATACACAGACGAAAGATCATTGGCAAAAAAAAGTTTTCCTATCCCCTTTGTTATGGTGTTCCTGGCCTTGTACAAGACTTTATTCCCACTTCTGTAAGCATCCTCTTTGGCATGACGAAGCTTTCTGAGTTTAGCTGTTAACCATGGTTTATCGTTATCGTATGAGAAGAATGTCTAAAGCCTCTGGTATACATTGTACACATAACCTTTCAAAGTATACTTGTAACCTGCACTCGTTTCCATCTCTTCCGTTTTTACTTCGACTACCTTGAGAATCAACAGCCCTGGATCACGTTTGCCACCTTGTGGAACAACTAAAACAGTGCAAAAGAATGAAATGCGCATGTGCGACCAGGGTAAGAAAATTTGCATCAAGCGTACAGTAATCAGTTCCTAGCGTATGCGTAAAAAGTGACGTATACTTTGGACTTTAGTAGGGATGCACATATCCTCACAGACACTGATGTCTGTAGCTGCAGCTTCAAAAACACTCCAATCAGTGTAGTGTAGGAACCCGCTCTGCTTCGTTAACCCATCTTTTTACAGTCCTTATTACAGGTTTAGTTGATTTGAGTTTCTGCCTGTAGGTCAGTACAAGATTAGCAAGGCAAAGATCAATGTCCCAAATTTGCGCATGGGACAGAGTGATATGCATCCTTTACTGTGGTGTAGCAGTGATCATGTATATTATTGTCTCTGGAGGGACACGTAACGTGCTCTCTGTAATTTGGCAGTTCACGGGAGAGATTTGCTTTATTAAAATCCCCAAGAATAATTATGAGAGTCCGGGTGTTGTTTGGGGGAAAACAAACAAACAAAAAAAATAATAAAAACCATATTTATTACATACAACACTAGGACTGCAACAAATATTCATATATTTAATTTAAATTATTTAAAAACTTTTGCTATTAACGTATTGTGGACCCATTTAAAAATTATTACTTAAAGTGGAACTATACTAAAATAATCCTTATGTCCCTAATCCTTATCCAGATTAGGGAAGAGGCAAAATGTCCTCATATATTACCACCCCAATTACAAAAAAGTTTTGGACAGTATGGAAAATGCAAAGAAAATAAATAGAGAGTCATTTGAAAATTCAATTCACCCTGTTGTATATTGAAAACACATTATTAACACATTATTTGATGTTTTACTTTGTGAATTTAATTTATTTTAGAAAATATATTCTCATTTCAAATCTGATTAGTGCAACACTCCAAACAAATTGGGACAATTGACTGTTTACCACTGTGTAACATCACCTTTTCTTTTAATAACATTTATTAAGCGTTTGGGTGCTGAAGACACCAATTGGTTAAGTTTAGCAAGCAGAGTTTTCCCCAATTCATCCATTATGCAGTTCTTTAGCTGAACAACTGTATGGGGCCTTCTTTGCCTTCATTGCCTTGTAACGGGTCAGGCAGGCCATGCAAGCACCCAAACTCTCTGTTTACGCAACCATGCACTTGTACAGTAATCTGGACAGAACGTGGTTTGACATTTTCCTGCTCTGAATGGCAGCATATGTTGCCCTACATTTATTTACATTCATTCATTTAGCAAACGCATTTACCCAAAGCAACTTACAAATGAGGAAATACAAGCAAAGCGATATATATCGAGTATTTATATATATATATATATATATGAATGATAAAGTGGGGTTGGCATTTTAGGGGTTAGTTGCATGCTCTAAAATGTGTACAAATCTTTCTGCATTAATTGTGACCTCACAGATGTACAAGTTAGTTGGGCTCTGACACACTCCCATACCATGACAGATGCAGGCTTCTAGACTTGTCGCTTGGATGGTTCTGTTCCTCTTTGGCTTGGAGAACACAACCTCTGTTTTGTCCAAAAACTATTTGAAATGTTGACTCATCGGACCACAAAACACGATACCACTGTGCTGCTGTCCATCTCAGATGAGACCGAGCTCAGATAAATTGACGGCGCTTCTGGACAGTGTTGATGTATGGCTTCTGCTTTGCATAGTAAAGTCTTAACTTGAGTCTGTGGATGCAGCGGTGAATGGTGTTGACTGACAAAAGGTTTACCAAAGTATTCTAGAGCCCATGTCAGAATATCCATTACGGACTCATGACAGTTTTTAAGACAGTGACGTCTGAGTGATCGGAGATCACGAGCATTCAGAAGTAGTTTTCAGCCTTACCCTTTACGCACAGAGATTTGATTGCATTCCTTGAATTTTTTTATTATTATTATTATTATTATTATATTTTGCTGTGTAGAAGATGAAATGCTAAAAATCCAAAAATACAGATTTGTTTTTTGGGGAATGTTGTTCTCAAAGTGTTGGATTATTCACTGACGCATCTGTTGGCAGATCGGCGAACCTTGACCCATCCTTGCTCTTGAAGGACTAAGCCTTTTTTTTTTTTTTTTTTTTTTTTTTTTTAAAGAGGCTCCTTATATACACACACACACACACTACGATTAGACGATTACCTCAACTGTTTCACATCACCTTCTTATTTCAACTTGTCACATTGTTATTAGTACTAAATTACCCCTGTCCAAACTTTTTTGGAATGTGGTGCATGCATCAATTTCGAAATAAACATTTAGCTTTAAAAAACTATGCAGTTGATTACGTAAAACATCAAACACCTCGTCTTTATAGATTTTTTTAGTTTAAATACAAGTCAAAGTACAAAATCACTCCTCTTTGTTCTTATTAGCATAATGTCCCAATTTTTTTGGAATTGGGGTTACAGTAATATGTTGTATTTTCTTACTATTAAATACATCTCTAATTTAAGATGACAAAGTCTTAAGGCAATCTGAATTAATGTCAATAATTCTCCGTTACCTAGCACTGCTGAAAGGCTGAAAATGAACATCAGTATTGTGCCAGGAATATATCATTCATGAAGAAGAAGCCTGTGTCACATACACATTAGGAATACAGTGAAATTATTTCCTTTGCATAATCCGGCTTTTTAGAGAGCTGGGGTCAGGGCACAGCTATGATACAGCGTCCCTGAAGCAGAGAGGATTAAGGGCCTTGCTCAAGCTCTCCACAGAGACAGCTTGCTGGTGCTGGGGCTTGAAACTCCGACTTTCTAATCAGTAACCCAGAGATTTAACCATTGAGTCACCACAGCCCAAATGACTCTTTGGGTCAGCTTTTTTGGTGAACGTTTGTACTGAAAAGTGGTAGACAATGTTGTTACTCTTGTGTAATTTAGTCAAAATGCTTCCAAGGAAACCTCTTTTCAACATGTGAGCTGTTCAATGGCATGAATGGTGAGGACTCTCATTTGTGTGAAGGAAGCAGCATGACAGAAGGTCAAGCAGATGAAAATATACTATATGTATAGTCAAGTCACAGCAGACACAATAATGCTGTGCATCTGTAGTGCTTTGTTGATTTTACAATCATATAAATATAAAAATATAAAAAGCAAATATAATAGAAAGTCACAGAAGACACAGAATTCCCACTACTCAGAAAAATGACTACTCTGGAGCAGTAGGAAACCTAGCCCTGTTTACCGAGAGCCTCATTTAACATTTATTTCCATTTTTTCTCTCATTCATCCAAAACTAATGTAAGGTAGTAACATTAATAAGAGTTTAAGTACCAAAAATTCTACTAGAAGGCAACGAAAAAACGTGAATTAATTTGTAGATAACAAATTGTATTTTACTGATATTTTTATAAAATCTTTAAAAATTAATAAAGTCTTTTCTTATCCTTACAGAATTTTTGGCTGTTACGCGTCATTATTATTATTAGAACATTAAAAAACCAAAATAACAGACAGTGGAAGCACTTGACAGCATGCGAGTCCATAAGACTGTAAAAGTAAAAGCTCATGATTATCTCACTTTGTTGAGAGCCAAGCCCATATAGTCATGATAAAATGTTGATGAAGGAAGGGATCATTAACTGATCATTAGCTATTCTTTACACTGGCTTCTGGGCCTGCCATCTGGACACACACCTCTTTCATCTCACTGGCCTGCTGTTCACGGAGAGCCTGAAGCTCCTGTGTGGCTGAGGCTAGACTGCCCTCGTTGCTCCGGAGCAGACGCCACAAGTGGCACTGACGCTCATCCGCCGAGGCCTCAGGTGGGATGCCATCCTTCTCCAAGCGTATGAAAAGCTCCTTCAGCTCGGTTTTATCCTTGATGAGAAATATAAAAACGCTTGTTCACACACCTACAAGCCACTGTTCACAAGAAGTGCAGGAGTACATGAGACCTGGGTTATTGAATACACCAAGTGCAAAAAAAAAAAAATCTACATGCTGTCTGGCCAGAATACGTGATCCATAAGTTCAGAAAGCTGAGACCCAATGCATCCTCTTGGTAATCGTTCCACAAGCTTCTGGAGTCTTATACAATGAAGTTATACAAAACGTCAGATGCAGACAAGCTTTAAGCACGATGTGTCAGTCAACATATTATGCATTCGATGGCATGATTTACAGTGGATCCGGACAAAACATATGTTGAGTCTGATCCAATATGGACCCAGTGTGTCAGGCCACTGCCAGAGAGCAGCTGTACACCAATATGCAGGGTTTAAAGTCCCCATGAAATGTCTTGAGAGCAATGATTTGATTCCATATGTCATATTTCATTTCAGAGTAACAGCATGTTGAAATCTTTGGCTGCCAAAAGCATTCCCCACACCCACACCAAATCTAAACAAATCTGACAGTAGCTTAAAAAACTAGTTAAATATAGAGAACAGCAAAATAAAATGATAGCAAGAGCCATTTTCAATTTTAGAAGTTCTCTCACCCCCAACCTTCACCCAGACCTATGCATTACAACAAGGATGGTGTCCTTGATGACAAGGCCAGTTTTTGCTGCTATGCCATACAAGGTTGAGCCAAAGTCAACCATCAGTGGTGCAGATGGTGATGGAGAGCCACATGGTCATTACAAAGGGACATGTGACACATTCTCAATCAATCTGATGTAGCAAGACATTCTGGCATTAAATACTCCTCCGAAAAGTGCCTGTCACATAAATATGTGAGTTTGCACAACTTCTACCCACTTCAAAATGAAAAAAAACTTTTTCAAACCGTTTTCCCACAACTAAAAGATGATTAGAAAAGGGTGTGCTGTAAGATGCACAGCATACCATGTTAAGATGAAACATGTTTGCTGGTAATGTAGAAAAAGACCTGCCCCTGGGGGTGTGACATATACAGTTCCCTCTAAAAGTACTGGAACGGCAAGATCAATTCTTTGTTTTTGCTATACACTGAAGACATTCAACATGGCACCTCTGGTGACAGACCACCCAATTTTTAGGTGAGAAGCAGACAGTGTTAAAATAAATAACACAATATTTGGTTGCATATCCCTTGCTTGTAATAACTGCATCGAACCGGTAACCCACTGACATCAAACTGTTGCATTCCTATTTTGTGATGCTTTTCCAGGCTTGTACCGCAGCTTCTTGCAGTTGTTTGTTTCAGGGGGTTTCTCTCTTCAGTTCAATTGGGTTAAGGTTTGGTGATTGACTTGGCCAGTCTAAAACCTTCCACTCCCCGATAGTCCTTTGTTGAGTTGGATCATTGTCTTGCTGCATGATGAAGTTCCTTCTAATTAGTTTGGATGCATTTCTCTGCAAACTGACAAATAAAATGTCTCTGTAGACTTCCGAATTCATTCTGCTGCTAACATCATGAGTTACATCAT
Organism: Ameiurus melas; assembly: GCA_012411365.1. Classification (NCBI taxonomy): domain Eukaryota; kingdom Metazoa; phylum Chordata; class Actinopteri; order Siluriformes; family Ictaluridae; genus Ameiurus; species Ameiurus melas. The sequence continues at coordinate 12,031,674 of CM022768.1, read as the reverse complement.
CAATAAAGATTAGTGAGCCTGTTCCAGAAGCAGCCATGCACGCCCAAGCCACAACACTACCTCCACCATGATTAATAAATTAGCTTGTATGTTTTGGATCAGGAGCAGATCCTTTGGTTCTCCACACTTTGGCCTTTCCATCACTTTGGTAGAGGTTCATCTTGGTTCCAGAACTTTTGTGGCTCATCTCTGTATTTCTTTGCGAATTCCAATCTGTTTTTCTGACTCTTACTTCTGACAAGTGGTTTGTATCTTGTGCTGCAGCCTCTATATTTCTGCTCTCCAAGTCTTCTCCGAACAGTGGATTACGATACCTTGTGAAAGTTGTTGGTGAGGTCACTGATTTTTCTTCACAGCTCTCACAATCTTTCGGTCATCAACTGTCATTGTTTACCTTGTTAACACACCAGTGGTTTCTTTCTTTCTCAGGACATTCCACTTTGCATCATTAGCCATGCCCGACGCTCATGCAGTGGCTCTGATTGGTTTTCCCTCTTTTCTCAGCTTCAAAATGGTTTGCTTTTTACCCACAGACATCTCTCTGGTCTTCGTGTTGGTTTATCCTTTTCGACAACAAATGCAGTCTTCACAGGTGAAACTCAGGGCTCGAACCAAGACCAGACATATTCAGAGCTACTCATGGTTTAAGCGATCAATCAATCTGCACACACCTGGGCAACAAGGAACACCTGTCAGTGACATATCCTAATCAAAAAGGTGCCATGATTTAATTGGTTCACCACATCTGGACGTGTATCAATAGGTCAATCTGAGGATCGCATGAGGAAGTCGTTTCCTTATAAGGTCATTACGTACAAAGACTCCAAGCTGTGCAACCACTTCTTATGCTGTGTATAAGTGTAGAAATAAAACTTCATACCTGTTTCTGCTCCATGGCCAGCTGAAGTCCAACAGCAGTCCACTCATCACTCACAGCTCACAGCAGTGAAAGCACACTCCAGCATGATCGTGTCCAGCATTTAATAACCAAGCCAAGCGGATCAGATATTCTTCTAATCATCATTCCGTATATGGCGCATAAACTCCGCTATGGAAAGTGCTTCTAATCTTGCACACACCGAGAAACCTGTTGCTCATCGGACGCGCCGGATCTGGACACGTTAACACAACGGAAAGTTACTAACGCTTAACGCCCAGCTAGCCCCAGACGCCGGTCTGAAGCGTATCACCCTTCTGCTTGGCCTTTTTATGGGTCACCGCTAGCTCTATTTAGATCAATTACTAGCTAACCAACTTGTTACAGCTGACTTCTAACAACCGAGCGCTACGCGTTAGCTAGCTAGGGGGAAAGTTACCCTTGGCTTGTTTAAATTTTTAGCACGACATATAAACAGTAATAGTCGAATCTTGGGGGAAAATCCTCCAGCTTAAAAAAAAAAATTATTAATATTCGGTTATCTGGCTATGACTGTCAACATTGAAGGCTCGTGCTAGCCTGCTACATATCTTTGTGAGGAGCTTGGGCCAAGCACCTTGGTAACGGAACATACCATAATCTCGGCTAGAACAGGGGAAGGGAGTGATGTACTACTGCTTTCCAAAACAAAAACAAACGAGTAGGATACTGTCCAGTAGATGGCGATAAAGCCATAGGTTTGCAATCCTCTGAACGGTCATAATGATGGCGAGACGAAGCTTCTGGAAGCGTCGAAGCTTTACAGCGACCTACACTACAGGAGCGTCTGAAAAAAAATTAAATATCGCGGAAAAGTTAGTTTTTTTTCCACGTAATTGAATTCAAAAAGTGGAACTTTCATATATTCTAGATTCGTTACACGCAACGTGGAATATTTCAGGATTTATTATTAATTATTATTATTATTATTATTATTATTATTGTTATTATTATTATTATTATTATTATTATTATTGTTTTAATCATGATGATTGTGGCTTACAGCTCATGGAAATCAAAAATCCAGCATCTCACAATATTAGAATAAAATAATTTATAATACAGAAATGTCGACCTGAGAAGGTCTCTAATCAACTAGTTAACTCAAAACACCTGCAAAGGTTTTCCTGAGCCTTTAAACTCTCAGTCTGGTAAAGTACACACAAGCACAATCGTGGGAAAGATGAAAGTAAATTTTGCATTTCATTTGGAAATCAAGGTCCCAGAGTCTGGAGGAACAGTGGAGAGACACAGAATCCAAGTTGCTTGATGTTGGTCCACTGTGTTTTCTCAAGTCGAGAGTGAATGCAGCGTTTTCCAGGAGATTTTAGAGCACTTCATGCTTCCATCTGCTGACAAGCTTTATGCTGATTTCCTTCTCCAGCAGGACTTGGAACCTGCCCACAGTGCCAAAACTACTAGTAACTGGTTTGCTGAACGTGGTATTACTGCGCTTGATTGGCCAGCCAACTCGACTGACCTGAACCCCATAGAGAATCTATGAAAGATACCAGATCCAACAATATAGACGAGCTGAAGGCCACTATCAAAGCAACCTTGGCTTCCAGAACACCTCAACAGTGCCATAGGCTGATTGCCTCCATGCCACGCAGCAGTGATGCAGTAATTTGTGCAAAAGGAGCCCAGTCCAAGTATTAAGTGCATAAATGAACATACTTTTCAGAAGGTTGTCATTTCTGTATTATAAATTCTTTATTCTAATCTTTTGAGATACTGGATTTTTGATTTCCATGAGCTGTAACTCGTAATCCATCCATCTTCAACCACTTACTTTTTCAGGGTTCGCGGGGGAACCTAGAGCCTATCCCTTGGGCACAAGGTGGGGTACACCCTGGACAGGGTGCCAGTGTAACTCGTAATCATGAAGATTAAAACAAAAAAAAGGCTTGAAATATTTCACTTTATGTTTAATAAATCTAGAATATTTTTAATTAAATTATGGATGGAAAAATGAATGTTTCCACAATATAGTTTTTTTTGATGCACCTGTATATAGCCAAAAGTTTGTGCACCTGACCATCACACCCATAGATGAGATTGTTGAACATCCCATTCTAGATTTTGCCCCATAGAGATTGTTGTTCATCTGTTGTTTTTGTTCTTTTCTCAAAAAGACTGAAAGTGTTGCAGACCAACTCTGAAGCGGACATACACAAACAACCACTTATAAAGGCACACCAACTAATTCTGGGTGTTAAGTAAGAACACATACAACCGTCCTGTCTGTGAATATACAGAAAACTTTACACGAGTTTAACTTGCTGAATAGGCTGTGCTTTTCTTAAATTATTGTTCAGCTGCATTCTTTCCTATCGTGCATAAGCACAGGTTTACTTTAACAAAATAGAGATGTACAGTTTTATGGATTCATTATCTGTATACATTTTTGGTGATTCAGCAAAGGTTTTTTTATTTAACAAACAAACAAACAAAACAATGCCTGTGGCCTAGTAGAAAATGTTTACACCAAAACACCAAAAAATCATTCAAGTGGTTTGAATATAACAAACAGTTCTGCTGGCAGTTCAATCAGACAGCAATGAGCAAGCTTCACTGATTCCATGTTTCTTCTATCATGTCTCTGCTGAATGGTCTGTGAACACTGCCACATAAACTTCTTTCGCATGGCAGTGGAATTGCCTGCTAAAGTCCAGTAAAGGAGATTCATTTCCTGGAGGCTGTGCTGTTTTTCAGTTTGTAGAAGAGAAGATACGCCTGGCTTGACTGAAGCTGGTCCTCAGATATTTGGGTAACACTGCGAGAATAAACAGTTTGAAAAACCCTTGTCCAAAAGCGCTGTAGTATTCATTCAAATCTGATCAGTTGATTCATTTAACAGCAGCTCTGACATTAGTGCTGGCTGTAAAGCAAATATTTATATTGTTTCTATAGTACTCTGTCTTGAAGACAGAGTACTCATCATATAGTACTCATTATATCAATGATTAGATCTGTAAACACTTTTTCATATATATATATATATATATATATATATATATATATATATATATATATGTATATATATATATATATTATTTTTATTTTTTTAAAATAAATTAAGCTTAATTTATTGTGGAGCTTTCACTATACAGTTCCCTGTGTATTAACTAAGCTTAATTTATATTTTAAAAACCAAAAAAAAAAAAAAAAAAAAAACGTAGTCTTGGCTAATCGCTGTAGTGGAAGAGGAATAAAACATTTTGGGACTTGCTGTTAAAGGAAAATAATCTTCAGGCCACATCATACCATGCCGTTGTTAATTCTTTTCCTGTAATGTGTATTATTCCTTACATATTAGCTTTGCTACTTTTTCTCTATAAAATTATCATAAAATCCTAGTGCTATCATAAAACAAAAAAAGGCTTTTTTTTGGATTGCCAATGAATTAGTTACCAGTTTATATATCAAGCCTTATTGATCAGACGTTTCCTAGGTGAGGAGCAATATCACTGTGAAGAAGGTTGTGGAGTAACATGACTGAATTTGTCTGACTGAGTGTTGTGGCGTTATGGAAAAAGTGTTCCACTTACCACGAGTCATTATAGCAGCACCAGCCTCTCTCTTCTTTGCAGACAGCTGTGTAATGACCCATGTTCACAGTCCCAGTGTGGTTGCATATAGCATATAGGTCATACAGCACTGGGCCTGAACACACATGAATATGAATCTGTTTCATTGCCTTTCAACAAAACATTGATGTAATTACAGTAAATAGCTGAGTAAAGGCTATTATGTTGTGTGGGTCTCTGACAGCTTGGTTTTAGTTATGCAAAGTTATGTTTAGTTTAGTAAATCTGGCCTGTCAAAAACTATATATTGTCATGTCTATTGGTTAAAAATCAGGCACGGTGCCCTGAGCTCAGGTTGCTGTCTCTGTGGAGTTTCTGTGCACTTCAAGCATCAGAATGGGGGAAAAGTTGATCACAGTGACAATGGCGTGGCTGTTGGTAACTGAAATAACCCACTATGGACCAATTTTACAACTATGGAGAACAGAAAAGCATTTCAGAACACACAAAATGTCAAACCCTGAGGCAAATGGGCTCCGACAGCAGAAGACCATATTGGGTTCCACTCCAGCCAACCAAGAACACGAATCTGAGGGCACAGGCAATGTCACCTGGTCTGCAACATGCAGATGGTAGAGACCGAATTTACTGTCAACAATTCAGGCTGGTGGAGGTGATGTAATGGTGTGGGGAATGTTTTCTTGGCACACATTGGGCCCCTTAACACAAATCAAGCACCATTTGAATACCAAAGCTTATCAGAATATTGTTTTTGTTCTATAAAACATTTGTATGATGTTCATAAAAATAAGTAAATAAATAAATACATTTTGGTGCAAAAAAGTGACCAGTAACTGTGTGAGTGCAAAATATGCATCCCCTTAGGGATTTCTTTAATCTATAGCACAGAATTGGTTAGATGGTGCATGCATGTTAAGATATTAATAGTGGAAAAAAAATCAAAACATCAGTGCAGACATTATATTTGCAACTCCGATTCTTAATATGATATAAAAGTTCTTTAATAACTCTTATGCCCATTTGCCTCACACCTGCTATGTGTCCTCTGAACATCTTTAATGAATGAACTGATTTAATGTTGATCCTCTACATGCATGCTCACCGCAGTCACTCGGTCCAAATGGTCCCAAGTCAAGATCAGTAAGAGGGAATGACACTGGTACTGTGCTTTTCCGGATTGAATACCTTGATGCTGTAAAGCGCTTTAAGTCTAAGACAAGCAGTTAAGTGATTCTATGGACCTTTAGCCTTGCGATATTCATCATTATCATTATTGCCATTATTATATCCAGTAAATAAAGTGTAAAGGATACGTATCACCAGGATTTTAGGGAATCTCTGGATTGTTAGACTTTTTGTAGTCTCTGTGCGACGATTACACTTCTCACACATCTAAAGCACACAAAACAAATTACAATAAGTAAACACGCATGGAGGATTGTCCATGCAGACATATTTGAAGCTCAAGCTCTCTACCTACAGGCGAATTTTCTTTGCTGAGTTTTTCCTCGTGTGAGAACAGATCCAGACATTCCCGAAGGGTTATACCTGCTCTGGAGTCACTCGTCTAAAACAGTACGGGGTGGAAAGAAAGGTGAAAATCAGGTCTACACATGTCCCAGAAAAGGTCTAAACAAGGGAGTGTGAGTTACCTTTGGGATAGACAAGGACAGATCACAGAACACATCAAAGGTGTTGGAGTAGTGTGAGCAGACAGAGCAGTGCAGCGAGCTGCGCAGCTGTCCTGAGAACAAATCTGTGACAAGTGAGAAAAACGATAAGAAACAGTACAAGTATGAGCTGTCAATTTAAAAAGTGTTTCTAGACTGACAATAATCATATAATTTTTTTTAGATACCGTAGAAAAGATGTGAATTGCCATGCAACTGATTTAGCTACTTTCCTCATTTTATGCTTCTGTTCACATTTTTCCAGCCCTGAATGTACAGCTCAGAGAGCATTCATGCACTTTCCTTAAAGCCCAATATTTCACCTTGTTAATACTTTGGCAGTGATATCTAAAAATTCCAAATTGTTCATTTAATGCTACTGTATTCCATAGAAAAATCTTTCATTATGTTCAGAAATCTTAATTCACATCAATTTGCTTCATACAAAAGCTTTTTGTTAAGCCCTTCAAAACACAGTCAAACACTTCGAATTGTTCCAAGTCCCTATCAGCAGAAGGGAAGCACTGCCTCATTGAAGCAAACTGTTTTAAGTCTAATTCTGCTGATACTAGGTTTTTTCGTGATAAGATTGAATGAACATTCATTTGAAACCTGGTAGCTGAATAACTCGGTTCCTGTCGTAGCAATGCATTGTTAAACAAACAGAATGTACTGATATTCTGTGGGGCAGAGCTCATCAGGGCTAGGAATATGTAATTATAAGCCTGGAAGCCAGAAACTAGAGACTAATAATCCCAATCACAATTCTTCTAAGATATCTTTACTGTTATATGATTATTACCCTAAGTCTAGAAACACTTTCACATATTGCAATTGCATATGTTTATAAATAAATAAAAAATTACGTAAAATGTGCCAATCATGCTTACCTACAAATATGCTGTCATCCTTGTCCACATGTCTCTTCCACATAGCAGCTGCTTCTTCTGATATGCTAGTTGGAATAGTTAGTGTCAGATTCATATGATTAAATGGCTGAATAGCTGCTGCTTCTTTTAGATCAGAGCTTTTCTGTGTGTACCTGAATCGGGTGTAGCTGGGCTCAGGACTGGTAAAGATGGCAGGGTGATGTGAGGGTCGGCGGTTGATTTCTGTATGTAAACAGTCCAAAAGGAATCGCAAGAACTCCTGAGCATCCTGCTGACTGTCAAGGTGAGGGTGTGGGGGGGAAGTTTCGTTATCTACCTCCTGCAAAATTTGTAACTGCACTATTTGAAATACACTGGCATTATTTGACTTTATACCACGGTGATGTGGGATACTCGATTCTGATCAAAAGGTGCTGATTAATTTTCTCTAACAGCATGGCTTGGAGAGTAGTCCTGGCTGCAGGGTTTTAATTATTGCACTTGTTCTAATAGGTTAGCATGTCTACTGGATATAAAAAGTCTACACACCCCTGTTTTGGATAGAAAAAAAAACACAAATAGATAGATAGATAGATAGATAGATAGATAGATAGATAGATAGATAGATAGATAGATAGATAGATAGATAGATAGATAGATAGATAGATAGATAGATAGATAGATAGATAGATAGATAGATAGATAGATAGATAGATAGATAGATAGATAGATAGATAGATAGATAGATAGATAGATAGATAGATAGATAGATAGATAGATAGTGTCAGAACCTTTTCTACTTTTATTGTGAAATTGCAACCTATAAATTAAAGTGGAAAACAATAAAAAATCATTTTAGGGGAAAAAAAAGAGGAAAAATAAAAACAATATATACAATAACCTGGTTGTATAAGTGTGCACACCCCTAAACTACTACTTAGTTGAAGCACCTTTACATTTTATGATGGCATTCAATCTTTTGGGGTAAGAGTCAAGCAGTTTGGTACATCTTAACAATATTTTAACATAAAACCTGGGCATCTTCTGTGCACAGCACTCTTCAGGTCACCCCACAGATTTTTGATGGGATTTAGATCTGGACTCTCGCTGCTCTATTCCAAAACCTTGATCTTGTTTTGTGAAGCCATTTCTTTGTTGTTTTGGAGGTGTGCTTTGGGACATTGTCATGTTGAAATTTGAAATTCATCTTTATCTTAAGTGTTTTAGCAGAAACCTTAAGGTTTTGTGCCAAAATTAACTGGTATTTGGAGCTATTATTCCCTCTCATTAATCCCTGATTAAAGCTCCAGTTCCAGCTGAAGAAAAACAGTCCCAAAGTATGATGCTACCACTTCCATGCTTCCCGTGGGGATGGTGTTCTTTTGGTGATGTGCTGTGTTTTTTGTGCCAAGCATATATTTTGGTATTATGGAAAAAAAAATTTGGTCTCATCAAAGCACAGCACATTATTCCCTGTTGTTTTGGGAGATTTAATGGGGTTTTTCAATTAAAAGCTTTAGCCAGGTTTGGATGTTTTGGTGTTTGTTTGTTTGTTTGGGGTTTTGTTAGTTAAAAAATAGGCTAAAAATGTCTTCCATCTTGCCACCCCAGCCACAGCCCAGAGATATGAAGAATTTGAGAGTTTGGAGCAACCATTATTTGCCAGAAATTGCTGCCATTATGTTAATGCTGCTGTAGGCCTCTTGGCAGCCTCCCTGACCTGTTTTCTCTTGGTCTTCTCACCAATTTTGGAGGGACATCCTGTTCTAAATAATGTCACTGTTGTGCCATATTTTCTCCACTTGTTTTTTATTGGCTGTACAGTGTTCCATGGTATATCCAAAGCTTTGGAAATTTTTTGTAACCCTCTTCCTGATTAATATTTTTCAACAGTGAGATCCAGTTCCTGCTTTGTAAGCTCTGTGAGTCCCATGGCTTTTCCAGTTGGATGTTTCCAAAAAGATGTAAGGAAAATTCTACAGAAACAGTTGTATTAGTTCTTTTTTTTCATCATAAAAACCTGTTATTGTAACAAGGGTGTGCAGAATTTTTACATCTGTTGTATAGGAACAATTTATACAAGGACTTGTATGGTGTACGCTCCACATGGATTGGTTTAATCATTGTATTTTAAATCGTGAAGTTTTTTTTAGGAGGCATTTATGTAGCATTTTTGGTATGACTATCCTGTGTCAGTGCTTTGTAACAGACAGAAGTAAAGCTGTAAGTTTTCTGGAAAGGTAAAGTGTTCAGGACGGAGAGTTTTGTGGTTATTCGGTAAGAACAAGCTGTCACTTCAAGAGCATGAAAAATGAGAGGTTGGTAAAGGAATGACTGTTTATAGCTTTTCTAACTTAAGTGCCAACAGGAAGTAACTTGTTTTGTGGTCGTGCCAACATCAGCAAACATTGCTATAAATGGGTAAAAAGTACATAAAAAGTGCCATGCTTTATTCCTAACTTACTATCACATTACAGATATTGTAGTAACGCTACTGGAACATTCATAGTCATTCCTTTGAAAGCACCAAGTATTACAATAAATTACTGTTTGTTTGTTTTTTGCCAACCTGTATCCACTGAAGTAAGGCATAGCCTCTTTAAAGACATGATAGAACCATTCAGGACTGACTGTCCTTTTCCCTTCATCTGTGCACCACAGCCCTTCCAAAACTTTGGTGAATTCTGGAAAAGAATTGATGGATAGAGATATAATGAAAATGGCCAATACATGAAGAAGAGATGAGGCAGCTTTATATTAGACACAGCATGCTTGATTGATCTCAATTACGTGTGCAATGGGATTTCAAAAATCTGAAATGCTTTAACTATTAACATCACACTACTACATAGCATTCTACCTTTAATTATGTAACAAAAAACATTATTTCTTGAAATATTACAAAACATTTCACTGAAGACTACTGGTAATTTCCTAAACAAACCAAACAATTTAATACTTGTACTGCTTTCACAGTCTACTGTGTTTTTTTTTTTTTGTAAATGTTACACAATGTTTTTTTAAAGCTTTTTTTTGAAAAGCTGTAATATTTCAGGTAAAAGGAGAAATTAACACTTAAAAAAATTTTTTTACTTAGTTTATATATATATATATATATATATATATATATATATATATATATATATTTTTATTTTTTTTTATTTATACAGCCATTAAAGAATGCCTTTGACAAAAGAAGAACATACTGAAATCATTCTCATGGCTGGATCAGGAAGCTGTCGCAAGGTTGCAGTGAACTTTAACAGGAAACATGGCAAACACATCACACAACACTGTTGCCATGCTCATAAACAAATTCTAAAAGACTGGAAGTGGTGCAGACCAACCGAGAAGAGGATGTCCACGAACATCCACTGATGAAGTTTTAACCGACATCTCCTATGTACGGAGACTTCTGGGACACCCTGTAGTTTGTGAAGCACTGAAAATCTCTGCTCCCAAATTTTTTAGGAGGGCCAAAAATACTTCAAGGCAGTTCTTGCCTCTCTGCACTGGCTGCCTGTGAAGTTTCGTATAGATTTTAAGATTCTGTTGTTTGTCTATAAGGCTTGGCTTGCTCCCAAATATATAGATCTCTTGTCTGCCTCCTCACCACCAAGATCTCACCAAGTTGAGATCATCTCATTTTCTTCTGTTACTTGTTTCCTGCTCTAAATGTAAATCTAAGGGAGATTGAACTTTTGCAATTGTGGGCCCCTAACCTATGGAACAGTCAAGGAACTTGTCTAGTTTTAAATCAACTCTAAAAATGCACTTCTTTTTTTTTTTTAAACATTTAATAGTGGCTAGGGTCCTGAATTTTATCATTGACTGTTGTTCGGTGGAATTGTTTTATTTGTTGAATCTGTACAGCACTTTGGAACATGTGTTGTAATTAAATGTGCTTGATAAATACATTGAATTGAATTGAATTAAATACACAATGACTTGGCATGGAACAATCCTCCCACCATTCATCAGCTCTGGCTCTTGACTGGAGCACATGTCCTGAAGGTAGGTTTTAGTCAGACAGTAGTCTCTAAGACCCTGAGTGTGGGAGAGACACTGCACAATGGCATTCAGAAAACACTGCAAGAGAAAGAGAGCAAGATTGCAACATTCAGTACCATAATAAGGAAAAATTCAGAAATTTGAGAGCACTAAGAAACATTTTGTGCACTATGACATACTGTGTTCCCAGCATTATGCAGTCCAACTTGTCCACTGCCCAGTTTTATCTCTCCCTGTAGGAATAAGTTTGTAAATGAAAACATCTCAAATAATCTTTTGTGTAGTTACAGACTAACAAATCAAAATGGTGAAGTAATTGAATTCTACTTCATTATAAACCCTTTTAGAATACCCTGCCAGGCTAAACCTCTCCAGGGAGTGTACTGTTTCCATTTATACATCTCTAATCCTATTATCACAAACAGGGAATACACGCTCACGTAGGTTATAGAGGTTAACTACAAAGGCATCTATCTAGTTCAGGCAGTTAGGAGTATGCAGCGTCTCTGTGTGTCTATACACATGTGCACATGGCTTTTTCTCATAGCGCAATAATAATGAGTTTAATCTGAACATGCAGTAATGAGAAGCTGAGACAAGTGTAGCTTAAACTGAAAGATTTCAATTAGATCTACACTAAAGATCAGACATACACTCTGTTCCTGGAGAGTCCAGCTAATTTTAACACACCAAATAATCCAGAGAGTTAGGAATAAATGAGCAGGCATTCTGTTATTTCCCAGAGGCTGATTATTTTTTAATAACAGCTTGTATTGAAACGTTTCATTTCGTTTATCCCCTAATAATTGCCAAAGATTAAAATGTTTAATTTATTAATGAACAACATCATACATTTAGCTGTTTATAGTTACATGTTATGTAACAAAACAAGTAAGTTCCTGTTATATCAGACACAGCATGCTTGATTGAACTGAACTACATTTGCAGTGGTATTTCAGAAAACTTTTAACTTTAATACATAGAATTCCATCTGTAATTATGTAACAACAACAACAACAAAAAACTTTATTTTCAGTAGCATTTCTCTTGAAATACTGCAAAACTTTTTGCGTAAGACTACTGGTCATTTTCCTAACAAGCCAAACAATTTAATACTTGAACTGCTTTCTCAGAGTGACCTTTAATTTTTTTCTTTGAAAGGTTTTAAATTGGATATGCCATAATAATTTGGGTCCATGGTTATCACAGTGAATTTATCACAGTGAAACATCCCCTACTACAGGGTGTCTCAAAAGTCTTCATGCATAGAGGAAATTAACAGTTTTTAGCTAAATGTCTTCCAGATTTTTTCATACTATATACATTATTTCCCGTAGATAAATTTTAAGAATGCCTTCGACAAAAGAAGAACATATTGAAATCATTTTCATGGCTGGATCTGAAAGCTGTCGCAAGATCGCGATGGACTTTAACAGGAAGCATGGCAAACACATCACACGACACTGCTGCCAAACGTAACAATTGCAAAAAGACTGTAAGTGTTGCGGACCGACCGAGAAGTGGACGTCCACGAACATCCACATCACATAGTCAACCATGTATGGAAACTCTTGGGACACCCTGTAATCTGTGAAGTATGAAGTTCCTATCACTTACAGTGGGGTCCAAATGTCTGAGAACACATTGAAATTCTGGGTGTTTTTTTTTTTTTTTTTAACTGGAAATAAATAGAAAAAAATGTAAATTTGAACATTAAAAAATTTCTATTATATGATTTAAATGTAAGCAAGTTAATGATATTAACCATGTTAACTGCTTTATACAAAAGGGCAGTTTTCTTATCCCTTCCACTGAAGCACACAATGGACTTGATCTAACATGGATCATCAGGTTTTATACATGCTGTTATTAAGGGAAGGGGGGGGGAGGTCATACCAAATACTAAGAAATTCATGTAAATATTTTTAAGGCTCTAAAGTTGCTGCTGCTGATAAGATCATTTGTAATGAAAACCTGTGTTAAATTGAAATTGAATGCCAGAAGCATGCATTTTCACTAATGATGTTATAGCAGTGACAGTCAGGCATTTCCTCACCATCCTCATTTTTCTCTCTTTAAGTTACTAAGATGAACAAAGGGGGCAGTTTGTTATATGACTAAGAATCCAGAAAGCATAAAATCCTGTCTTGAAGACTGGTGTAAAGCCTGCCTTAAATATTGTCACCATAGTAACAATGCAACAACAATTTGATCTTTTTCAAATTTTTTTCTTTAGCAAATAACATTTTTAAAATCAGTTTAGGTATTAAGCATATATTATGTGGATCATCCACCATACCATCAGTGAATGATCCATTACTATAAAAACACCACCACACTCAAATAAACGCATTAACAAAGTTGTGACTGGAGTTACAGCCTACTCGAATTCTAACTACTGTTAGACCTTCTGTTATAGAAAGGTAATCGGACCAATCACATTGGATAATTCCACAGCACTGTGGTATAAGGTATGTTAGAGTAAGGAAATCACTAAATTATGCACATGTCCAAGACTATTCCCTTTAAAACACTAAAAAAAAATCTCACCTCTTTGTCAGCCACCAGCAACAAGCCCATGAGGGAGGTGTAGAGCACAGACTGTGAGATGTCTATGTTTTCATTTTGGCTGGTGAGTGAGCGACACAGGGCCTGGCATGAGGTGTCCATCTGAGCTCTCAGCATTGAGCTGTTACACTCTATACACTCTTCATAATGTGACCAGCAGCGGAGGAATAGCCCGTCTCATTTAAAAAAAACAAAAAAAAATTGCATAAAATAAATAATAAATTGATTGATAACTGATAAATAAAATGATGTAATTTGACAGGAACAAATTGCATTACAACATTAAAGGCTGCATGTGAGGGTTTTTTTGTTTGTTTTTTGTTTTGTTTTTTTAAACACATCATACACCAATTAGGCTAGACTACTTTTTAGTTCCTTCTAGTTTAAGGAAAATTTAATTCCATGAACTTTAAATGTTAGAGTTAAACATGCTAAAATACTACAACTGGTCAACTATCTACTTACACAGTTAATACTTCTAACAGACTAACAGATGTTCTCCAAAGCTGCACGGAATTAAATTTGCAAATGTATTCCAACTATATGGTGCTTGTCTTACCTGGGTTTTTAATCTACCGGCTATGCTCCTCTCTCACCATAGCTGCAGCCACTATTCAGGTTAGTGAACCTTTAATCACCGCTAATCTTCCATGTCTCTTTGTCTACAGTATATTTAGCCAATCTCCTAGGAGGTGGGGGTGCTTTAAACCCACAGGTCTGTGCTAACAGCGAAGTACAAAACTTGCATCCCCCATAATTTCTGGTTTTATAATTTACCAATAGAAACTGTGGCTTAAAAATTCTGCCATGACCATGTTATCTCCAAAGTGTAGAACATTTAAACAGAACAATAGAATAACAACCAAATAAATCAGAGGATCCAAAAATGAATACTAATATGAAAAAAATAAATGCGGAAACAGGCCGTTATGAAGGTATGGTTTGGAAAATACACATCGGAAACAAAAAAAAACATTAAAAATATTATTAATGAAGAATATGTTAACATGCCCTATTTGACCATTTTTGTTATTTGCCGTTATAAATGAACATTTTTGGAACTGAACACAGCAAATGTTTTGTTGCTATAAATGACATTTCTTCGTCTTCTTCCTTTTGTCCTAAGAGCATGCAGACTTTGAACTGTACATAAATTACAATCAAATTTGCAATCAACAATCAAGTTTAAAAAATTCAAAAACAAAAAAATAAAAAAAGTATAATGCAAAATATATCAGGGTGTATGAGCTTGTTATTGCACTTCAAGCTAATACATGTCTATAGGCAACAGAATAACATTTATTCATGGCACAAAAATTAAAAAAAAGTGAATAGTTCCACCTCTGCCACAACTTCACACGAAAACTGTCAGTTTAACAGAGGAATAAAGTTTGTAATAAAAATGTCTTTCTTAATTTCTTCAATGGCATTCACATTCAACATCAAATGCCATCTTGTTATTGCTCGCAAACAGAACTAAATGTATAACTGCACTATACAAATGACTGTTTGTGAGCCTTAATTACAAGACTACAAGCTACAAAACAGGTATGAGCTGATGGACTCATTGCCTAATAGACACTCAATCAGAAAGCACGTGTGTGAACCACTTTACACATTCTTCAGTCTGACATACAGGGTTATAATGGTTAGGTTCAGATGAACCATAATATACAGCGTTGTGTCTTGAAGATCGCAAACCAGTCATATAAATACCTTTCACTTTGATACTAAAAGTTTGTAAACTTCATCAGCTCCTTGCATGGAAGGTGTCTGACTGTATGGACCGGGAACATTAGCTTTGTCCTGGTAAAGTGATGTCACCTCTGACCTATGTGTCTACCATCTCCACATCGGAATTCAGGCTCAGTTCAGCGATGTGGTCGAGCGGAGGTTCGGGGCTTAGCTGGGTCTTGGATTGGCTGGCCTGGGCATCTCTATCTCGCGATTGAATGATGGCTTGGCGCAGACAGGAAATCCACTGCTGCTTGTTGAAGGAGTCGTTGGCTTGCAGGCTGTGCGACTGAGCCTTCGTGCGCCCCCTGCTGCTCACACGGAAGCAGTTCTTCACTGAGGGTGACAGTGAGAGAGAAAGATATTATTAGTGAGGAAATGTAGCAGCTACATAAGTCTATTAAACTGATGAGGCATAGTATCAGCCACAGAGATAGTGTCAGATTATAAATCGGTCCCACAGTTCATTTTATGGCACAATAACAGTGGATACAATGTATATTGAACCATGTAAAGAGAAAAACACAACAGGGCATACTGTTATAGGAAAATAATCAACATGATGCCATTACTACCCATTAATGAATTTGATTATTTTCCAATAACAGCACATCCCAAAACGTTTAATTTATCATCATGTATTATAGTGTACACTACAGCAATTTGGCAAAGACCATCAGTTTTTAAAAAAAAATTTTTTTAAATGACCCATCATACTTTTTAGCCCTGTATAAACATATTTAATGCTGTAAATTTCATCCAAATCATAGCAGCTCTAAAGAGTCATTCCCACTCTTTTCCTTTTGAAGTTAATGATAAGAAAATGCACAAACCCCCATTAGTCAAGATGGTAAGCATCTGACTGTTGCAATGCACTGACAGTAAAATGTGTAATAAACTTTTCGTCACAAAAAACTTTCAGGATATAAACAATGGCACACGTTTTTTGAAATCTGCTTGTGTACTGCACCACCAGGCAAGTCCCATGTAACAATAATGTTATATTCTTGCATTATAAAGATATGTTTTACCTTTGTCATTGCCAGTGAAGGCACCGCGGAAGGATCCAGAACTGCTGCCCTCTCCATCAGGCAGGTCCTCCAGCAGGATTTGGGCAGCAGGCAAGGGTTGACGGTAAACCTGGAACTGCACCATGCCATCCTTGTCCTGCACCACTGGGCGCGTCAAAACCAGCACCAGCTCGAACAAGAACACATGCAGCTTCTTCAGAGGACAGGTGGTGATGTTAGAAGGTAAAGAAAAAGAAAATAAATATTTGCAATCATAGCAGGAAAACTGTATGATAAAAGATATAATGGCCGAATGAACTGGTGGATAATAGAAAGCATAAGAAGCCTGTATTCACCTGTCCTTTGGTGCTCTTGAGTTCACCATGGCAGTAGAGAAAGCGTGAGGCATAAATCTCTGGAACTCTTTGACCCTCCTCTGGGTAGCACAGACCTCGTTTGTAAAACTGGCACTCGGCCTCACCAGTCTTACGGTTCACCTCGGTAATTATGCTCTGGATTAGCTCCATCTATATACATAGGTAAAAAGAGGATGTTCACTTTGTGTGTACAGAAAAGGAGCTAATCTGGGCAACACGCAACATTAACGTGTGTAATACAAGGTCAGCATCTGAATCTATAGTTACTTAGTGCTCCAAATATCCGCATCTGTATTTAAATTCAAAATGGGCATCTCCAAAAGCACAGTGGTTTAGTGGCTAGCACGTTTGCCTTGCACCTCTGGGATAGGGAGTTCTATTCCGGTCTCCACCGTGCATGTGTTGAGTTCGCATGTTCTCCCCGTGTTTTTGGGGTTTCCTCCAGGCACTCCGGTTTCTTCCCCCAGTCCAAAGTTCCCAAAATATAATCAAACTAGCAGCCTAATTCGAAACAACACAAATCAGACCAGGCAGTTATGTCCTCTGATCTTCCTGAATGCGTCCTGCGAGCTTCCTATCGGACTGCTCTAAAATTAAAACCCATTTTGTTGCATCCTGTAGTGCATACCTCCTATTTTTACCTGCATTTGTTCCTCTTTATTTCTTTGTAACGAATTATCTATTCATTCCGAATCATTTATTGATACTCCCTAGTATTCACAGTAGGTTTGGCTTGGGAGGAACTCACGGCCTGAGGCAGCGTGTCTTCATCAGGGTGATCGTGCGGCGTACTCTTCTGGATCTCCTTCAGAAGTAGTGGGTACTTCACAAGACGACTGCGTGGCAGATCCAGGAAGTTCCACAAGTCCAGTTTCCTGCTGAAGGATGACTCTTGGCACAAGCGGAGAAACTCCTCAACACGCCGTACCTGCTTTTTCTGGTCTAGCAGGGCTTTGGCACCCACTTGGTTACAGCAGTAAGTGATATAGGCATCCAGGCAAGGGAACTAAAAAGGGAGGAATACTGGAGTCAGAGCTTTCTGCAAAAATCCACAAACATTTCCTAGCAATCTGTAAAAGTATCCATCACCACCTTTTGCACATTCTGTTCCTTTATAAAAAAAAAAAAAGTACATCTTTCCACTTCCTTGATAACACTTACCCAGTCCAGCAGGGTCGGCCCAACCTCCCCCACCGTCTTCTCCGACCCTCGCAGCCCTTCCAGACGAGCCAAAAAATCTGCATGCACAAAAACATCAATAAACTATGGTCAAGTGCAAAGCTTTATACACTCTTCGGACAAAATGAAAAATAAATACAAGAAATACAGTTTATAACTAAGTCCTAGGTTGTTAAATTTCACAGATATTCCTTTACCATCAATAACAGTGAATGTTCGAATATTAATGAAATAAAAATGTACATCATATAAAATCAAAGATTATTTTTTCACTTTATTAATGAGATATGTAAGAAATAAAACATGGGGTGTGCCGTTAAAAGAAAATCATCAGCAAAAGTGCGGTGTGATGCCACCCCAATTGTTTTCCAATAACAGCATGCCGTGTACCACATCAATTTGCCAACAACTGCAATTTTTTCTTAATGAAAAAAAAAGACCATTTTTATTTGTTTAAAGCTAGCAAGTCAAACTTCATCATATGAACGAACAGTTACATGTTTTTATTTTTTTTTTATCGATTTTATGTGGACCATCTGCCATACAAGTCCATGTGTAATATGCTACTATTATAACCAGCGCATTACTATGATTATAAAGTCATCAACACCTTCTGACCAATCAGAATTGAGCTTTCAACAGATGTGTGGCACAAAACTAATGCATTATTATGCCAATCCATTGCCTTTATAACCTTTTTTCCACCAGCCTCTTTTGTATCCGCTAAACAGCACTCACACTGTATGTCAAGAATAATGTCAACATCTTACTCTCGACCGCTCTATTTCCTGATAAAACTTTGGTCATTTAATTGACATAGCTAGTATACCTTTTCCAGATATTACACATTGCCTTCTTCAAATCAAACCTATAGACCAAGAACTTGTCTTGATTTTGCTTGTTGAAAATAATTAGCAAAACTAAAAAGGAGCATTTCCCGTTTTTCCCGTTCAAAATCTATGGGGATTACACAGGCACCTGTGTACCAACACACCTTCATGAAGAGGTATCAGAGAATCAAGAGTCCCAAATATCTGACCCAGTTCACTTTCCGTCATGATGTCCAGTTTCAGCATTGGCTCATAGTAAACCTGGAACAGCAGAGATGGACAAAGCATTAACCAAGAGAGCACAAGCAGGAGAATAATTGTAACACATGGTTATGGCGTTTAACAAACCTTTTTGACCAAATTGAGGTCTTCTATCAACTGCTTCTCTCCTTGAGTCATTTCATAGATCACCTGTGTGACACAAAATAAAACAAGTCATTAACTATCCAACGGGACAAGTCAAAGTTCCAAAATGCTTGCGTATAGAGTACAATAAGCAGGTTTAGTCACTGTTTAAACATTTCATATTCCTAATTTTGGACCCACCAAAACTAGACAGTTGAACACTGGAAAAAGATCAGGTGATTTCCTCCCCCCTTTATAATCTTCAACTATCCAGTTTGGGTGAGCCTATGCCCATGCTGGCCTCGGATTCCTGTTCTTGGCTGACAGGAGTGTAACGCATCGTGTTTTTCTGCTTAAGGTTCGATGTTTCCATCCACAGAACTGTTGCTCACTCAATGTTTTTTGTTTTTTTCGCACCATTCCATGGAGTCATAGCGATCACACTCTTTCTTCATTCTGATGTTTTAGAGCTGGACGATTTTCAGGGACGTCAAATGAAACTCACAATTTAATGTTCAGGTTTAGTAGGTGTGTTCGAGAAAGAAACCCTGTTACCATAGATGTTATACCAGACAACTGTTATATAATAATACTGTAATACCAATAATACAGTGATACTGCTGCCTAACTCTTTATAGCAATCAGACGCATAAGTATTGCATAATACAGCTTTGGCCAGCAGTACCAAAGGCCATTTAAAAACTGTGACTGTTCTCACAAACCACTGACAATTGCCACGTTCGCTGATGTGGAGCTGCTGTCTGACAAAATGTGAAAAAAAAGAGAACACAGCCTCTGAGCCAGCTCAGTTACTTCCTGTTTCGTAACACACATCCCTCAGTGCCACAGCCTTAATGTAGCCCTAACAGTTCAGCAGCCGATCAGAGATGTGCCAATCTGTAAAAACTTGTGTTGAGTGCTGGTGGTGTTTACAGAAAGCAAAAGAAACTTTATATGACCCCACACTGGAACAAACACCTCTTACTTATTAGCTCTTTCCCTCTAAATCAAATTAATAGTTAGTGGTAAATTAGTGGTATATTGCATACCACTATCTAGTAGGAAGCATTGATTACTAGCACAGCACTGAACAGAGTACAGATATTGACCCCGGTAACATTTTAATCCCCTGACAGCTGTCCTGTCCTACCTCCTGTCTCTTAATCTCTTTGGCACTAAGCTCCTGGCCCAGGCTGTCCACAGTGTCACTCCACAGCTGGCTGCTACGTCGCCGTGGGAAAGAAGAAGCCTTCTGACGAGTCCGAATCGGCATCGGTGGCATTGGCCGCGCTTCTGTACGGAAGCTGATAGACCGCTGGTGGGATAAACCGACAAGAATTAGTTCAGTCTGTTTGCTGCATGAACTGTGGTGAAACTAAAACACAGGAAACATCTGAACATATGGTCGAGTTCAATGTTTTTACACCCTTTGAACTAAATAAAAAGGCAGATAATGTGGTAGGTCTCACATATTCGTTCATCATGACAAAATAAAAATGGTCAAATAGTATAGGGTAAAGATATTAGCGGTGGAGGGGAAGGTGTTTGGGGGAATGGGACAAATTCTGAGTGTGTCATAAATCCATTCATTTTCCATACCGCTTATCCTACACAGGGCAGGGTCGCGACCCTGGAGTCTATCCAAAGGGGACGCAGGACACAAGGCAGGGAACTCCCTGGACGGGGTGTCAACCCATTGCAGGGCACAGTCAAACACATTCTCACACCCCGGACAATTTTGAGATGCCATTCAACCTGCAATGTGTCTTTGGACTGGGGGAGGAAATGAAACCCCCAATGAACATGGAGAAAATGCAAGCGCCACACACACAGGGCAGAGGTGATAATCAAATCCCCAACCCTGGAGGTGTGAGACAAACATGCTAACCACTACAACACCATGCCCAAACTATTTTTCTGATGATTTTGTACTGTTGCAGGATATACCCACAACACGTGGCCCAAAAAAAACAAAAACAAAAAAAAACCCCATAATGACTTACTGTAGAATAGAAAATAGAATTTTTGGTTTGCTTTTTTTGCACTGTAATTAAGTCCAGTAAAATGTACACATACATGCATATAATTTATATATAAAAATTATGTTCGTTTCTTACCTGGATGGACTGTCCCAACCGTTTCAGTGCAGGGGTCTTCACTGGTGTTATAATACCTGTAACTCCACTACTTCTGTCCACTGGTTTGACCCTCTTGTTACAAGGTCCCTACCATTCAAGCAACAACACAAGATTAAAACAAGTACTCCACAGTTGAGGTTCCGTTCAATCTTCTATACATATTTAACACATCATCGACCCTACATGGCCTAACTGTACCTCGGAGTCGTGTGGGGGATCAACGGGAAAGTCATCATCATCATCCTGAAAGAATCAAAGAGTCCAATTATGGTTCCAAGCGGGAAAAGCCATAAGATGAGCGTGCGCAAGGGGTTCAAAAGTAATCAGATGGAAATTTCTCAAAAGATGACTGCAATCTCCTTTAGATACATAGAATCTACTTAAAATAAACACCCACCACTGCTTACTGTGAACAGAGCAGACGTTCTGCTAATTATGGAAAGAAAGAAGAAAACATGAGGTTGTGTGATGGTGTTTATGTGGTGAAGAGTTGGTGAGAGCATGTAAAGCTGCAAGAGATAAGAAAAACATAGCAGAGCGCCGAGCTGTGAATATGGAGAGGCCTCTTTCCGGTATGACAGGAAGCTGAATTGTAAAATGACACTATTACCGACAAATGAGTGACAGCAGCTTAATTCATTGCTGCTATTACTCTCAAAAACATTTCATATTTGAACGTGTAGTTGATGTTGGAGTAATTAGTATATTAGGAGCAAAAAAATAAGTAAATAAAAACACTGTGCTGAGAATCCCAGTCACCTGGTCTCAGAAACAAGGTTTGTGGCCCGAACTTCCGTTGCAAAGCAGAAAACGAGAGACAAAAATGATGAGCACTTGTAACTGACGGAAACCGAGAGCATCCATTTTGTCAATCTAATTAGGCTTTGAAATTTAAACAGACTAAAAAGGACAAAACTGCAGAAATTGAGACCCATGTACTCAAAATGAAGATTTTGAAAAAAAAATTTGCAATGTATTTCACAAGTTAGAAGATAAAGCTGAACAATTCTCTTAATGTCAGCAGATATAGTGAAAATCTGTGCTATAAAATTTATTTATTTTTTTTAAAAACTCACATAATCTTCTGAGGCTCGAGCTGAAAACTCAGCATCACTGCTTGGGTCCTGTTTCCTTTTTTTCTGTTCAGAAAGTAACAGAAAACATTGATTTGCCTCAAAAGGCATAGTTCTAAAGGCCTAACCTCCATAGTTTGCGGTAAGATCGGTGTAGCAGAAAAGCAACTTACCCCTGCAAAATCAGAAAGGTTGGCACATGTCAGGAGTCTGTCTCTTGATACGGGAGACCTTAAAATATTGCCAAAATAAGTTCACGTTAGATATAAAACCTCATCCTACTCCAAAATAATTTTAATATAAAATCTGACAGTAAAAGTGACCAAAAAAAAGAAAAAGCTTATATATTAGAGAAGCACAAGATCCTGGAGTTACACTGAAAACAAATACATAAACTTAGAAGCTATAAACTAATCATCTAAATCAATGGAAGTAAAGAGCCAATTAAAAAAAACTAAAATTTATATCAAGAAAAAAAATTTAAGTACTACATAAAGCACCCCCCACAAAAAAGTCTTTAAAATAACAAAGCATTACCAGGAAGGTGACAAATTGGTCTCCGTCTCTTCGAGCTCCATCTTTGTCTCTTTCATAACATCTTTAGATATTAACACTCCCAACAAATCCAACCACGATAAAATCGCTATCTCTACAGTCCTCTGGGTCAGTCACACACCTGTCCCACCTCTTCGGGGAAAGTAAGAGAGCAGAATATTTTTGAGCTACCAACCCTACACCTCCTCTCTTCCTCTTACATGTCTGAAACCCACATCCTGTATATAAAGAAGTTCTTGCTTCCTGTTAGCACACAGCAGATTTAGAACTTGGCTAAAGAACTGCCTTTGTAACACATTTACAAAATGATGTGTAGTAAACATATGAGGAAGTTAAATATAGTGATTCATATTGTAGAAACAAGGTCACAAAATGACCAACGTCGATTTATCATGTAGAGTTTTATGTATATGATGTTACATGAGAAGACCTCAGTGAGTCTTACATTTTATTTAATTTTTTGGTGACATTGTGCTGCTTTCATGGCACACTGATAAAAGTCCCCCCACCCCCCCGTTTAAATGGGTTTCAGTAGAATCTAAAACAGGAAGAGGTGTAGCTCATTTGTTACATGTTGAATTTACACACAAAGATTCAGCCTTTAAATACATTTCAAACCGTTCCCTTTTCTCACATGCAGTTGCATATTGACCCCACAGACCTTGACATTTCTAAACAGAAACAACTGCATCTGAAGTATTTGGTATGTTAGAGGTCATAGAGTCACTTTGAGCTTGGTTTTTCACCCAGTAGACTGCAAGAATTAAAGAGGCCAAGACAGAGAGAATGTTTTACAACTTTATTCACTATCAGAATCAGACTAAGTGCTCCCATTACAGAATAAAATTACAATGGTACTGTAATTCTTTCTGGAGGTTAACAAAGTAGAAAGAATAGAGTATGTCCTACAAGGTGTGCGCCATGACAACGCCCCCCACGCCCAAAAAAAGGTCCTCAAATTATTTTCAGGTTCTATATCCCCGACCCAAAGAGAGGTCAAAGAAGCAAATAAGACGCACCAACTGGACTCATGGAGGAGAAAGGGGGTCAGAGTGAGGGGACCAACATGCCTTGAGACATTAACCTTCCCTTATCAGCTTGTGTTTAAGGTGCCATTACATATAGTCCAAATCAAGGCTATGAAGTGTATCAAATGACGTCAACAAGTGAAGAAAAAGATTAAAGCACTTAAATGTCATCACTTCCAGTTTGCATTTTATTTTGGCATCATTCAATTGAGTTCTATATGCATGAAAGTGTTTAAAAACAAAGCCAGGCATTGCCCATCAAGGAGAAAAGGGTGCAAAGAGTAGAGTGGGGTAAGGAACAAACCTGTTAAAACAGAACCTTTTTACACTGGGAGTGCGCTGATGAGTGTATTTATCTATTCGTATGCTGAAGCGTTACAACCAGTGTTAAATAACAAAAGCGCTTGTTCACAATGGTGCACGTTAACATCACCAAATCCCACTCACCCATGCCAACAGACCTGGGAAACATTTTGAATTCTGAAGTCAAGAATTACTCCATATTTGTGATCATGTTTTAATTTGGAATCTTTCGGCCTCCACTGTTTCAAGAACCATCTGATTTTTTTAAATCCACTTCCCGAATCCACTAATCACCCTCCCCCCTCCCCCTTGGACGTCCTCTCAGCGAATAGTGTATCTGACGTAGGGCACCTCCACGTCCTCATCAGTCACATCATTACAGCAGAGTTCAAACACTAAAGCTTTAACATGCTTCCCCAGTTTCTTCTTCGACACCTTTGTCACGATCTCGGTCATGCTAAAGAGTGAAGACAAGAACAAGTGAGATGACGATTCTTACCACCACAATTACACACACATTCAATTCGAAGGAATCATTTTCACCAGACAGGTTTGCTGTAGTGTGTGAGTGTGGAAAATACTCACGGCAGCTCCAGTCTTTCTTTGAGCTTGGCAGCAGGCATGAAAAAGGAGTAGAGCATAGACACACCCTGAGAGAGCATCGTGATCTCCAGCTTGTGTTCATTCTGAGGATAGGAGAGGGGGGAAAATAAATAAAATTCTGAACTCAACAATTATGAGAAATTACCAATAGAACAAAAGGTTAAGAATTCATTAATACCTTGAAGTAGTCTAGGAACTGTTTGAGCGTCATTTCCTCTCCACTTGGCTGAATGCCTTTAACTTCGAAGCGGTCCCATAGCGTCCAGTCTATTTCATAGTACTGTATAATATAAATGTATTATTATTATTATTTATTTATTTTTTAAACAAGAGACATCAAAAACAAAGAGCATTTGAATGAGCATCCAGCTCATCAACCCACTCATGAAGGTAATTTCAGGAACATACCTTGTGCTTGGGAGCAGCAATGGGTTCGGAGAAGGCAAAGAAAGGCAGGGCAAGGTTCATGAAGCCATTCTTGTATG
Organism: Ameiurus melas; assembly: GCA_012411365.1. Lineage (NCBI taxonomy): Eukaryota > Metazoa > Chordata > Actinopteri > Siluriformes > Ictaluridae > Ameiurus > Ameiurus melas. Next base: position 12,006,429 of record CM022768.1, on the reverse strand, counting down.
ATTCAAGCTTCTTGTGACCTTGAACAATCTTGAGCAGCTCCAGACAAACCAGGCCAACAACCGCAGCTGTTGTTGTGGCGATGGCAGGGATGATCTTACCAGCAATAAGCTTGCTCTGTATGAGAGAAAGGGGATTTTTTTTTTAAACAAATTTGCTATGACCATCACCATCTATGTTGCCAAGCAAGGGCAGCTACTACCTACCTTGTGTCTGTCTGCAGGAGGAATGTCATAATTCTCTGCTCTCAGATTGGACGCTGCTACTATGAAGTCCATGTGGAAGTTTGTATCATCATCCTGAATTAAAAAGAAAAAAAAATATATTAAATACTTAAAAATAAATAAATAAATAAAAAAAGTCAAGCTCGTACCCCAAAATCTTTTCAGTATACAGGGACTGACTGGTGTACCTTTTCAAAATCTATGGAACAGAGTTTGAACTGGGATGCTGCCTCTGCAGAAGGCAGGAGGGTTTTCAGCTCTTCAAGCCTCGAATCATCTACAAAAGAACAGGGTTAAGTTACAAAGAGACACACAATTAACTTTTGTTAAGTGAATCTTGGTTTAGGAAAAGGATACATGTTCCCACTTTTAATAGTTATTTGAGTGAATCATTTCAAAGTCTTTACCGACTGAGGAGTTCGCGCTCTGCAGCTCCTGATCAGATACATGGATTTTAACTCCTGATTTAGGTGTAAACACTGGTACTTTGACATTCTGCAACAGCTTGGCCACAGCTTCACGATCAGTGGAGCCTTGCAGGCCGTACGTCTGGGCGTACAAGTTGGCTGCAGCAATGACATAGTCCATATGCAGATCCTAAGACAAATATGGTAAAAAGTTATTCAGCTTTGCTTGTTCATATGGTGGCATGTAAACAACAAGCAACATAAACACTGACTGTTTTCTCATGAGGTTGTCTGTCAGGGAAGACACTCACATTGCTGGTGCTAAATTCTAGAGGATGAGGACATCTTTTGGGTCCTGACCAGAAAGGTGCTCCAGAGCTTGTGAGCTGAGAAACGGGGGGAGGGGAAAAAGAAGACGATATTAATATTTTTTTATTATTATTATTATTATTTTTTTTAAGTGTGCATAAATCAATGTGGTGCAAAAATCACCACATGGCTGATTAGGGGTGATTTAATAGTTTAAATGCAATTTTTTATTATTCAGAGAATGCCTGACAATACTTGCTTTTAGATATCAGTAGAGAGAACACTTCTAACCTGGTCAGGAGGGAAGTTGTGCAGTAACTGGCGGATGTTGTTACTGTACTGGCACTGCCAGTGGTTGCGTGCCCAAGCTACACAGTCATCCCAGCTCCGGGGACAATCTGTCACCAGACTCTTATACACAGCCTCTAGGACCTCCGCAGGCTGGGCACCAGGCAGCTTCAATGTGCGCTCCATAAACTTCGGGTCTCTGTGGGTGGGTCAGTTAATAAAATGAAACCAAAAACTAATTTTTTTTATATTCAAGAGAACTGATTCTAAAAAGTTCAGCACAGGGGTCAAACTGAAAGCACAGCAACGCTAAAATATTACCAAAGACATTCGTTAATGACATACGTTAAATACTGCATGGCGTTCTCAGAAGGCTGTTTGAAAAGTCCCTCAAACTCATCACGAGCCCACTGAGAAAGGAAGACAGAGGGAAGCGCATTACATCAGATTGACCAACCAGAGTGACCATACAAACTGAGCACCAATATGCACAGGCAGCTATTTAGCAAAACAGCCTCACCTGGAGTGTGTGTTCAATAGCATTGGGGAAGTTCTTCAGCGTACAGATGGGGATGGACTTCTCTGGGGGATCCTGACTAGAGCTGTAAGACTCCGTGAGGAAGGGGATCACTACCTGTACATTCCCTTTGGTTCCCAAAGTACCGGACTCTAGCAAAGGTTTACGGTAATACACACACCTGCGGTCCATGTACATACCTGTAGAAGATGCACAGAAAGATTCACTCACTAATTGAAATGAAACTCTTATATCATGTACCCTCTTATATTATGAACTGCTATCAAATACCTATGATGAATGTACTCAATTAACTCTTTGATTAAGCTGATCAACTGCTATCCTTGATTATATTATGTATTTCCATGTCAACATGACACAGGACTTATTTTGTGTTATGACTATGTGCTGTGTGTTTTGTTTAAATCTGTCGGACACCTGGACCAGTAGAAACCATCCACGCACTGCTTCTTATCAATGTGTATAAATACTCTTGTTTTGCATGAAATAAATGGGAAGTCTCAGTGAACATTCATGAGTGTCAGGGTGTTCATTCAGACTCTCCAGGCACGCCTGACTCTGTGGTGAACCACACTTTCTAAGCACAGAACTAAAGTTAATAGAAGTAACAGTAGAACAGGCTGAAAGGGCTGACTGAGAACTGAAGACATAAACGGAAATCTAACACTAACTAATCAGGGAGCAGTGCTAGTCTCCTACTTCATACCTTCAGGACTGAATAGCCAATTTAAAATCAATACCAGCTTCTTGGAAATATTAAGATTTGTTTAATTTATTCCATATCGCAGACGCCCTAGGATTTATACTCACGTGCATCCACATTGTCCAATGCGTTGGCCACTCCATTCAGGCTCTCAAAGAAGTCATCATCATAGACTTTTTCTGTGTCAGGCCCAACACGGTTCTGATGGCCTGTGATACGGATAGATGGATTCATCTGCTTCACAGCAGCAGCAGCAGTCTCACTCTTCATCTTCTGCTCGTCCGAAAAACCCACACACAGACACAAATCACAAAAGGTGCCCTTTTTATAATGACCCAATGAAACATATTACCGTAATTCTCGGACTATTGAGTGCACCTGCATATAAGCCGCACCCGCTAATTTTTAAAAGAAAAACAATTTTGTGCATATATAGGCCGCACGTGTCCGCGTTGTAACAGTCACGATTCGTGATGTAAACGAAGCAGGACGGATGCAAGTGCAGTTAGGACGAGACCTTTTATTGAAACAGAGGAGAGCAGACTCAAGAGAAACAAGAACTATGACCAACTCAATGAACAAATCGAACTAAACCAACAAACTATGACATGAAACATGACAATGACTATGAAAATGGAACAAAGACTCTATATCTATACTCTATAAACCACTTCTACATCTATATGCTAAACTAAGTCTATAGAACTCTAAGCTATCCTATCCGCTACAAGGCTATGCTACAAGCTACTAGGCTATAAGCTATGCTATAAGCTACTAGGCTACAGGCTAAGCTATAAGCTACTAGGCTACAGGCTAAGCTATGGCTAGGAAACATGAACAAGAACTAAGACACATGGCATGAACAAAGACTAACTATATTCTCTATCTAATTACCCGCGTTGTGCACGTCATGGCTCCCGGTATATATACACACACACACCAGCCAAACAGCTAACAGCTGCAGGCAATACCAAAACACACGTGACTCTACAACACATGATGAGATGGGGCAGAGACATGACGTCAACCAATATGCATTTCTTAATGTTTTTTTCCCCTGACGAGGGGGTGTGCACGAAGCGCAAAACAACTAATCTGAAGAATGTAGTGCGAGCACGTTAGATTTAATTGAACAGTTTCATTGGTCACTGTGACCTGTTGGGTAATTTCATTTGTCCCATGTGAGAGGCTAAATGTTTTGTCGGTATGAAACTCGTTAGCCCGTAAAAATCCATAAATTAGCCACATCATTGTTTAAGCCGCTGTGTTCAAAGCGTGTGAAAAAAGTAGCGGCTTATAGTCCGGAAATTACAGTACCTATATTATTACAATAAACTGTTCTTTAACAATAAATTGAGAAAGGAGCAGTTTGCACTGCCAAAACATTTATTATTATTATTTTTAACAGAGTGTAAATTAGCTCTCACCGTAACATCCCATGGCCTGAAAAGGAACTGACGATTGAGGTTTGATTTCTCAATTGTGTCCATGTCAGTAACAATGACTTCACCCTCCCCACTGGCCAGACCCATCATAGCAAAATTCTTTAGTAGTTCACAGCCAATCGCTCCTGCACCCACCTGAAATAAAGTAGCAAAATAATGTTATTAAAAGCAGAAGGAAGAACAGGCTGCTTTAATTAGATTTTCCAGCAGACACAATGGATTCTGCACAATGGCTTTTTTTTTAATGGCTACAGGAAAATCAATGAGAGGGAGCTAATAAATATATATATATATATATATATATATATATATATATATATATATATATATAAATAAATAAATTTTAAATAAAACTGACCAAAAAGTAGCGCTGTTTGCCTAACAGATCTTGCAGCTTGGACCCAAATACAGCAATCTGCCCATCATATCGACAGCCTCTCTGAGGAAAAGTTAGGCAGGTAGAATGTGTACAGCATGCCCGCACACACGTAATGCAGAGAGAATATGAACTGCATGACAAACCCAAACGGGGAACACAAAATATTCTTGAAACTTACAGGTGCACATTCCTCCTCTGTGAGAAGTACCTCCTCATCTTCAGTTAAACATTCCAGTGCATCAAAATACAGCCACTGCACGATGGGCATAAATTTGCCTGTGCATGCCTGAAATATAGAGACTGAAGCTGCCACAACAATTTCCCCAAAGAACTCACGTGTGCAAAAACAGCATTCAGGATCATAAAGTTATAAGGACATACGTAGTGTAATGTTTTGCGTCATTAATACGACGAAAACCCTGGGCAGCACTGTCATATCTGCAGTGGGAGAGAAGTGCATAACAGGAAGCTTAATACCTTCATAACCTCCTGGGCAGCAAGCCCACCGATAAAAGCATTGACTGGAGCCAGGTCTCCAGCCGCAACACAGGAGAGCTTTTTCAGCAGTGCCTGGTCCAGCTCCTCCTGCTTGGCAGAGCCAGACTGAGCTGCATTCACCTCCCCAGCCAGCGCAACCAGCTCATCTGCATCAGACTGCAGAGGACAGAAAATACATCTGCTGAGTCAGCTGTACTTCAAACAGGATGCAGCAGGAATCATACCATTATATGGAGATCATTAGAACACAGGATGTTTAGGTCAAACGAAGCAAGTTGTAAGAAATTAATTTGCAAATAATTTTTTTTTAAATAGACAACAATTAAACATTTCCACCATTCCACCAGGCACAGACTGACCAAACAGTACCAGTGCTAACAGTTGTGCAAGGTTCTCAATACAAATCAGTTTGTCTCCAGCACCAAAATGCTGCTGGTATAAAAATATGGAGCTAGAGATATTAGGGGTTAGGTAGAACTTAATTTCCATTAAAAATTAATCAAAAGATGTTTAAAATACCACTGTTTTTTAAAAAAAAATGAACATAACTCATTTATCGACTCATTTCGGGGGGTTCTGATAAGGATACATCCATATTATTAGCAATTAAAAGGAATTTAACGATTACGAATGAAAAGCTTCTTTTCGATATTAAAACATGTATTAAACACGGTTACTGCCCAAGAACGTTTGTTATGCACATAAACGAAGGATCCGAATTTGGATCGCAAAAGACTCTTGTAAAAGCTTTCAAAAGGTATTATTTTTATGCTATGCATGACAAACCTGCCATGTAATTATGCAATTACTTTGTTCTTAAGCTGGTATAAACATCGGATGGTTCTTAAAAACTACTGCTTCCTCCCTGAACATGCACATAAACAATGTCAGCAGAAAAATAAAATGATGAAAGAAAGAAAGACAGCAGACAAACCTGGTTCCAGGGTTTGGGAGAACGGCTGTGTTTCTTATCAAAGGCATGCAGAGCCTGGAAGCCCACATGCAGCTGGCCAGGACGATCAAACTTGGCAAAGTCAGTCAGCAGAAACTCGGGCTCCGATATCGATGACGAAAATGTTTTCTGTAGTCAGACAGGTAACGTGAGAAATGTGACTCGGGATACTTTTATAGCGTTTATAGCATTAGTGCTTTAGGTAGCTGAAATCAGAGTTAGACTTACAAAAGCCACTTTCTTGGGCATCTTGACCTGTGTCACAATACCACCTCTCACATAGTCAGAGAAAGATGTGGTGTCACAAATACTGAAAGTGTAGGGACCTACGGAGAGAAGTCGCTATTTTTATGTAACGTGCATTCAACTCAGATCACACTATTGAAACCGCTCAAAACTGAGGAATTATTAAGAATGGGATTTGCTTGCAGTGAATACATACTCACCGAGGGCTTTAATTTCAATTGGCTGGCAACCGTTAAGCTCGGTCATACCCTGTACCTCTGTGAAGGTGACGTAATCGCCACTCTCAAAACCGTGTCTCACTTCATCCAGACAGGTGACTACACCAGCACTGTCCTGTTAACACACAGACACTTTTTTAAAAAGTTCCACACTAGTAGGCAGATGGCAGTCATCCAAAATAAATACATCAAGAACACAAAATAAACCAATAATACGTAATATCTGGGAATAAACAGTTGTAGCGGACAGTGACGATAGACAATGTCACTGTCGCCGCTGATCACGTATAAGCAAAACTTTGACTTTGTATTGTTTGTATTCACACAGTAGTGTAGACAGAACAGGCTCATGGTGTTTACCTTTGTGATCATCGAGATCATAGCACTTAGAGGCTGCTCTCCAGTGGTGTCATATACAGTCATTTCCTCTCCAAAATCACAGAAAAGTTGCCTGTCCATAAACAAATCACAACAACTTTGATATTGCGTCAGATAAAAACTAAGTTTACAAATTGAAATCTTATAGAGGTTGGCCTATGCCTGTGGAATACGGAGTACACAATAAAATAGATTATTTTGTCGAGAAACAAAAAAACAAAACAAAAAACCCCACCCATCCTTCTTTTCATAAATATGAAATACTAAGAAAGATCAAATGGCCACAAAAAGACTAGGAAGATATTACGGTGTGCAAAGTGTGCTGTGGAAAAATACTGAAGATTTCTTTATTACAGATCATCATTTTAGGGATCATTTGTGAAAGTGCAGCAATGCATGTACACCGTGAAATGGCCGTCTAGGAGAGCTGGACACTCTCCCAGAATTCTTTTTGCAAATATTAAGTTGATAATTTCACCATGGCATACCAGTTTTATCCACGGTATTAGACAAATGTTTGATAGGTTTCACCCCCCCCCCCCGCAAATATCTTCTTACCCAAATAGTCCACGTGTGTCAGCAATGATCAGTTTAATGCCTTTGCTGTGGCAGAAGTCACCAATGTGCTTTTGTTCGTCAAGAGCAGAGTTGGTCAGCACCACCACCTGTATCAAAAGACATGCTTGACTGTTTAAAGGAAACAACTCTTTAGTATACATGTACAAGATGATGAGAAAAGGGGAAAGAAGGTTGTTTGACATCTGCACAAACATTTTGTGACTTACTTGGATGAGCGCTGCAGGTCGTGCACAGACAACAAAGTATTCAAGTATTCATGTCATCGCTTACTTAATTTTTTTTAAGCTCAAAGAAAGAAAGAAAGAAAGAAAAAAAAGAAAGAAAGAGGCGAAAAAAAAAAAAAAAAAACACCCCCATACTGCTACTGAAGCCTCTGGTAAATGTAGTGGCACAGTTTCTGCTTTTCATCATCTAGTGTGGCACTTTCCAATTAGACCAATTATCATAAAGAAGGAAGTCATTTAAATTTAAATTTTGGTTAAAGAACAGAAGAAACAAACTGGCTGATTACACTTTCAACAAAGGTTGTTCACTTAGATCTCACACAAAAAAAAATGGGGGAGATCAGACCAAATGTGGGAAATTCATGTCCTCTAAAAATAAAAAATAAAAAAATAAATCCTGCGAGATCTCAGTCTCTGAATGTGTGTAGTGCCATACAAGAAACAGCATATTGCACAGATGGTAAGGAGAATGCAGTCAGATGACAACGCATTAAATGTTAAAGATGTGGGAGTGTGATTCAAAATAAATAAATAAATAAAATAAATGTACATGCATGATGTACAACGAGTGCACAAAGTGGAGTCACCTTCCAAATGCATGGCCATTTAACAGGAAGCAAACAAAAAGCCCCTGTTTAGTAAGTGAAATAGATTATACTGGATGATTGCCCATTTTATACTTTCAAATGCTATGCTCAAACTTTTAAGTAAACTATGTAAAATAGTAACTTATTTACAGTTACTTATTAACTAACAGTTTAGTCACCGTTAGAGTTTAATCTGCTTTTTTACTTGTTAGGATTAATGGTAGGGAAATATTGATCTGAATCATTTAAAAGAAACCCAAGCAAATCTTCAAATAATGCTTATGCATTTGTTGAATTATTTTAGATTGAAGTTAATAAAGTTTAATGGATTGATTTTTTACATTAGTTCATTAAAAATAAATACACTTTCAATTTATTTATAAACACAGTAATCATTGGCTGCATCCCTATGGAGCACACATAGCACCGGACCAGGCCTGAAGCAAGCTACATCGTTACACATGACCCCCTTTAAAACTGTGTACTGTACCTGAAACTGTATCAGGTAGTCATTGGTGAGCGCTCTAGTGTAAGATGTCACAGGAACGTAGCTGTTGAGTTCTGCCAGCCTCATCTGACTGACCTCAGCACGGTTCTTCCCGAGGTCTTCCTCACGCAAGTAAAACTAGAACAACAATCATGGTTCAAGTAACACACTGCTCTTCAAAGCTAAGCTTAAAAGTGCACCCACCATGGTTTTGAAATGTGCCTAATTTTGTTTTAAAAGTTTCATACAATAGATTTACATGCATCCAAGGTCAAAAACAATTTCATCTCCCCATAACTTAAAAATCGCAAAATTACCTTTTCCACATCATGTCACAAACAACTCGTTAAATGATCCGTTCTAAAGGATTAATTCTAAACTAGTCCTTTCAGAGAGCATAGACTGCTCTCATTGGTCAGACGTCCCAGTCTGTTGTGATTGGTCTACCGCAGTCAGTGTTGAAAAGGAAACACCCACTACCATAACAAGTATCAGCTCAGTCTGTCAAAGCAGACTGAAGCAGCTGATGAAGACCAGATGCAGGTCTTTAGTACAGGAAGTAAGTCTGGAATTACTAACGACTCGTTAACTGTTCAGAATCGGTTCCTCCTTTTGGGTCAATAACTCCATTTCTTGTACCCTTTCATTTTTTTAACTGCAGACATTATACTTTCACAAACAGCTCCAAGACTACATGAAAGGTAATATTTGAAAAATCATAATCGGTGCATTTTAATGCAGTGATTATAATAAATAATCTAACCAAAAACATTAACACCCCCAGTCAGCTAATCCAGTTAGGTCATTGTCATACTATATGAAAGTACAAACTAAATTAAAAAACGACATTCATTACTGTTAGGAAAAAAAACAAAAGACTAACCTGTGAGGAAAGGTCTTGCCACTCAGCCACTCCCTCATCATGCAGAGTGACGCTCTTGACTCCGCCGAGAATTACATTCTTGGCAATCTCCACACCTAGTCCACGCAGCCCTGAGATCAGCACATTGGAGTTCTGCATGCGTTTCATCGCATCATGACCCAACACATACCTGAAAAAAATAAAAATAAAAAAATCAGCCATCATCACTGACCGCCTATAGATATCCCTACAGAAAAAAATTCAAACAGAACCGTACACCAAGAAGTGAGAACGTGCTATGGGTACAAAATGTAAATGAAGCCAGAACTTACAGCTGTCTGGAGTACAGGCCTTCATCAATCTCAGCATCATTTCCATTCTTAGCCATGCCCTGGAGAATGCAACACCATTAGTGCACCACTGACAACATATACACTGAATAGATGTAGAACAAGACACCATACTGGGCTGCACCTAAGAGAATTAGTTTGTCATGTCCTAATTTAGAAAATCACATTCATGTACAACATTTAAATCATCACCTGTAGAAACACACAATCACAGAAAGCAAGTAAACTTATTTAAACTCAAGAGCTAGCAATATTAATTTTTGATTGTTTATTATGTTAATTATGTTGTATAGTAATACTACGTCACATTTAAGTATTATCAAATGTATCTCTACATCACTTTCTCTAAAGCCACACAAAGTTGATACTGTGCTGCCACGCCCAGTTATATTGACAAACCACCACACTGTTTCCACTTAGGCTGTAAAGCAAACATAGGTTAGAGAGCAAAAGAGAACAATGACTTTGTATTGGATGTTGGCGCATATATAGATTTTCTAGCCTGCATGACTACTACAAGACAAGTTCCGTTTGCACCCATATGTGGCAAATCAATCGTACAAAATTACAGTGCAATTTACTGGAAACGTATTTGAGACGGCTCTTTGATTAAAGTATTATGGATCAGTCATGTATGAATTTTAATAGAGTCCAACTGACAGATGAATTAGAAAGATTTGTGTAGACGGAGGTGACCAGTCCCCATTAGAGTTGAATTGACTCTGGTGATGAGATAATATGACTCCATATAAAATAACCTGTGTTGTGTCTAATCTCGACTATTCCTACTTATATCCATTTCAGCCAGAAAAAGACAGAAATGGAAAACAGTGCAGCACAACATGGTAGTGAAGATCAGAAGGGGTCTTACGTTAGCTGGTGTGTGGGATAGTTCGGTTCTGACAGAGTTTGAGGAGGAGCAATGGGATCCCGTCTTCGTCTCTGATCCTGACACGCGACGCTTCTTGGACAGCGGCGAGCTGGACATCTACAGATCGATCGCACAAATTTAGAACAAGAGAGCAAGGAAACATACTGACCCACTGTTTAACTTGCGTATTCAAACTAAATAAGTCTGGTTAAAACATGGATACTGTAGTTTTGCTTACCATTAGAAGAAAATATATAGGCACAAGACTAAACACAGCCAAGTTAAAGTAAAAACTGGATAATCGTCCCAACTAATAAGTACAGCAGGGAATAAACTATTGAGTTACTACACATACATGTGCCGGTACGTGGCATGTTAATCACAGTGACTCTGCACTGCTTCATATCGTAACTAACTCAAGACACATACCACAAGCGCTTTATTTATTTTAAACTGCGCAAAAGTTGAATGAGAAAATTCTGGATATGACTTGAAATATACATCATTAATGATTCACAATTCAACCCGATAGGCTCCGAAACATTCACAAACATCTTTTAGACTTTCAGCTTCTGCCATTGTAAATACAAGTCGGAGGATTAACTTTCTGTTCATATGGTGCTGGAAATTAAAGCATATACACAACTACCTTTCTGGACAGTCTGTGCGAAGGCCTATTGGAATTAACTATCTTCATACACAATCCTTACACCCTTCTCCCATCAAGCATGAAATTTATTTCGCAGACGGGTCAGACCAATGGCCTTTCGACCTGGTGTTAGCCGTGGTCATCTTATAAATCAGAACAATCTAGGGTGTTGGGTTCAGCACTGGACAGTTCCTGCAGCGAATAGCCAACAAACCGGGGCCAAAAAAGTTCAATTTACAATGCTGGTTGGCTAAAATGTGGACCCAAGAGGCCGTAGTGCTAGTCTCAAACACACACCAATCATACAAGCACAGGCTTGCAGGGTCTTACAACCAGACAAATGAGAGTTTTTTGTAAATCAAGAAAAGTGAATCAAACTTAAGTGCATTTTCTGTGCTTTAATAATGAAAGATTTGCATGCTTCCTGGTCTTCCGCATCATTGAAGAGCACAGCACAGTGAGCACCAAGTCCTTGAGTGATGAGGCCAGGGCAGAGGCTGCACTGTGTGGCAGGCTGTAGGTAACCAGCCTGCTATAAATAGCCTGTGGACAGAAAGGCTTTTGTTTATGGAGTAAAGCTCACCCATAATGTCTGCACAAAAACTCTGATTCATCACAATGGCATGTAATTAACCTGCTCTGATCGATAAACTTTTACGAGGCTGTGTCCTGTTAATAAATCCTGACCTGATCCTCTGTGTGCGTGTTTCCTGATTCTTTTCAAACAGATTTAGGAAAAAACAGCCGCTTTCGCCTCGGAAAGGGACTGAACCAGAATTTAAAAAAAAAAATTAAAAAAAAATGCCAGTGCCGGGGAAATACGTGCCACTGATCCGATACTACAGAGGAAAAACCGCAGTACAGCAACAGCGACAAAACGATCGAGCGGCTCGTCTCTCGGAATCAACGCCGACATTTAGAGACACGCGGATTTCTCTCCACGGGATCAGAAACATGGCGAAGTTGAATGAGCTGTCGGCATTAAAACTGGCAATGCAGAGCAGAACCGCGGGGAATTCACTAGTAGCAGCCTCGCACCTGCTCGGTGTGTGTCGCTGCCAACTAGCTTTTCGCCCCGGTTTCTCCCCGGTACTTCCTTGTCGATAGCAGATGATCGATCATGCGCGAGCAAGTCAGAATCCGAGAACAAACCCAGTCTAATAAATCCGTGTTAGCTAGCTGTGGGGTTAGTGGCTTTGATTTGGCTAAAATGACAAGCGATTCGGTTCCGCTAAAAGGCTAGCTACATACACCGGAGACAGAGGCAGTTTTTCTGACTCAGGTTTGAGGCCTAGCTAGCGCACTTACAGTAGCCAAGTTGGCCAGCCACCTACTGACTGCTAGTCACGGCCACGGACAAGCAAACTTTTCGGTTTTAACAAGAAAACGCGTCGATCCGGGTGGTCCAGGCAAAGCCGTGTGCGTCTCTCAACACGGGCAGCACGGAAAGTGAGCAGCGAGTGAGAGAGAAATGAACAGCACCAATTGCTTACCAATAACCCTTCTCTCGGTCCACTCTCAGTGTCGGCAAAACCGATCCGCGTGTGAAACGTCGATGATACGAGCTGCTGGTGTGCGGTGGTTGGTTTTGTTTTTTAAGCAAAAAAAACCCCAGCTAAGAGCAATACCACAATGTCACCGTTTTTCTTTTTGTTTCAGTCGCCGAGAGAGTGCGAGAAAGTCCCGCTGTCGCTATCCTGCCGAGTCACTGTGGTGGTTTCTCCCTGCGCCGTGTAACTAATCGCGTTTCTGCTTTCACTTCACTACACGGAACAAAACCAAAATGGCAGCTACAGCGCAGGGGCGGAGCTACTTATATATTCAACAGGAAGAGGCGGACTCTCCGGAAGATGACCCGACACACGCGCCGCTGATTGGCCCAATCGCGCTTCGACTTGCGGAAATAACTGTCAGCGCGTGCTAGCGCGAATATACACCACATGCAAAGAACTACACTCAGTCACACCGATTTCATTACTCACGTGCACAAACAAATGACAACAGAAACATACCGCTGTACAATAATGTCGTACAGGAAACGCATGCGCAAAAAAAGTGCAACATACAAAGCAGTCAAGTGCAGGAACCAGGTTACTACTGAAGAGACGTCACATTTTCATTTTAGAAAAGTAGCATATACACTGATCACCAAACACTGCAGCCTTGAAATGATTGACGAATAATATGATCTGCAGGACTCAACCCCTTAACTCTGCTTTATAATAATGCTTTGATCGTTATACTTACCAGTTTATACTCAGCTCAAACCGGTTTAATTCTTTGAACTGTGCGATTTCATTAAATGCGATGCGAAACCTGAGCCGCCAACACTCTGTATGGTTAAGGTTTAAATCCGAGCCTGCCAGCAAAGTGCTGAGAAACCGGCAGTCTGGTCACAGTTTTTCGTTGTATTCAGTATTAATACGTTTGAGTAATCACTGACTGTTGAACACAGATTAGCTGTAAATCACCAGTTCTCAACTCCAGTCGAACGTGTCAAGCTACTACCCAGAAAGTGTTCAAGCTTTTATACACTTGTGATATTCCCGAGCCGGGCGATGGGCTAGTTATCGAGCTCTAGGTTGGGTTAGATGTGCAGAATCACATCAAGTCAAGTAGACGTTCAAGGACGGTGAGACCCCAGGACTGGAGAACCCTCGTACTAGAACAGAGTCCCGTAAGATGTACCGTCCCCATCCAGGGCACGCGGTCCCGTCTCACATCCAACGATTCCTGACAGAATAAAGATGTTACTGAAGATAAATAAACGAATGAAGCAACTGGACTGTTACCTCATTAAATGAAAAACATACTGAATGCTAGAACACAAAACCACTGAGACAATGCCCATTAAATACCTAAATTCATACTGATTATGGTTTTCAAGAGAAAAAAAAGAACCCCAAAGCAATAAAACACTGATGCTGTAATCTATCAGCAAGCTGCCTACAATACTCCCAAGAGCTCATCCGCTTATATGATTTGAGCTCAGAGCATTTCTGTCAACTAAACTAGATCTAATATTGAGACAACTTCTTTTCCCTGCATGCAACTATCTAACCAGCATCAGGAGTTACATAAAGTCTGCAACAATGACAAGATAAGAGAACAGAGAAAGATCTGGCCCTATCCAGGGCGAGGTGGGGGGTTTTAATTTTGTTTTAAATAAAGTGTTAAATAATGCTGGTTGGGGGAGGGGGTGATGTTTTCTGACAAAGGCCCAGGTGGACCGTTTTGTCTTGCTGGTCTAAGCCAGGTTTTATTTTCCCGAGGAAACAGAGGTGAGCATCTCATCTCTGCTCAGCGTCCAATACCCCCCCCAATACACACACACATACCTGCACATCACTGGCACCTGATACTCAATGTGATCTGCTCCCTCGATCACGATGAGGCTCAGGCTTTGAGCTCACGACCTCAGTCAGATGATGTTAGACCGCTAGCTTCCAGCATCTGCGAGACCGTGAGCTCACAATCTTCCCGATTTAAACCAGCCATCACATGCAGCTCAGTCGAGTACTCAAACTAACACAAACTCCCCCCACCTCTCAGTCATATTCTTCTTCGAGTTGTTTCCAACTACTACACCCGTTTATGTCCTTTCCAATTAAACGGCGCTTCATGAGGTCATTAGTTCTTTTGATGAAGTCATCAAGAAAGCTAACCAGCTAAAAGATATGCGCCGAACAAGGAAAGCAAAGCATGAATTAGCTTCTCAGCTAACGAGCTGCGCGTCGGTACAACTGGCTCCACATAAAGCCGAGAAAACAAGCTTGTTAGCTCGCTTAGCTAACACGCTTTTCCAACTTCTGGGTGATTACTAATACATGATCACTGAACCATATGCTGCTGTGTGTGTCAGGACTGAAAATACGGACATACACCCTTTCAGTTCGAGCTCGTTTAAGGACACACACACACACACACACACACACACACACAAGAACAGGCGGCTGGCTTTCAAAAGAGCCACCTAGCTGGTTAGCACAGTGCATTGAGGCTCAGGCGGTGGAGTGTGGCTAGCTAGCAAGCTGCAACAATCTATTCTTACAGAAGCGTTAGCTAGCGAGGTAGCTAGCATTAGCTAGGCACATAAGTATGCAGAACTCACCACATCCGATATTACCCAGGCCTTTCCACGGTACTGAATACACGATTATTTATCAGAGGGGAAAACAAAACAACTAATCGAACTGTTTGCGTGAACGACTGTTTCTCAAAGTGGCACGAGCTCCTTGATAGTGAATCTTCGCGAAAAACGGACCGACAACTGACCGGCTACCGACTGTACCGTTACACCACTGTGTTTCTCAGCGCGAGCACTGTTCGCTAGTTGTTCACGAGCCGAGCAGCAACATGTGCAGAGTTTGAGTCGAGAACGGTCCACCGCTCCTGAATGGGATGGAGGTGTGATATATAAATTGATATTTCCTTGACACTAGAAGCCGAAATCGCTTACACTGATGCATTAATCATAGTACACTGGTAATATTTACAAAATATAATGGTTACTCGTATTAAAGTCTCTTAAAAGGTTATGCATTATTCTGCATTCCTAGTAATCCCCCGTTGTCTATCTCAAAATGGACTCGCCCATAGTTTTTTATTCGCGGTGCATGGTGGGGAACGCAGTTCGCGCTACGCAAACACTTCGGAGGTGTTTTACTCGGAATGGAGCGGCAATGATTTTGAGTAGCTTTAAAACAAAATGAAGAAGAAGAAGAAGAAGAAGAAGAGAAATAAAGACAACGAAATGTGCTTTAACATGACATTCAGTGTAAGGTAAGTTTCCCGTTTGGAGATAAATTGTAAAAGTGTAAATTTTTTTCCTTTTTTCCCCACCTATAAAATATGGTGTTATTTTGCACTCGGCTGCACTTCCGCTTATTATTTATTATAGCTTTATATTTGCACAGGAACTTGTATAGGGACACGCCACATAAACTCCCATAATAAAATGAATTAAAAGGAGTGTCCAGTGTTAGTGTTTTAACCATCAGTTTAGTTTTTACAAGCTTGGGATAGTATTCAGGACTGAGGACTTGTATTTTGCAAGTCTTAATTTTAAGAGAAAGAGAGCGGCTGATTGAAGGAAAGACTGTTTATAGCCGCTCTAACGTAAGTGAGAACAGGAACTAACTTTTTACTGATGTTCCACAGTATTAAATGCAACTGTTAACGGATTAAAAAGTACAATGTGGTGGTCTTTTTTTTTTTTTTTAAATAAATCTTTTTATATAAACAATACAGGACATGCTGTTTTCCTTGATCAGCTTATTATGTTGTTTTTTTATTTTTTATTTTATTTATTTCTTTATTTTTTTCATGTTTCATTTTTATTGAACATTTCTGCTGAACAATTTTACAGAACATTTCTACAATTTTGGCTAAACCAGTTCTGCTAAACATTTCTACTATAAATTTCTGCATAACGTTTCTTTTTTATTAAACATTTCTGATGAACATTTCTGTTGAACTGCTAAGCCTATCTAAATCGCATTTTCTGTTCTGTCCTCCCCACCATTTCCCAAAAATACAAAATTAGCAACAGCAGTAAATATTCACAGATTTTTACAGATTTTTTTCTTTTTATACAAAGAAAAACAAAATTGAACCCACAACCCACCCCTCCGGCTCATCATGGCTACCCATTAACTGTCGCTGGTTATAGAGATATTATGAAATTCAACATCAGGCGCCAACCTTTAAGTGGGTAGTGTCTGTAACTCCATAAAGTAGGCAATAAAGGGATGGCATTTATGAAAAAACTTATCTGTACATCCATGTCATCCATTTTATTATATTCTTAATTGAATTAAGAATTGGCCTAAAATGTAAATTTATTATTTTTTTTAAAGGAATGTCAGTGTGACATTCACAGGGACACTCCACAAAATACATGTCTGGTGATCAACAGAAAAAAATTAAGTTTGCTCACCAAGTTTAACCGGCGCGGCACGATCACGCCGCCTGAGGTGTGCTCTGCTGTGCATGCATTGAGGAAAGTCATGTAAAGGGACTGGTAATAGAACTTCTTGTAAAAATCTTTAAATGTTTTGATTGATTGAACACCCATCCATCCATCTTCAACCGCTTACTCCTTTTCAGTGTCGCGGTGGAACCTGGAGCCCAGAGTGTTTTGATTGAAAAGATTAAGATAATGAATGTTTATGTTATTGTTACCAGTTGTACTGTAGGCAAGGTATTATGTTGTACAATTAACCCTCACTATATGTTCCATCCACCCATCTTCTTTACCGCTTATCTTTCAGGGTCGTGGGGAACCTGGAGACTATCACAGGGAGCATCGGGCACAAGGTGGGGTACACCCTGGACAGGGTGCCAATCCATCGCAATCACACCACTTTCACACACCACGGACAATTTGGACATGTCAATCAACCTACCATGCATGTCTTTTGGACTGGAGGAGAAAACCAGAGTACCCTGAGGAAGCCCCTGTAGCACCAGGAGAACATGTAATCTACATGCACAAACACAGGGCAGCGACGGGAAGCGAACCCCGAACCCTGGCGGCGTGAGGCGAACGTGCTAGGCTCTAACATGAGGGTCACAGTAGATCCAGAGTCTATCCCGGTAGCGTTGGGCATGAAGCAGTGACGCAACCCGAAAGGGACGCCAGTCCATCATGGGGCATCATGCATTCACATGCTCACATCTAGGGAAATTGTGCATAGCAGGTCCACCTCCTGGTTTGTCTTTGGAAGGTCAGAGATCTGGAAAACCAAGTGGAAACCCACAGAGACAGAGGGAGAACATGCAAAACTCCATGCAGATAGTAACCCAAGCTCAAGATTAAACCGGAGACCCTGGGTTTTTCTCAATAGTCAAATGATGCCTCGTTCCTCTGTTCTCCAGCCCATGACCCGGAAATGAAATGAAGTCCTCCATCTTGAAGGATGTATCAATTCTCTGATTGCACTGACAGGAGGTGAGGAAGCTTCCGGGGGGATAAGAGTGAGGATACATGGGTGTACCCTATGTGGAAGTGTTTCTTGTCGAAAAACCTGACCCATGAATAAATTCCCCTCCTTTACATCTGCCACAATCTCAAACAAAAAGGCTTTTGATGATGATGTGATGGAATTTTGTGTGAAATATAATTAAATTATAACATGCTTACAATGAGTATTGTAATTAATTAGATATGCAAATCTGCACAAAAGCAGCAATTAAATTGTGTTCATTAATTAATTGTTGAATTTCATATATTAAATGTGCATTTTGCTTTATTCAAAATGTTATTAGCCAAACTCAACATAACCGCAGATCCCTGAAGCGCAGTGAGGTAATCCACCTGAGCACAGTCAATTCCCCTCCTCGCATCTCATCCATGCATCCTGAGAGGGTGGAGCTAAGACTCAAGGAAAGGAAACGAGAGTGCACAAATAAGAAATGAGAAACACTCACAGGATCTGGAGGCAGCACTGCTAAACACCATCACCATGCCTCAGGAAATGCCTTATATGTTGCATCATAATTCAGTTATGACCAAAACAAAAGAAGGATATATATATATATATATATACACACACAACAAATTTTAGCTACCTCTGACAGCTGTGTCTAAAGTATGCCTGCAATGCAGATATAAAGGAAATGTCCATGAGACTCACTTTCAGGTCATAATAACCTGAACCTAAGCTCTGCTATATACACCTGATTTTTAAGCATAATATTACTGTCTATAAAGTTTAATCAATCACAATAAATGTCATGTTGGAAAATGATTCTTAGAAATGTTTCACTTTTAATAATACTAAAAAACAGTGTTACACTGAACAGCACTTAGCTATTCAAATAATCGAAGGTTTTTGAAAAGTGAACTTAAAGCATGTAGCTGCAAAATATCAAGCCAGAATGAACACACACAGTACTCACAATGTGATACCATCTAGATTTTATTGAAATCTTTGCAGAGAGAGTGCAAAAGTACTTTGGAAGAATATTCACATCACTATGACAAAATATTTGAAAAGAGGAACCAGAGCAAAGAAGTAAGACGAAAGAGTTTCAAATAACTATACATTTGATAAAATTGGCAATATGTGTAATAACAAAAGAGTGAAAGAAATTGTCATCCAAACATGTAGGAGGAAGCAGTATCACAACCAATCAGAGGAGAAGGGAAATGTCTGTTTAGCCTCCCTAAATTATGATCAATTAGGACAAACATAAATTAGATTAGAAAGACATGCAGAAACAATATGTACAGGATGAACTGTACAGAATAAGAATAAATAAACATAACTTTCTCAGTTGATGTTGCAAATATATATTTTTGAAACTAGTTCTCCAAAATAGTATTCTTCCCAGGCTGTTGCCCCCAGTGTGCTCTATTTCAGTGGGAATGCTGTGTGCCATGAATGACAGCTGATGGTTATGGTGCACTAACCCGACAATGATAGCTAAAGTAACTCATAAACAATGACCATTAACACTAAGAAGAATATATGCCCAGGTTTTCTTTTAGGCTGAACTTTATTCTACACGGTACATGTCTTAAAGCGTGTCATGTGCAGAAGCTAAAAACCCATTCTTCTGACTGTTTAGATGTAGACTACTGGATTATGTTATGAAATTACTCATGGAAAATATGAGTGCTTTCTATAATGCCTAATAGATATATTTACAAGTATTTCAGGCAGTAGTCTCATCTCACGTTCCACTGTTACGTGGTGTATATAAGCGATGTCTGAAAAATGCACATACGGGGATGTTAATCTCTATAATTTTGTGTTCATAACAGTCCCCAGAGCCTCGAACATGTAATTGTGTTTTTCTGCTAGAAACCATCTTCAATACAAATGCAGCTGGTCATGACTCTTCTTAACTAAATGCAAAGAGGAGCTACTCTATAATTTAGATTTTAAAAATCTTTGTACAGATTCAATGCTGCTACTTTGACATCCATGACTCATTCTAAGATATGTTGTTAGCTTCTCTTACAATTTACTTTTGCTCACATAAGCTTCATAAGCCTTTGCCTGACGCCCCTCCTCTAGGTGACAGGTTCAGTATCGAAATACCCCTTTGTTCGTCTCCATCGTCCTCCTCAGTGGCCAGTTGGTTGTGACTTTGGGCTTGAGTGGGTGGGTTTGGAGGTGGGTAGGAAGGTGGGGGAATGGTGAGGTGTGGTAGAGAGGGCATGGGTGGCCGTGGGGTGGTAGGAAGGGGTGGTGGAGTAGAATGATCTTGGTAGGAGCGATGATGAAATGAAGGAGAAGAGTGAGCACTTTTTGCTCTCGGCAAACTCTCAGGACAGTCCCTGATCTGCCCCAGTAGGGAGGGCATATCGCCTTCAATCTTTTCAAGTACAGCCACCATTTGCTTTTCTATCTGTTCGATCACACTGTCCATTTGCCAGTCGGCACTGACATCTCCTCCTTGTAGATCATCGTATGCTGCCCCACTGCTAACAGAGTAAGGAGAACAATATGGAATCCTACAAGCAGCACCATGGCTTGTATCTCTCTGTTCTTGCACATACACAGTCTTCTTACGGCCCAAACTTGAAGAATCTATATCAGCATACAAACTGTGCACATGCCTTCCTGACTTGTCTCTTCTGCCTCCTTCGCTCTCTCTACCACCAGGACTACTCTCTCCTATTGTCCCAGCACCTACCTGCCCCTCCGCTACAGTCTCTGGAAGCTGGGTCTGACACCAACTACTAGGGGATTTTTCCTGCTTACCTGCTGCCTCTGCCTTCTCCTCTTTTGCTACTGCCTGTTCCTTCTCAACAGCTGCACTACTAGTCTTGGGACCATGCCCTAACCCATGATCCAGAGACAAGTTGGCAGCCATTCTGCGGCGGTTTGGGGTATCGGGTGTTACTTTCTTATCTGTGGCCTCTTTCTCTGCGGTAAATTTGTTTCTTTGGCAGTCAGAGAATTTCGTGTATATACTGGGGGTGGGTTCCTGGCATGATTCTGTTTTTTCTAGCCCAAAAACAGCTGCCATTTTTTGAGAGCCATCCACAGTCGCTTTCTTCTCAACCACCTTTCCCTGCTCCTCCCTTTGCGTCTGGGTTGAGGAGTCTGTTTGTACCAGTGGCTTTGACATTTCTGAGAGTGAATTTGTAACTACCATCTCTTTCTCCTCCTGCACTTTTCTGTCTTGATCCTCAACTGATGTGTTTTCCACCATCACCTCATTGGACATGCTCACTGATGAACCTCCCCCCGAGTCAGTGGGGACGCCTTCACTTCCCCCTCCATCAGCCTGGACACCCTTCTGTCCCTCCGTTGCCACTTCTGTAGTGCCCATCTCTGAGGCCCGAAGACGCTGCATGAATGTAGTGACTCTTATCGCTTTCTGAAAAACAGAAAGAATATAAGGAATAGGCAGCTTTTATTCAACAAAAAAGGCAACCTGGAATACATTCTGGGTGTTTTGACACTTGAGATTTTCTCAATCAAACTCTGGATTTACAACTGGTTGGAAGACCAGCAGAGTGGTTTCCTTCAGAACTAGTGGAGTTTTTCTGTTTGCTTGTTTCCTTGCCAAGAACTAATAGCTAGCTAATGTTGTAACCTTAATATTGTATTTTATTAGTCGTGAGTATCACTCAATGCAGAGCACACAGGTTGTGACAAAGCAAAATTCAGTATGTAAAATCTGGTGAAGGTGGATGGTGAACTGTCTAAAAGTAACATTACTATTACTATTACTGCCTCCTATGAGGTAGCCATAGGTCAGTTGTCATTTAAAGGAAGTAGGCACCTGTTGACCTGCATTCAAGTTTGCCGGTACAATCACTTCCTTTACCCAATCGGCTAACCTGTCGTTACAAACTGCTGGTCAGTCACTAACAGATGGCACTTGAAAGTCCTCAGTGGACACATTGCTGGCCTGGGCACATTCTCATCTACAAGAGCAGATAGGTTATTGTTTTTTTTGATACACTGGATTCAGCCACAGTATGACATATTCAAATATAACTCATTTAATTTAGCAACTCATCTCGCTGTAGTGATGACAAGCAGTGTTTGGTGGTGGTGGTGGTGGTCGATATTGAGCTAAGCAACTATGTATCTTCAGATATGATGCCTAGATGTGTTAACACTTTTCAGTGACTCATGCCCCAGACGTGTTGTCATACTCTGATATGACACAAATCATTTTTTTTGTTCTGGGTTTATTAACGGTATTGTTAATACATATTGCTATTATTATCGTTATTATTAATGCTGTTGTCGTTTCTTTGTGTGAACAGTGTGATGGCTAGATCTGCTCTATTTGCAAACGACTTGCAAATGCAATTTTAGTGTGTTTTGAAATGTTATAATTTTGAATGAATCAGTATTGGCCACTGCCATGCACCAGGGTCAATGAGTCCCATTTGGTCTGAGCTGGATATTTCCAACATTCTGGCATGTATGCAATAGTAGTGTTGCAGATGCAGGCTGTACATTTGGGCAGACCATGCAACTGAATTTGCTAAACAGACATAAGGAGTTCAACTTTAGTGGTGGTAGAGAAGGGTACCACATGGGTCTATAATGGAGGTGTTAATTTCGTATTGCTTCTGCATCCGTCATTGCAGCCAGTATGAGCACTGCTTTTGTCAGGTTGCTGTTGATACATATTGGGATGGTCCAGTCTTTAGTTCGGCAACTATACCATGAGCAATAACTATAACCATCAGCCTGCTATGCATGTTTCAGAGTCAAACTTTTGTATGCCACTCTGATCATAACCCACTCCTGGGGCTGGCTGTCAGCACTCAAGCTTGGAGAATGAGATGCAGCCACTGAAAGCACTTCACGGTGTGTCTCTGTATGTGAGGCGGCGCTAGGCTACTAAGTTCTCCTCAGCTTAAAGTTTCAGTACGCTGTTACACTGACTACCAGGTCATGTAAGCCCATGCTGACTACCAGCTCCTATAGTCTTCTCTTACTGATGCTGCAACATGGCCATGGAGCTTACATTTTTATCCAAGCTCTGTTGCTATATCTACTACTCATTTCACTCTTGCAGTGGCTGCATCTATGTCTGGAGGAAGTTGTTGCATAACCAGCAGTACTTCCTCAGTTGCAAGGTTTGTGTCATTCATTGCTAAATGCAATATCCTTTAGTTAGGGCAAGGTTGAAGAATTATCCATCAGTCAATTCAATTGGGGCAGGACAAATAACTCCAAATAAAACGGCAAATAAAAAGTCTTGTTCAGTGACAGTCAATCATAACAATAACAAGTCAAATATTAGAATTACTGCCATACACCTGTGCATTAACCTACTTTATATTAGTGGAAAAGAGCAGTAGTGTGATTTATTCAGGGCCTTTTATAGGCTACACATGTGAGGTCACAGGCAATAGGCGATGACTTTGCTGTTAGTACATGGCCAACAAATGTGCAAATGGAAAAAACTCCACAAGTTTGTAAGGAAATGCCCTGGCTGTCTAGACTGAAATACTGAAATAGAATTCATATATGAAGGCTATCCAATGGGGGTCAACTTATGTTATTTCCCATTTGAAAATAGCAAGGAAAGGCATTGTGTGGTCTGCAGAGGAAACAGTGCCTTCTTGGTATTTGGAATGAAGGAATCGTGAGAAGTGACTACAGCTCATAAATAAAAAGCAGTGTTGGACATTATACCAAAAGGCTCCACCCAAATCAGAATCATGGCAATAAGGAAACACTAAATAAATATACATTAAAGACAAAACAAATCACACTGTGTGACAACGAACAAAATGGATCCTTGGAATCGTTGGTATGCAAGTGTGAAAACACCCTTCATCTCTGAGCAACTTTAACAGTCGTCAATGAGGTAAAGTACAAATTTGACTTCTAACAGTCTTTCCATTGTTGATGCTATTTTGTGAAAAGCACAAGAAAATGTTTCATCTGATTAAAATAAATATTGAAGTTTGGTAGTAGCACAAGGTGGACTAGAATAGACCAATGGATCGGGGACACAGTTAATCATGTTGTGATACAATGACCCTCTCCTCACTCCTCGGTCCAACCTGCTGCTGTTTCTCTTATAGGACAGACACACAGACATATGATAGCGCCTCACACATACACGTGACACTTCAATGAAACTTTAGTTAGGTGTTTCGTCTGTGACAGTGGAGGGC
Source organism: Ameiurus melas (assembly GCA_012411365.1). Lineage (NCBI taxonomy): Eukaryota > Metazoa > Chordata > Actinopteri > Siluriformes > Ictaluridae > Ameiurus > Ameiurus melas. The sequence goes on along the minus strand of CM022768.1, from coordinate 11,982,123 downwards.
TTAGGAAAACTCGGTGTGGGTATAGAGCTGGACTGCATATGATTGGAGGCATATGGGAGTAGCTGGGCAGTGACAGGCTTGCCATTTATTGGTGTCCAGACAGAGGGAGGCTTGAACAGATAAAGACTCTTTTCAGCAATCAGACTTGAACTGCATATTTCCTCACAATGACAGGTGTCAGAAAGCGGTTGTAATTGCAGTTATCTCTCTTTGTATAATGTGTTTTTGCTAAAGGAGATATGAGTGCTCAAGTCTGATTGTCATGGCAGAGAAAAGAGTCAGTGCCTCCTTCCTGACAGAGAATAACAGTACCTTCAGGTCCTGGGTATCCCATGCAAGGGGAAAGGAAATGATTAACAGAGTAATCAGAACCCTTAGTCTCATATGAATCACCAGTAATTCTGTCATGCACATCCTCATCAAAACTGCCTTTGTCATCTACACATATATTTTTTTACACTTCATTCACAAGGACAGTGTACAACAGGGGTGTCCAATCTTATCCGGAAAGGGCCGTGTGGGTCTAGGTTTTCATTCCAACCAAGCAGAAGTCACACCCGAGTCTATTGAAAGCCAAGATCAATTAATTAAACAGGTGGAATCAGACGTGGCTCCTGCTTAGTTGGAATGTAAAAACCTGCACCCACACTGGCCCTTTCTGGATAAGATTGGACACCCCTGGTCTACAACATCAAATTCACTAGAGGCAACAGAAGCTGATTTATGATCTTACCCTCCACTTGGCCTTTGCAAAGTTCTTCTCAAACTGTGCACACACTCCATCTTTCAGGTTTTTTTCTGAGGCTCCATTTCCAGCAATCCTGTCAATTTCACATAATATTGTGATGCAAAAGAGTGTTCTGTAAAACTACATGCGAATAAATTAACCATATGTTAGCATGAGTACTCTATATGCAGATTACCACTCGTGCCACCGGGCATCTTGTGCTGTAATTCGTAGCATCTGGTCAACCTCCATCAGCCTACACACCAAGTCTTTAGCTGTAAAAGCAGGAAAAGTGAAATGATCTGAATTGTTTTCATATTGGAGCAGGTTAGCAGAATGGTCTCTTATTGCGCACCTGCAGGTGATATTTCATCCCAGTACGGAGTGTCAAACTCATAGTCTCCAGCAACAATCCGGCAGAAGATAATACGATTGTGCATGTCTGTGTTCTCCTCTTCTGTCTCATCGTAGAAGGGAGGATTTCCCGACAGCCTGAAAATGAGGATGATGAATAATCGTGTTACATGTGTATTCAAATCTATATAATAATATGTATCAAAAATAGCTTGCCAATTACTTTATAATACTTGGGACTGCAGTCAACTCATAGAAAAGCAAGGCTTATAATGACATTAAATTTTGTCTACTGTGTATAATGCAAGCTTACAACATGTACATAATGACCCCAATGGCCCAGCAATCCACTGGCCTTCCATACCGATGCCGAGCCACCACCTCCGGGGCTTGAAGGAAAGAAAAACACAGCCATGAAGATAAACAGAGAACATACTCAGGCACCCAGTATCATCCAGCGAACATCTACTGGTTTATGTAGGTACCCAGATACTCTGGCGTTCCACAAGGTTCGGTGATGGAGCCGTTCTCAAACCGGGAGAGATAGAAATCACGAAGGACGACTTTGTTGTGGTTATTCTCTGTGTAGTACATCAAATTCTCCAGCTGAAAAACACATAAAACATAAGGACACAAGGAAAACGGCTGAAGATTTTAAAAGAAATTATAACATCAATTACCACAATTGCAGAAGGTGTGAATTGGGAGCCAGTCTCAAGCACTGAATTATTTTCTCCTGCTTGACAAACTCTTAGATTGACAGTACAAAGAATTCCTAAATCATACTCCAATCGGGGACTTTTTTAAATAGACATTCAGTAAGTAACTACATTAAGAGCAGATGTTACAGGAGCTGGGTTGGTGCACTAGAGGGCACTAGAAACACATGTTGAGCTCTTCAGCAGAAGAAGATGTGACTGAATACTGAGGGATAAATGAGAGTCATTATGGGCCATAATACTATTTATTTCAGTCAGTTACATTTCGCACATTAACACTAACAATAAGGGGCCATCTGTTATACCATGGCTGTACAGTTTTATGAGTCAAACAGGGCTACGAGCTTGGGTAATATCTCTGATTATGGTTTCTGATACCCTGCAGTGATTGGGTTAATCTCTCTCCCTTGCTCTTTCTCTCTCTCTCCTTACATACACACAAAGCACAGCCCACAAAAGCTCCTCTTCACAACTAATGAATCACATCCTCCCATAGCTGCAGGTTTACGACAGCATCATTTTAAACTAATAATAAAGTCATCGAGCGCTCATTAAAGCCTTGCAAGATTATATAATATTGCAAAACTGGTAGTAAACGGTAGTAAGAACAGAAGGTGATATGCAAATTTATTTCAATCCCACCTTTAAGTTCCTGTGAACTATGTTGAGGGAGTGGAGGTAAGCCACTGCCTCTAGGACCTGCCGGATTACGTTAGCAGCATCTCTCTCTGTGTAGTTCCCTTGATCCAGGATCCAATCAAACACATCCCCACCTGTGGCACTGAGACATACGCACACTTGGTAAGACATGATGTACTGTACCTCAATGTTGTCAGTGGACAGATATTTACTCTGTCAGAGATGAATGTTTATAGCATTAGATTAGGACCATCTTCATCTCTCGGTCATATTTTAACTACACCTAATGAAACTGTTACTAATCCATCAATATGACAGATATGTTGCTTGAATCTGATTGATGAGATCTTTCAACGTAGCTCAAATATATTGTTTAAAGTGTAAAGTGTAATCCTTATGCAAATATTAGCAGGAGACTTTTCAATACTAAAATGAGAAATTAAGCTCAGGTTGTGCATGATATATGTGATCAGTGCTACATAGATGTCAGACTCACAGCTCTTGGATGATGTAAAACTCTTTCCTGGTCTCAAACGCATCTATCAGCTTCAGAATGTTTGGGTGGTTGACCCTGAGAAGAAAAGGTCACAGTAAATAGTTGTTCTATTTTCCAACTAGTAAGAAGAGTTGCTTTAAATTTAGCAACCTGCTGGGCTTGGAACGGAGGAAGTGGCCTGTTTCTTTCTCTGGATTCCCACATCTTTCTTTCTTTCTCCTTCTCGCTGCTGCCTTTTATTGTTTAGATGAGCTGATTCTCGCCATTTCTTTTTTATCTATTTCACCATATATCTCCTATTCTCGATCTTTCTCTTTTCTCGCCATCTCTGTCTGTCTCACTCTCTAGAAATCCGCTCCTTTGTTTTTCTTCCTCCATCTGTCAGTCTATGTCTCACTCTTTTACTGTCTCTCTCCCTATCTGTCTCTTCCTGTTTCTCTCAGTCCCAGGCCCGTAACTTGCTGCTGACATTTTGAATTATCCCGTACATTTTCAGGATCATGATCTCGTTCTTGGCAGCCTTCCGCACTTTTTTGCCATCTTTCTTGAGGAATTTCTTGCACACATAGACCTTGTCTGTCTGCCGTTCCTTTACCAGGCACAGCTCGCAAAACTCCTTCCTGCAAACAAAATAGTAGCATGTGTTTACGTCGCTACAAATTCCATCTGTCGCAAGGTGCTCATATACATGATATGCAGCGGACAGAAAAAAATGAGTACACCCACTTTCAGAACGTTTACATTCTTGTGTTAGGCTCTGTAAACTTTCCACTGCATACCACATGAATGCAGTGAATTTCTTTTCATTTGAAAAGAAGAGAGCATATGATTGTTAGAACTGACATTCTTCCTCATTTCTTCCCCACCAAACTCAATACTTGGTAGAGTATTTGCACCTTCAGCAGCAAATACAGCTTTCCACAAAGTTGGCACACTTGGATTTGGAGATCTCCCCCCACTCCTCTTTGCAGAACTATTCGAGCTGGTACAGGTTAGTTGGTGTTCACTGATGGACAGCAACCTTCAAGTCATTCCATAGATTTTCAATAAGATTTAGGCCAAACATCCACCTTGTTCCTTAGCAAGCTGTGTCCATATGCTTAGGGTCATTGTTCTGTTGGAATATAAATTTCCGACCCATTTTCAGACATTTTGCAGATTTTATCAGTTTCTTCCCACGAATCTCCTTGTCCTTGGCTCCATCCATCCTCCCCTCCATTTTTGACAAGTTCCCTAGTGTCTGCCGACCCCCACAATATTATTCTTCCAACACTATGCTGCAAAGTTGGGATGGTGTGGTTTTGAATATACCATGTGGGGATTTGACCAAATGTAATTTTTGGAATTCAATGGAATTCAATTGCATTTTATTTATGATAGCGCATTTAACAATGGACATTGTCACAATCCAATTTTAAAGAAATCCATCCATCCATTTTCTGTACCGCTTATCATACACAGGGGCGTTGGGGAGCCTGGAGCCTATTCCAGGGAACTCAGCACAAGGCGGTGTACACTATGGATGGGGTGCCAACCCATCGCAGGGCACAATCGCTCACACATTCACACACTACTGACAATTTAGAGATGCCAATCAGCCTACAATGCAAGTTTTTGGACTGGGGGGTAACTGGAGTACCAGGAGGAACCTCCCGGAGCACGGGGAGAACATGCAAACTTTGCGCACACAGGTCAGAGGTGGGACTTGTCCCCCTTTAAAGAAATCCAGATTTAAAATTTAAACAGCTGTTTAATTCAAAAGGATGTTATAGAAAAGTATATATTTATCAAACCAAGATATTGTAGTTGTTAGATTTTTTTTTCTTGTTAGCTTTTCACTTTGACATTTAGTGAAGTGTTGTGGGTAGATTAGCAAGAAAAAATAGATTAATTCTATTTTAAATCCAGATTGTATAGATAAATGTGAACATAGTTAAAGGAGGTGTATTCATTTTCTATCCACTGTACATTATGTTGCATGAGTTTATCTAAATGTATCATTCACATCTATCAGAGAAAGTGGCAATGAGAATTAAGAATGAGAATTAAGGCATAGTAATGAAGATCCTTCACTGTAATGAGGTCATTAGACTGTAAGGGTGAGGTTTCCATTCATAGTTATTGATGATTTGACACTCACGCCTTTAGGACCTGCCCAATCTCATATTTATCGGTGATGTCTGATAGGCTGTGGTACGTCCTCCCATCTCGTAGAGCAAGGCACCCAAATGGCATGACAGCATCTACCTTTGCCATGCAGGAAGAGGAAACAAAATATGTCATTTCAATAAATCTTATTTTCAACCAGGGGAAGTTGGTATAAGTGTGCTAGCAGGGCTAAGCCCCCATGTCTTTCAAAGAAAATCAATATAAGGTTTCCACATCAGATTTGCTGGTAACAAAAGGTCTTAAGGCGGATTATTTTGGATTTTTGTGAAACCATGTGCAACAGCACCACATCATTCTTATCATGCCACTGGTGAGACGTATATACAGTATAATGCACTGCTCAGCCCTAATAGTTTCATTGTGGAGTATATATTAAAAATTTTCTATTGATATATATTAGTTATTATCAGCCACCCATTCCTAAAATGAATTACAAATATGCCCAATCACTATATTCAAACTAAAATCTACATAACAAAACATATAAAAAAAATATAATATTATTTTTTTAAAAAAGGGAAGAAAAAAATTTTTTTAACCAATAATTTTTTTTTAAAAAAAAAAAACCCATATCACATGACTGCAACATCAGGAAGAAGATGCACAAATCCTGCAAAATCAGCAGATGTCATGATGTGACCAAGAGCAGGACCACTAATAAAATCTGCATCATCCTCTGAGAGGAGCGGACAGTTGTGAACTCTAGTAATCCAGCTCTAGCCCCTAATCCTTAATCCCACAGACACACACACACACACACACACACACAAATATCTTGGGTAAGTGGAGACATGGGAACAATTCGACATAAGCATGGGCTGAATGGAAACAGCATTACTGCATAGAACGTAATCATATTTTATGACTTTGGTGACCTGAAAAAAGCCAGAAAAACGATCAGGCGAAATGGACACTGGGCATAATACAGTCTGTTTGCCCTGCTCTATGGTGCAGACATGGTAATCAACGGCGTATTTTCAGTCTGAGGGTAACGGAGTACATCTCACTCAAAGGGACGCTTACACAGCTGTGTGTCCACGGAGAGATCCTTAAAGCTTGATGCCTGCATGATCTAGCTTGCCGATTTGGCAAAAGATGTTTCCTGAACAGCTGAACTGCCCTAAAGATAGAAACTGGCAGATTTTGTCTTTAGGACAGTTCAGCTGTTCAAAAAATATCTTTTGCCAAATCAGCAAGCTAAATTATGTGCACATCGGAGATGAAGCGTCTCTTCATGGATTGCGGGATGTACAACTTCCCTCTGGTGTTTTAAATAGGGTAGGACTGTTTATCAATGATTAACATTTTATTGTTTTTGCATTGGGTAATCGATGATGACGATGATTGATGATGAAGTGGTAGTAGTAGTAGTAGTAGTAGTAGTAGTAGTATAATTATCTACCTAGGCTCATGATGCTAACACACAGGGTCAGAAATGTACAGTGTAGGTACAGAAATGTAAATGAATCATTCAAGATACAACAAAAATCATATGTACAGTTAAATTATTTAATGTTGTGTCACTAACCAAAGTTTCAAAAGACATACCTAGAGTGCTACATTAGTGACAAGTACACCCCAGTTTAGAACCTTTTCTTCCTCAATGCACCAGTGGGTCAAACACAAGAAGTGTCTTTTTAAAAAAAAGAAAAGTATATAAAACACTTAATTTAACAGAAAATAACAATATTATTCCATGCTTATTTTTTATTAGTTGTCGCATAAAGGTGTTCACAAGGCAAACAAAATACATATCAGAAGAGATTATACAGTATGTACTACTACTAATAATAATTAATCGAATGTAATTAATTATGCTGACACAGTGGGTAGCGTTACCAACTCACAGCTCCAGGATCTTGAGCTGGTTTATTACACTGCATAAAATAATATCTTGAATGAAGGAAAGGTTGACTAATGTTCCTCATGCTGAGATTATTATATAATCTATAATACAATATTATTATATATAAGTTCAGTAAACCTATTTCTAGAAATACAGTACTGTTTTAAGACAGTACTGTTGCAAAAGTTTTAAGAAATGCTGTAGAGCAAAGATGCCTTCAAAATAATGGAATTATCCATCCATCTTCTACCGCTTATTCAGGGTCACGGGGAACCTAAGCCAGGAATCACCGGGCACAAGGCGGGTTACACCCTGGACAGGGTGCCAGTCCATCGCAGGGCACATACAATCACATACACACTCACATTCATACACTACGGACAATTTAGACATGCCAATCAACCTACCATGAATGTCTTTGGACTGGGGGAGGAAACCGGAGTACCCGGAGGAAACCCCCGCATGGGGAGAACATGCAAACTCCGCACACACATGGCCCCGGCGGGCACCCTGGAGGTGTGAGGCGAACGTGCTAACCACTAAGCCACTGTGTGCCCTAATGAAATTATATGTTTCTAAATAAAATTTAAAAAACAATACTGTAAAGAGCAATAAACAGTAATAATTGAAACAAAGTCAATATTTGGTGTGACAAAAAAACCTAAAAGTTTTGCACAGTATTTATTCATTTCTTATTGTACAATTTTAAGCTTGAAATGAGTAAAAACAATATCTAGAAATAGACTTCAAAATCCTATATTTGTTTCAAAACTATCTAATAAAGAGAATATTAGATGAATTTGTCTATAGTCCAAAGTATTTTTAATTTGCTAAGATGTCCGCGTTTTGCAACGTATCTGTGTGTTCTTTCTGTGCATGTTCTCCCTGTGTCCATGTTGGTTTCCTCCTGGTTCTCCAGAGAATAACAATCACAGTCCACTTTACAATTCTAACATCACAAGTTTGATAAGCAATTGAATAACAATCAAAATCATCTCAGCAGCACATTTTAGGAATATTGATGTTTTGAAAAGCTTTCACCAATCTTTGACCCAGTTCTTTCTGCACACTGACATTTATCACTCTTCTCTTGGCTAAGTGTTGTCAGAGAAGCATGTAGCGCCACTACATTATATATGCTGGTTGAACACAACCAATCCCATGTGAATGCCACCTTGTTAATAGGTCACAGGAACACAGGACATGACATGCACACATAATGTCTTAAATCTGTTCCATCATTAATGCATTTAAGTTTAATCGGGCACACACACGCTGATTGCAACTGCTCTACTTTTCACATGATGCATCATCTCTACCATATTAATCTCTTTACAGTGCACATACACACACCAGAAATCTGCATGCACTCATATATCACAGTAATATTAGCATGTAATTGTGGCAGCAACAGATGGCATGTCCACCAGAGACACACTTAAAAAAAAATAAAAAAAGAGATGGAGGCAAGGATGAGATTGGAACAATGGGTCCAAGAAAGGACTATGCCCCCTTCCATCATTAAAGACAATCTTCTCCCTTTGCCAACCTTCATAGCTCTGGCACATAGTGCTCTAGCTTCTCTTCCCTCTCAGAGGCTGTTCTTATTAAAGCTATGAATCTTCATCTCCCGAGACACATACATTAAACACCACACTGAATCCCACAGGACAGTTTCAAGGAGCCACGCTGTTCTTGCAACAGAGTTGAACCCAAAGCACATGCTAGACACAAACACACACACACACACACACACACACACACACACATACAGAGGGAAAACAATGAATTCATGAAGAAGGATGCAACAGTACAGAGGTTACAAGTGGAGTAATGGTACTGTCCCTCTCCTGTTGTCTTCTTTCCTCTACTTAATCTGGTGCTAAATTACCACAGAACATCCCACAGAGTGATGTATCCTAATAATCATTACTGTGCTGAGCTCATTTGTGCATTTGGAGGTTTAAGGCACAGTTGGAAGAGAGATATGCCAGCTGCCTGGCCTAGATGTACTGAAAACTGATGAAAAACGAAAACAGACTTATCCCGATTCTACACCCCAAACCCCCACCCCCGATAGGGACTAAAAAAAGACCAGAGAAAAGCCATGGAGATTTGGTACATACACTGTAATTTAACATAATCTCCCTGAGACTAAGTACCAGTTGCATTATTTGATTTTTTTGCAGTCAGTTCTTTTTCTCTTTTTTTTCTATTAAATTTCTAGTTTATTGTTCATAAATGTGAAAAATTGATCTGCAGTCTTATCAAACACACCAACTACTATTAAACATGGATCATTTGCCACAGAACAAAAAAAAAATTTAATGTAAATGTAAAAGACACCATAAAATATGAGATGCATAAAAAGTTACTATTCACAGTGTACACGTTGGGGAAAAAATGTCATATATTTCATTTTAGTGAATTTTTATCACACAAAGAATAAAATATATTTTGTAGCTGCTGCAACTCATCCACTTAGCAATCTAGTATAAAATGATGTAGGGTACCATGTTACTCTAAACCAGTGGTCACCAACCCTGTTCCTGGAGATCTACCTTCCCAAAGACTTTGGCTGTGTCGGACGACTATCCCTACTAACCTACAATACAGTACGCGAAAGGCAGTAGGCCAAAGGAGTAGTATGTGTGAATTCTCGGTATTCGTAAAACAGTAGGCGAGAAATACCCGGATGACCTCCCGCTTCCGTCTCGATTCTGCAGTATGGAGCCACTGGACATTGTGGATACTGCGCTATCCAATAAGGCAACAGGACTGGCGCGGAAGAGCTTTCAGAATCAAAAATGGCGCATCGGCTCTTTTGAAGTTGGCAATGCCAACATGGCGGATGTAGTACTTCCGGATTGTATTCATGCTTAACACTTACAGCCATGTGAAAAAAATACGTACACCCAATGGAAATGTTTGGCATATTTGGACAAGCAAACATTTGATCCTCTTTGAAACTGTGCCTATTAATAAAGTTGTTACACGCTATCAAATGGCACAACAGTGATTTTCACAATTTAAAAGAACAAAAAACAGAGGAGTCACATGGAAAAAGTAAGTATACCCATACATTTATCACACCTTCAGATCCATAAGATCAGAATCAAATGTTAAAGATTGGGTGCCAGTGATTATAACTTGCTTGTTGTGCAAGTGGAACCCGTCTTATTTATACCCCTCTCATATCTAGTGTCTGTTGTTCCCTTTATTATTGAGGTGTGTGGTGGCATCATGCCAAGATCTAAAGAGCTCTGTAAGGCCTTCAGAAAAAAGGTTGTGAATGCCTAGGAGTCTGACAAGGGATATAAAAAGATCTCCAAATTATTTGAAATGCATCATTCCACTGTCAAGGAAATCATTCCATTCCAAGGAAAATCATCTACAAGTGGCGCAGATTTCAAACGACTGCCAATTAGTCCAGGACTGGCCATCAATTCAGCCCAAGAGCAGACTGTCTGATGCAAAAAGAAGTCTCCCAAGAACACCAAAATGTAATCAGTAAGTCTTGTAACTGTTGTCAAAGTGTATGCCTCTACAATCAGAAAGAGATTGCACAAATTTGACCTGCATGGGAGGCGTGCCAGGAAAAAGCTTTTGCTGTCTAAAAAGAACATTAGAGCCTGACTACAGTTTGCCAACGAGCATATAGGCAAAAGACCAGGCCTTTTGGAATAATGTGCTCTGGACAGATGGTTCAAAGATAGAGTTGTTTGGCCACTGTAACAGCAGACATGTTTGGTGCAGACCAAAGGCAGCCTTTCAGGAGAAGCACACAAAATGTGAAGCATGGTGGTGGAAATGTCGTGGTTTGGGGTTGCTTCACTGCCTCAGAGACTGGACAGTTTGCATTCATTCACTATGAAGAGTGCTTGAAGATAATGTGAGGCCATCTGTCCGAAAGTTGACGTTGAAACAAAAGAGGACCTTTCAACAGGATAATGATCCATAAAAAGAGCATGCTCTTACTCTTCATGCCAGAGTGAGCACACCATAATAAATATCATACAGTGTATAGGTTATCTTTACAACATTTTGACTAACTCCTAATTATCTGCTTCAAGAGCGCTTTCTGCTTAGCTTATCAAGTCACACAGGCTTCCAAACCTTTAGCTGCTGCAGAAAGACAACCCCCCCCACCCATCACCATATATATTAAAAATAAAAATAATAATAATTAAAAAAAACATTCTGCAACTTGCACTGGCTCTTACACCTCTACTCTGCGTCTCTAGAACTCAATTATAAATCTTGTATGATAGCACTACTTGTATTGTTCTCCTCCTGATATATCGCTTTGCTTGTATTTCCTCATTTGTAAGTCACTTTGAATAAAAGTGTCCTCTAAATGAATAAATGTAAATATGAATGTAAAATGAATCCCATCCTCCTCAATAGAGTTTTGCTAGCTGATGACTAAGACATGCATGTGTATTATTTCCTTTTATGAAGGTCATACATGATGTACAAGACATGTTGTCAGTGTGAGCTTTTATGCATGATGGCACATGCTGAGTGGCGGAATGGTCTGGAATAATGGAAAAGAGCAAGACAACAGCTGAATGATTTTTAGGTCTGATCTTAGTAACTTCTGGCTGATGAATAAGAAATGTTGAAAATGCCAGTTTAAAAGAAGATACACATCACCTAACCACGCAGACGAGATACTTTAAAGTGCACAGATCAACCACTTTATTAGGGACACTAATATTCCTGGTCATTCATGCAAATATCCAATTAGCCAATCATGTGGCAGCAGAGCAATGCATAAAATCATGCAGATACCAGTCAAGAGGTTCGGTTAATGTTCACATCAAACATCAGAATGTGGAAAACATGTGATCTCCGGGACTTTGACCATGGCATTGCTGTTGGTGCCGGATGAGGTGGTTTGAATATTTCAGAAACGGCAGAACTCCGATGATTTTCAGACTCAAAAGTCTCCAGAGTTTACACAGAATGGTGCATTAGTTCTGTGGGCAGAAACGATAAGTGAGGTCAGAGAAGAATAGCCAGACTGGTTTGAGCTCAAAGGAAGACTACTGTATATCTTTACAAGCATGGTGAGCAGAAAAGCATCTCAGAATGCACAACATGTCAAACATTCTGGTGGATGCGCAACAACAGCAGAAGACCAAATCAGGTTCCACTCCTGTCAGCCAACAGCAGGAATCTGAGGCTATTGTGAGCACAGGCTCAACGAAACCGGGCAGTTGGAAAGACTGGTAAAAGACCAGGCGTGGTAGCTTTCCTTGTTGCTGGGGTGGTACATCTGCTGTACTTTTATGTATCATTCACCTGGAAACATGGATAGAGTGTAAATTTTAGAAATTATTTCAATAATAAATGGGTACATTGGGGACAATTAAAATTACTTAATTTGTCTTTTACAGTAAAGCTTTAAAAAGGTATACGACATATACTTTTCTAGGTAAAAGAATATACTAAAAAGTATAAATATTGTGTGCCCAGCTACAAGGAATGGTACAGTCTAGTGCCCCGAGCTTTACCCCTAAGAATCCAAGGAACTTTGGATAGCACCACATGTTCACTCCTCACTCATCATATACTGTAATGTTAGCGTAATCAAATAGCATTGATGTCTATGTAGTTACTGGATTAGGCCTTAGAGTTTGGAGGCATGTAAGTGGTTAAAAAACAAACCTTTTGCTATCTAAAGCACACACAAGTGGTAAAAATTAATGAAAAAAAAATCACTAGTGCGAACACACACAAACACAGAAATATTAGTTATTTTTATATGCTTCACACTTCCGTTACCTTTTTGCTTTTCTTCTTCTCACCACATTTATGAATGATTCACCCGATTCTAACCACTGCATCTCTCATCACCGCTCTGACAGCAGGCTATTCTCAGACCAGAAAACAATAGACACATCCCTTTTTAATAAGCCAATGTTGCTGAGTCCAGTGATGCAAATTCAGAAAGGCAAGCACCCTAGTGTTATGGCTGAGAAATTAGGAGCATATTTTAAAATGCTGCAGAAAAGGAAGTGCAAATGAAGTCTCGCAGATGAATCACAGTACCACTGAACTTGTACTTGGCTCTTATATCGCACAAGAGCTGTGAATAACACCTCCATCAGTGCAATAAGAAGTTCTTTATTATACATCCTACAGCTAGAGCCGAGTGTCACACAAATCCCGTGCCCTACTGCCCAGTTCAGTGTGCTCTAATGAGGCCTTTTCCCTTTACCCCTATTCAGGAGATATGTTGGCACGACAGAACCTGTCTCTAGTCTCTAATAACAGCTGTAAATGGCAGCTGAGGAGCACTGCAGCTTATTATGAAACCATCCTACAGCAGGCCTGCTGCTTTTCACCCGACCTCCAGTGTCCCGGCTGCCGTTTATCTCTGGGTCTAAATGAGGTCTCCGGGGTCTCATGGCTGCCGCAGCCATATAGGAAATCCACATCATTACCTTTTTTCCCTTCTTGACAGGAAGAGATTTAGTTCCGTCTCTCAGAGAGACAATGTGGTACAGGAGCTTATACATGTAGCTTTTAGTGTGTGAGTGTGAGAGATAAAGTAGTTTGCTACCTGAGGAGAACAGGGAGCAGAAATCAATCGGCAGTGAGAGGGACAACAGCTGTCCATAAACACAATGCAACCAGGGTGGTGCTATAAATATGATGCATCAACACACCGTGAGATTCTGTCCTGTATGTTTGCCTAATGGCCCTAAAGTCTGTATCTGCATGATTTTAGATATTGTGATACTGACACATGATTGTCTGATTTACACATAATGCTTTGAGTTTTACACGTGAATGAAATAGGTTCTGTCTCATTGTTAAACAAAGCACTAAAAGGTTATATCTACAACCCTACCACAATTCATTTCTCCATCAGAGAGAATTCTTTTAGGAAGCTCAGAACCCCTGAAGAGCCTGTGAATACGACATCGTTTGAGCCAAGCATTGAAGGCAAAACAACCCTCAAGACTAGTTGTTTGAAATTTCTGGGATTAATGCATATTAACTGAATTGGTGTGAACATGATTTGGGATATAATAATCACAATGATGAATTGATGTGTACTTTATAATGGTGGTGCCAATAAATATGACTGATTATATGATTATTATAGGAATATGATGTACAGTTGCCACTGATTAGGGATGTACCTAAAAAACAAATATTATTTGGAATGACCAGTTAATGTGTTCTATCCAATCCAAATAGGAGACACACCATTATTATTATTATTATTTCTAGAAAGCTTGCCAGAAGCTCAGAGCAACTGCTTGAACCTAGAAGTGTGAATCTGGACTTGGATCCGACGGGACACAACTAAAAAGTTGTGAAAGGGGGAACATTTTTATATTTTCATTAACATGAACATGTTTCACTGTGTAAGGTATTTGCAGCTTTTCATTAATTAATTCATCCTTAACTCAGTCCATACAGGATTTTTCCACAGGAGTTTTTATGTGATTGTTGCGGCGAAAGATGCTTGATTTTGCTGCAGCTTTTTTCAAAACTTATGATGCAATTTGCAGAGATTTTTGTGCTTTTTTGCAGAAAACTCCTTGAATTGTCGAAGTTGCAATTGCACAAAATTATTTTGCATGGTCTTTCAACAATGATGTTTATATGTAAATGAGACCTTTTAGCTGTACTCATGTTCGACGCACGTGAATCGAAGAGGCCTTTCACTGAATGCGTGTTGTGATAGAAAATCTATAGAAAAGCTCCTGCAAATATTGCAGAGTTTCCTTCACTTTGTGTTAATTTCTGCAAGCGCAAAATCCCCAAATCCTGGAGGGACTGGTAAGTGCATGGTTATTGTGGTTTCAATGATCCTGCTAAATTGTTTATATTTTAGGAAATAGAACCAACTAAATTTGCTAGAAAATACTGACAGTAGATGCAATAATACAAATTGTGCGAGCAGGATTTTGGAGAGAGAAAAGGAAAAAAAACCTGTGTCCTGTGCACATTTTGACTAATAAACTCGAGTAATGTAGCTGTGGTTGAGGAACTGTCAGAGCCAGAGCTGACAACAGTGCTGCCATTTCCACCTCTAGGGTTCGTGTTAAGAGAGAGAGGGAGAGAGAAAGAGAGAGAGGGGCACAGACAGACAGATAGACAGACAGACTGATACAGCATCACTGATGCATAATAAGTAGATGAATGAACAGTTGAAACACAGCAGCTCCACAGGTTTGGGCAACATGAGCTGTTTTAGTGTGCACAATCAAGAGTAACAGGATTTTTTTAAACAATGCCTTGTTAGCTAATTACTGAAATACTGTTAATATTTTACAAATTACAATCTTCCTTCAGTTGCGGCATTTACAGTGCCCTCCACTGAAGCCTCTTGAGTTTGTTTCTGGATGAGAGTAGAGGCTTTGAAACTCTTCCAAACAACTTGTGGTGATGTATGTGACTTCGGATTGTAGTTTTGGAGACTTTCTAACCCCAAGACACAACTATCTTCTGCAATTCTCCAACTGTGATCCTTGGAGATTTTTTTGGCCTCTCAAACCATCCTCTTCACGGTGCGTTGAGACAATATAGACACGCGTCCTCTTCCAGGTTGATTCATAACATTTCCATTTGACTGGAACTTCTTACTTATTGCCCTGATGATGTAAATGGGCATTTTCAATGCTTTGCTATTTTCTTCTAGCCACGTCCCATTTTTTGAAGCTCAACAACCTTTTGCTGCACATCACAGCTATATTCCTTGGTCTTACCCATTGTTATGAATGACTAATGGAATTAGGCCCATGTGTTACCTCATAATCATACCCCCGTGAACCAGGAAGTCATGGTTGAACTCATAGGGGTTTTGTGAATGTTTTCAACAAAATATAAAAATGTTAAACAATAAAGACAATTTTCCTGCCCTGTCAATGATGATATGAAAGTTTGGTGCTTCGCATGTCAGTATTTATAGGGTGTGTGCTGAAATTAAAACTGCCCCCACACATCATATGTGTACAGATAAGTGGATTAATAGTTTGGATTAAATGATGAAAGGTAGGTGTCATGCTTCATCTTTAGGTGACTTTTACTTCATTAACCCATACCCACATCCTTCATCATCAATATTAAAAGACCTTAAAGAAATTGCTTGGCCAAAAATGAAATGGTTTAGACTTCCATCTAATCATTTAACTACTTTCATCTTGTAGCTCCAGTGTGCAAAGAAAGAAGCAAACTTTGGTCTTGACCAAGAGTGTCGTAAAGTAGAGGAACGTGGGGATCATTTGAAGGGCAGCGTAAGCTTTTCTACTGTGGAAAATCCCTACTGACACTCTTGTTCTTGATTAATCAATTATGTTTGAGGTAAGAAGATAAATTATGTAAATGATCTAATTCCAAAATTCCTTTGACTGATAAATACAGTGTTGGATTTGATATCTTCACATCAGCCATTCAAATTTTTGATTAATATATTCATAATGGTGGTAACATAGTTTATGATGCTGATTAACCATTTGCATATCACCTTTGGGGAAGCTCTTTGTAATGTTACACTCCTGCAGTCACATCAGAAGAAGGCTGAAAAATCCGCTTGGCAGTCGATAAATTAGGAGTGACAGACGGGCGAAAAAGCATGTCGTACTTGTCATGGGGAATAATTAAACAGATTCGTCAAAATATAATGGTTCAGGGTCATAAGTTTGAAAAGAAACAGGCACAAATTTAGCTATGAATACATATACACACACACACAATGCGGTATGTGGTGACTGCGATGATGACGGCGATTCTTTGTTTTTGGCATAAATGTGTGTCAACAAAGATCATTAAATCATGAACACCTGTCAGATCTCACAGGCAAAAGGCAAGACAAGCATCTCTTTCAACACACTCGCAAACACACACAAACACATACATGCAAACACAAGCACGCACACACACATATATATGATATATGTACATCCTGTATATACAAACTCAAGGACTACTCAAAATTCTGTTTAAAAAAACAACCCCATTTCTTATTGAGCTGCTTTTCACTCTAAATTTATTCTTTTAGTTTAATATTTAAATCAAGCATCACTGATCACTGACACAGCACAGAAATTTGCTTATTTTCACTTTTGCATACGGCTGCTTTGATCTTTTCCACCATTGTTTATTTCTGCAGCACTCTTTTGTTACCCGCTCTTTCCCTGTTTCTAATCCATCCATGTGAAGCATCACACATAAACCTGAGCAATCAAACGGTAATAGCAAAGGCCTCTATTTTTAGATGCACATCTGAATAAACAAAGACATGGCATTGAAGCTTTAATTGCAAATAAAAGGAAACAGTCCTTATGAAAAATATAGGCTTCACCAAAAATATCCTAGTTCATTCAGGACCATATTTAACACGATCACGAATTTCCTGGATGTCAAAGAGACTAAGAATCCTTTGTCACAGTGTGGTGAATCGTGGGGTTGTTGTCCAGTTGAGGCAAAGTACATGCAGTGCTAAACTGCACCTGTAGCCTCAGGTGAAATTAAATATACTGCCACTTCAGCACATGGTCTCCACCACACTACACAATTCATTAAGTCTGAAGGCTGTTCTTCATTCGACTCCCTTGGGCCTACGTACTAAATTACAACCCAAATCATAAAAGGATCACCTCCAAGCTCTCCAAAGAGATAACAGCATCAGTATTAAACAGTATTAAAGTAGTCGATTCTTTGTGAACAAAGTGGTTGAAGGGCAATGCTGTGAAGCTTGGGAAGTGTACAGTGAGCATGTGGCGCTCTGCAAGTATGTGCAAGCCTTCTGATGAGAATTAGGTCACCCAAGCTCCTGAGAGAGCAAGAGACAAGGAGAGAGAGAGAGAGAGAGAGAGAGAGAGAACAGAAAATGACAATGGGTTGAAGAGTAAATGGGTACAGAGGAAAGGACAGGATAAAACATGAGGTGGAAAGAAACTAATAAGAATAAAGCTGAGAGACAGTAATCTCACGCTTGGAACATACCTCTATTGTCTATGCCAGGGGGTTTGCAAACTTTTTACAGTAAAAATAAAAATAATGATAATTTATTCATTTTACAAACAAAAAATGAAGGCACGTTATTTTAAAATGTACAAGAATTTTTTGCCTATTTATATTGAAATGATCCCATTTATATTAAAACGATGATGAGATTCCTTTTTATGTTATTTATAGGTATTTTAACTTAAATTATATTAGTGGAATGAGATTTCCAGCGCTGTGACAAAATTACGTTAGGATTGTTAAGAAAATCAAGCCGCCCCCGATTTTGCGTCATAGACCCCACATTGAGAACCTTAGCTCTATACCTTCTGACCTCTGGCCCCCAATTCCCACGATTACTGTGATAACTGGCTATAGTTCTGACGATAATGTATGTCTAAACTGATCTGATATGACCAGAAACATAAATGATGTAACGTTGCTGAAAGAATGGCAATGTTGCATCATTTTTACAGATGGTGATGTACCTGAGATCACAATGCCGGAATTACACAGAGATTGCACCGTTTTTCAGTATTATAACGTTCCAGATTCACATGTGCGATTCTCAAACTCCACTTTTTCTCCTCTCCTGACTGCTCTGTACTGTAGGGCCTGACACTGTACTGGGTAATTAGCTGTGGCTGGAATAGAACGATGAAATATTTAGGGCCCTCCAATGGGAACAGGCTTCAAACAGGAATCTAGTTGGCCTTCTGGAATTATGCCATGCAGTCATGTAAAAAAAAAAAAACTCGCTTAAACACACACAAATTACAGTAAATTCTCTCAGGCAACGAGAAGGACGGATACTGTCTCAGGGCTGCTCTGATAACTAAACTAAACTAAACTA
The DNA here is from genome assembly GCA_012411365.1 of Ameiurus melas. Taxonomy (NCBI): domain Eukaryota; kingdom Metazoa; phylum Chordata; class Actinopteri; order Siluriformes; family Ictaluridae; genus Ameiurus; species Ameiurus melas. The sequence continues at coordinate 11,963,349 of CM022768.1, read as the reverse complement.
AGACCATGATAACTAAAAAACCATCCTCTAAACCCAGCATCAATAAGCATACCCTTTTTTAAGTCCTTTCCTGCTATTGCTATCCTGTCTGTTATCTGGCACATTTTAAGGAGCACCATTAACAGAAACAGACTGGCAGTTTCATTAGTCCAAAGTTAAGCTGCTACATAGACATGGATGACTTCCTCTAGGGGAAGAAATGGTGGGAGAAGTGCTGCAAGGGCATTGACTTCAGACAGAGAAGGAGAAGGACCATGAGAAGGATAGCCACAAGAGAAAGAGATAGCGGGAGAAAATAAAAGCAGAAGAACATGAAAGAAAGTCTGTAAAACGTACAGTGGTGAAATCCTCTCCCACGAGCAGAGAGAGCTAATCATTGATGTGAGGATAATGATGGCTGAGTCGCAAGAAATCTGAATATCATTTTCTCCTCTTTTCGCCTATAAATGTTCATTAACCACAATATAGTCTTCGTATACGATCATACACTTTATGAAAGTTTAGACAGAGTGTGAGCTTGGATGAAGCTCACTCACAGCCTGAGCACATGGAAAGTTGCGCAATGAAATAGTAAGAAACAGGAGTTTGATAAACAATAAAAATGACACCACTATGGTGATTATCCTATGACATTGTGAACTCGAGAACCAACTACAGAAGCTTTCCGCCACAAAGCAAGATGGCAAATACACAAATATGTCTTATTCACCACTATCTGGTTCAGGTAAAACTCTGGAATAGCTTTTCAATGCAGAACGCATAAATCTAGTTACTGTCTCTTGCTCCAAAAAGTCTCATGGAAATCTGCACAAGGAAATGTGTGTATTGGTGGACAACCAGTCTGATTACATCCTTCAAGATCCTGGCTCTTGAGTCCAGAAAATTTAAAGAAGATAAAAGACACTCCAAAGCCTGTAGGTCAACCGAAGATGGTCTGGAATGTGTTCTTCATATTAGCATGGGTTTTCTGGATATAGAATTCCTGTTCACTTGAAAAAAAATTGTGTTTGTGCTTTTGGCGGATGCCAATATGTTCTTGTAAACATTGCCTAAAAATCCTCTATTTTTGTAGACATGCGTGAAACTCAGTGACATAAATAAACTTGTGATAAATGGAATTCGCTCTGAATGAGGGTGTCTGCCAAATGCCGTAAATGTAAAAATGTAAATATAACACTGCTCTATTAATAATTTGGTTGGACATAAGCCAATGCTTTTCACTGTGTTGCTATTTTTGTGGTCAGAAATGAGTGCGTCTTTGCTGACGTGGATGGAGCAGCACAATAGGGGGTGTGAAATTTGATATCTGATCACACAATGGGATTTTACAGCTCAATCTGATCCAAGATTGCACTGTTAGTAAAGTTATTATTGTAAAGCCCGTCCGCTCAGCGGCTATCTTGGCAACAATCTTGGTAAAAATGGATTGGCAAGGTGTTTAAAACATGGATTTGTCCATGGAAATGTCTGAGAAACAGAAATCTGACAAACAAGGCATAAATCATGTGTGGACCTCAGCTCCAGTAAAATAAAAAATTTAATAAAAACCATCACACAGTGGTGCTTGAAAGTTTGTGAACCATTTAAAATGTTCTATATATCTCAATAAATATGACCCAAAACATCATCAGATTATTTTTCATCAAAAAAGTACACCATGAGAACACAGTTAAACAAATGAGACAAACATATTATACTTGGTCACTTATTTATTGAGGAAAATGATCCAATATTACATATCTGTGAGTGGCAAAAGTATGTGAAAGCCGGACTGATGTGCTGGACTGATCAAAAGTTACTGGAAACGTTTAGGTGCAGTTATTGCTGCACAAGGGGGTTACACTAGATACTGAAAGTAAAGGTTCACATACTTTTTCCACTCACAGATATGTAATATTCGATCATTTTCTGCAATAAATAAATGACCAAGTATAATATTTTTGCCTCATTTGTTTAATTGGATTCTCTTTATCTACTTTTAGTGTGAAAATCTTATTATGTCTTAGGTCATATTTATGCAAAAAAAAAAAAAAAATTCTGAAGGGTTCACAAACTTTCAAGCACCACTGTATTTCAAGAATCAGAACAAAAATCAGGCACTGACGTCGGCCAAGGAGGGCACAGTCTGTTCCAAGTCACCCCAAAAGTGTTCAGTGTTCCAGGGTTCTGTGCAGGACTCTCGAGTTCTTCTACACTAACCTTGACAAACCATGTCTTCGTGGACCACGCATTGTGCACAGAGCAGCCAAATACAGATCTGCTGCCAACTGAGCTTCAGTCACATCCTCAAACTGCAAACTGTATGTGATCTGGAGTTTACTCTGTCACGTTACAGTGCTATACTCGAAGGAACGAGAACAGATCTTGCCAGCTCGTTCACAGATGGCGGCACGCTGCTTACATGAATGAAGGGCTCAGAGGTGACGTTTTGGAGGTTTAAGGAGGTGGATTATGTACTAAAACCAGGTCAGGTAAAGGCACAACAGATTCAGCTCATTTCCTCATACGCTATTCATTTGACACTGAATTTGTTACATAACACCCCTGCAGTTTCTCTCCTGTTTATGCTGCTGCAAATCTATTGTCTCAGCTATCCGGCAGTCTGGAACATCAGCTTAGACAATGTTTGGTTAAAATGTCTGGTTAGCTGGAAAAAAAAAAAAAGCTCACAGAGGCACAGCATTTAGAAGAACTGCCATGTGGTTCTTGCAACAGTATAAGGATAGGCATTAGTAAGGAACATGATTCCATGATCTGTTAATGTTTAATGCTACAAATATCCGTATCCGTATCCAGATATTTTCACATTCTGTATTTGAACCCGAAGTGGGTGACAGTTCCTAGCACTAGCAATGACAGTTCCTCAACCTCAGTTACATTAGTCTAGTTCATAATTGGTTTTAACTAGAGATGTGCATGGGACTATTTTTTTTTTAATGCTGCTGGTTCAGTTATTATTTTTGTTTATACCTACTCATAATATTTTCTAACAAATTTAGTTGGATTTCAGAAAAAAGAAACAAACTAGTAGTGGAATGAATGGATGAATATTGTACAGTTCCTTCGGGATTTTGCATCTGAAGAAATCAAGCATACTTCGCAATATTCGGAGCAGCTTGCAATTTTTCAAAATTACCACAGATTTTCCACAGATTTGGGCCTAGACGCATGATGTCATCACAACACGCATTCAGAGAAAGCCCTCTTCAATTCACATGTGTCGAACATGAGTACAGCTGAAAGGTCTCATTTACCAACAAAAATCACTGCGAAAGTCTGTGCAAAACTATTTTCCACAAAAAAAAAACATTAAAAAACCCTGAATTGCAAATTTTGAAAACATCTGCAGCATAATCAAGCATTTCGGCTGCAACAATCACAAAAAAACGACTCCTGTACAGACTGATTGTAAATACATTGCATGTTAATGTACATGGTCTTTCTTTGCCCACAAGCTTCACAACAAACCACTCTCCTGTAAGTAAAAACTTTGCACTCATGTGATTAATTTTATTGTCCTGCCGAATCTCATGTGCACACTTCTTGTCTCAACCAGATACCCTGTGAACTTTTCTGGCATGCTTTCTAAAAATAGAAAAAAAAAACAGAAAAAACAAAAACAAAAACAAGAACAGTGAACTGCCTATTCATATTTGTATTTATATCTGTTTAGAACACATACTGTTCATCCCAGATATTCATATTCTGTTACATCCCTAATATGCATGCATGGCAGCGTGAACAAGAACATCCTGACACAAGAGTTGACACAAGACTGGCAACTCTTGCTGCTCTTGATAGGAAATTGTAATGACTGGGGAAAGAAACACCATAGAATAGAGGTGAACAAGGGTTGAAAGAAAGTTGTAAGAGGAAACAACAACATGTGTCAGGTACAGAAAGCTTTCTTACAATAAAATGCATGTTTGACCAGACAGTTATATTAAAATCATCAATCATTTCCCTCTCCAGTCAGAACATTGATTTTCGCTGCTGAACAGCCCATAAGCTTCAAGAGATAACAGCAGGAATAAATGTATTCATAGGGATCATTATGATGTCCTGTTGCCCTGCTTGCTTTCTGATGGGAAGGTGTACATAAGTGAGTTCTGGAGATTTCTGGATATAAGTCCAGCTGCTCTCGATTTTGAGAAAGAGAGAATATGAAAGAGAGAGAGAGAGAGAGAGAGAGAGTTCCATAAGGTTTCAAGGTCGATGTGGGTAAATCATACAGAAAGATCAAGACTTCATCAGTCACCTGGCTCTCTGTCACTCCCTCTCTCTCTCTCTCAACCTCTCTCCCTCTTCTCTATCAAAGGAAGGGAAGATGCGGGATGAAGTGCCCTCATAACTAATTCATGCACCCTCTTTTTTGTCCATGTATTTACTACGCTTCATGTCCAATGGGGAGCTCCAACCGATCACAAAACACACAAAAGATTGCAAGAGTGCCAGTTTTCATTGTGATGTGGAAAAGCCTCGACTGAACCTCTCCCTCATAAATCACAATTGCAGCTCTCTCTCTCTCTCTCTCTCTCTCTCTTGTTCGGTAAAAAGGGAGACTGATCGATGTTTTCTCATATGATTGAATCGAATGATGCCGTTAAAAGGATCCAAGTTGCTACAATGATCCAAAGATCAGGTCTTTTAGATCTATTACTTGATATTACAAGAGACTAGTTAATAAAAGTACAATTACACAGTTATTGCTGCTTGGTTGCTGGTAAATATTGATTGCTGCTAGGTTGCTGGATTAGTTGCGGGCAATCTTAACAGAACCCCTTGTAAAATATTCTGCTTTTACGGAGTATGTTTTTGCACAAATAGAGTTGAGTCCAGCTTCATCAGTAAAACTACACTGCATAATATTAGTTTAAAATGAGGTATTATGGTACAGTGGTAGCTCAGGGGTTAAGCTAGTGAGAATATGCTATAGGTTCAAATCCCAGCGTTGGGGCCAAGCTCTGCTCTTGAACTGTATTCTGCCAAATGTAAATGCATTAAACATTAGTGTTATCAGGAATTCAAGTGCAATCAGTCACTCGATTATGAAAAGACTGAGCTTAACGCTATATTCATGCATATAACTGCATTTGCAGTGCTATACACTGTTTGATAATAGGTATACACATAGTGTACATCTTCCTATGTGGATCGATGTACATGATAAACTTACACATAATTAGTAACTCTACATAAACCAGTTTTGATCCATATATGATAAAACACTGTATATTGCTAACATTGGTAAGAAGACACAATATTCGACTGTAATAAACAGGCCATGCAGCAACAGCAGGTGCAAGTGCTTTCACATTGTGATTTAAGTTTGTTAAATTAAGTCTCTTATACACATTGAGATTTCAGCATTCATTTAAGATTATTACTTGTTACAATGTATGAGATCAAATCTTGGCCAAATTCTATAACAAACTGTGAGTGTGACGATCTCCCCTTCTGGCAGCGTGCTCGGAGAGCCAGCAGCGTGCTCAGCGAGCACACGGTCTTCGGATGTTGATAACCGTGACATTGTTTACTGTGGACACGTGTGTTTGTTTTGTTTTCGTTATGTCTCCTCCGGTTTTTGTCATTGGTTGTTGTTTGGGGGGGGGTCTTTATTGTTTTCAGCTGCCAGCGCTTAGCGCTGATTATGTTTGTGATATATACCTCTCGCTTCCCTGTACACCTCGCGGAGTATTATAGTTAATACAGTTAGATTGATTTAGTTAGTTTAAACTTTAGATTAGTTCATTTAGTCTACCCTGGTTGTTCCACTCCCAGTTCATAGTCATAGTTTCTTGTTTTGTGTCTTTGCCCTGTTCTCTGTGACTGCTACATCGATTCCTGCTTTTCCCTGTTTATGCCTGTTTGCCGATCGCCCGACCCACTGCCTGTTTCTGACTACGCATCTGTTTCACGTTTTGGTTTTACCTGCCTGCTTCCTTTAATAAAAGCTCTTAACTGCGATTGCTTCTGAATCCTACTCCCTTACGTCTCGTGACTTGACAGTGAGATAGCATGTGTTCTCCACATCAGATTATACAATGAAGATCCTCTAACGATTAAAGACATGATTAAATGAAAAACCTCTATGTTCTGCTTGCATCATCAATCAACACGCAATAAAAAATTTAATCTGGCTAAACATTGTGCAAAATGAGATTGCGGAAATCAGAATATTTTGTCTGTCCAATAGCATTTTGGAGTTGCCACTACCACTACATTATTTGATGCCATCCAATGAGTTTTGAGCAAGCCTATGCCATCCTCCTTTTGATGGCATTTAAACGAGCGTTGGAACAGTGGGCACATTCTGATATTTTAATAAACTTTGGTCTTCAGATGTGATGGCACTAAATTGCTTGTCAGTGAGCAGGTCACATCCATTGTAAACCTTCTAAGGCCACCATTCTCAACAAATGACCAAATAATTTTTTTTACGATGTGCAGAATTTAAAGTATTGGCACACTTAGTTTCTTTTTATAGTGTCTGCAGAAGTCCTATGAAGGAGACAAGTAACAATGCTACACATTTTAATATTAACTAATGGTATACTAGTTTTCCTTTCCTTTCTTCTCAAAGAAATTCAGTTTCAGGCAGCACCATGGTGCAGCAGGTACCATTGCTTCTTCCTAGTTCCGGGTCCCTGGTTAGATTCCAAGCTCAGGTTACTGTTTGTAATGAGTTTTGGTGGCAGTGGTGGCTTAGTGGTTAAGGCTGGGTTACTGATCAGAAGAGTGGGGGTTCAAGCCCCAGCACTGCCAGGCTTTGGGTTACCGATCGGAAGGTCATGGGTACAAGCCCCGGCTTGAGCATGGCTGACCCTGCGCTCTGACCCCAACTTCCTGGCAGGTTTTCACTGTGCTGTAATGTATACGTGACCAGTAAAGACTCATTATCTTCCAGCACCCATGTTGGTTACAGGCACTCAGCCAGCATGATAAAACTATGTTTGGAACCATTAAAAACCATATTGTAGTGCATTGTCTGCTGAATAACGGTTTTATGTATACAAATTGGCACACATAGAGGAAACTGTAAAGAGAGTAGAGTCCCAAGAGCCTCAGACTAACATCATCATCAACTATAATGAAATTGAGACAATATGTAGCATTTCTCATCCAGCTACTGATGTTCTTGTCTCTCAGTCACATTCTCAGTCTCGCACATGCAGAGTAAAGGTGGCCCAAAGCTCAGTTTTACGTCTAGCACCCAGGTGTTGTTTGTGTGTGTGCGTCTGTGTCTGTGCGTATACAGTAATCTGGTACACTCGCTTCTCTCTTAACACATTTCTACAGGACACAAAAGCAGAATATATAACTGTTTTCATATTAATAGTCATTGGGTATAAAGTTAACACCACATGGAAAAGGCTTTTATAATCCACAGTTCAACTGTCAGTAAGAGGGGGAAAAAATCTATTGAAGGGAAACAGAAGTTTTAGAGTGATGTGTTTCTTCATAGCAGGCTGATTCATGATTAATAACCATTAGATCTTGGCTCTAAACAGTGCGCCTGATGTTGGGAGATAAATATTTGACCGGATTTTGTAGCTCTCTTTTGTAGCGGATTTTGAGTCTGCACCAAACCCCCTTTTCCCACTCTAAACACTGTGCAGCATATTAATGTGATGTCTAAGTTACAAATTAATGTGGCCGATGCAATTTTGTTGACAACTTTATAATTTTATAGAAATAGATCCAAGCACACACCAATCCTAGTAGTTATTTATGCTTCTATGGCACTTGGATGCTGACAAGTATTTGAATATGAATTTTTGATATTTGAGTTATATATTCCGTACATATCACACTAAATTTATAATTGTTTTTGTGGTATAATAATTACTTAATTACTTTTCCTTTTGCCTGTGATTTTTATTTGTTTTCAACTTGCTAGGGGTAATATTTTCCTTTTATATGCATTTGAATGCTCGAATACTTTCCTAGCACGACTAGGAAAGTAGTTCCGGCTGTAACATGAATGATAGGTTAATGTTAATGATTTGATACCTTAATGTTTTATAGTAACAGCTCATACACTGGGACATACATTCTGTACATAATCTAAGACTAAAAATCAAAAATAAAATGTGTTGTTTAATAAAGTACGATCTATTTTTGTTAGATTTCATGGTTAGAAGAGTTTACACTTTCCAGTTTCTCTGTAACAGTTCTGTTTTTAGAGAGAGAAAGAGAGAGAGATGAGAGAGAGAGAAAGAGAGAGAGAGAAATAGAAGAGCAAGGCTCGTGAGAATGTTTATTGCGGCAATAACACAAGTGGCGGGTGGGGTGGGGTGGGGGGGGGGGGGGTTGGACTTGAAGTTGTGCCACATCATCGACCCACACCCCGGCCAATTGCATTTGTGTAACAGCACAGTCTACACACAGTCAAGTAAAACACTTATAACGCTTTGACCCTATCCAGAGATTGCACATTCAAATCTCAATGATGCCACAGTGAACTGTGTCCAGGAGTCCAGATGTCTGTGCTGACCGGGTGGAAGGGATGGTGTACTATCCCTCCTTTGTCAATCACAGTAACATGAACCAATCATGCACTTCTGTGACCTCATGTATGCAGAAGATGGTAGACAGCACTTTCCTCCAAGCGTGTTACACTGCCACGTGATGCAGTAGTTGGTAGCGGTTGTATGATAGCACTGATTTTTTTTCAGAATGTAATAATGTCTTAATTGCCATCCTCCAGTAGGTGAAAATAATGTTTACCGTTGTCTTGCAAATGAGTATCGTCATATTTCTAAATACATCAATGTACACAGCCAAGAATGTTACTCTTTAACTTCTTTAACTTATTGCTTACCTTTTGTCTCTAAATAAAATGTTTCCATACTCTAAAAATGGACCTGAAAAGTACTTCAGATTAAAGATAAACATTTCTTTATAAAGGACTTAAGTGGAGTAAATGGAAGTAGTGGCATGTAGGGTGGGATCTGTGAGCTGGCTTGGGGCATGTAAGGTCTGTCAATTGTCAAATTACATTAAGTGCAGCAGGAGAAACTGGGATCAGGGAATAAAATCTGACTTTTGACCATATATTCAAACACAGTATTTACTGAAACAGTGGTTTCTCTAGGAAGGATGAAGTCATCGTTTCTTTTCGCTTTCCTTTTTTTTCCCAATCCATATTCCCAGCAACACAACACCAATGACTGCATTTAAGCCCGTGCAAGTCCTTCACCTATTTATCTTACCCTAATAACAAAGATGGCACATTAGGCAACATGTCAGGTCTTCAATCATCCAAAACGCACATATGATGTCCTTCTTCATCTCACCCCACTGACTCCCTTCAGAGCACACTCGAAAATTGATGTAGAAACACCTCAAGGCTTAGTACTGCATAAGTCATAATGTGTTCTCTATAACCTTGCAGTCACCTTTGTGGTAACTATGTATTCGCTCATATTTCAATCTGATTATTAAATTCTTTAAAGTAAAAAAATAAGGCTTACATTTAGCACTCTTTGGTTTGTGCCTCCGGCGGAACCAAGGCAGAATCCGCACTAGAACCCTATAACAGAATAACACATAGAACCCCTTTGGAAAATGTTGCACTTAGGACCTTATTGATGCAACAATGTAACTTATACAAGTTAGTTCTGGTCCACTAATTTGATGGGTCGAGCGCCGTTCCATGAATGCCTATATTTCCTGTAACCGCACTGAGACATCCCTCCGCTCGTCAGCGTTCGGCATGTAATTCCACTTCCTAGCTCAAAACGGTTACTACAGTAGTGTTGGTGACATCATCAGCAGGCAGGGCAAACGATACTTTTCGGAAATATAACTTTTGAATTAAAATGTGAAAGCTCATCAGACGAAGATGAAAAGGAAGAAGGGATGCCAATTTTACCAGAAGCACCTAACGGGAATGTACACATCAATGTGAGCTAGCCAGTGAGATAGATAGTATAACCGCACGATTGCAAGTGCGAAATTGCTAAATGAATCAAAGTTGCCTGGGCACGTATATACACACTTTTGAGAAGGATACTGCAAGGGTTCTTTGGTTATATAGCTTCTTATATGGGTTATACTTTGAACCCTGTGATGGAGAAAAACTTTACTGTAGGGTTCTACATAGAATCCTTAAGGGAGACAAGGCAAGCAACCCTTGGTTCTAGAATAACTTTTTTTAAATGCTGTGTATAAGACAGCTACTTAACAAGTGCATGGCTATCATGAGTTCAATAAGTTGTCCGTTAGGATTATGAAGACCTATTTAAGGTGCAAAGAGCAAAATACCTTTAGACCCTTCAATGTGTACTTTGAATAGGAATAATTCAATATATACTGTACTATATGTCTTAGAAATCAGGGTTCCATGAATAGTTAAGGCCTCTTTGCTTCCTGATATAGGGTTCTATATTGAACCTTTAAGTGTTCCTCCAGAGGGACAAGCTGAATAAACCCTTGGTTTATCTTATATCTAGAACACATATGCACTATGAGAGCAGAATTAAGAAAAACAGTTTGTAGCTTTGTAAAGAGGATCTACTTGGAAGCTCTTCTAAAAGAGAAACCAGTCTGTTGTAGGGTTCTACAGTACATAGGAGCAGCTTCTGCCTTCCATAGCAAGATAAACCAAAGGGCTAAAAAGGATTACAGCTTTTTTTCCCTATAAGTATATCTTTACTGTAGGTGTTTATTTTATGTTTTGAGATACGTGATCTGTATTGTTTGTAGTCTGACTGCGGTGTGAGTGTTTGTAGAGTATCAGCTCTTACGCCAACCCTTGTGCTTATTTATATCGCTCTTCTCCTTCTATAACCATCTTGCACATGTTCCTGAAAAAAAAAAAAACATAGTTGGAAATGGAGTTCTATAGCACTTTGTATCATCTCCTTTAACAGCCTGAAGCCTGGAACATATTCCTCCTCACTTTGGATAAAAGCGCCTGCCAGATAAATAAACAAATAAATCGAAATGTTGCAATGTTGCGACTGTGCAAACCCGTCATCTCACTTTTCATTTGTTTGTTTTTATATTTCTGCAAATCTGCTGCGTCACATGTGGTGCCTTACATGCTGTACTGGCTGTGGCACATTTCAGCAATGACACCAATCACAGCTGTTAACCTCTCACAGTGCATCTTGATTCGCAGATGCAGCACATCTAAATGAAAGAGTGCTGGGAAATCCTGCATCATGTTGAGATGTGTTGAGGGGAAGCGTGAGAGTCGAGATCGCAGCTCACCTGTTGGTGCATCTCGCACTCTCAGAAACACTTCTCAAACTGTCAGGAGTGTGAAGAGCGGCATTTTCTTATCAAGGTGCATGGACGCATTCGGTAGCATGTGTTATGCAGCTATGCCCCGTGGATAGCACGTCTGGAAGCTTCCCATAAATGCAGAAGGTTATGAGAACGATCACACCTTCTCAGCATAGACACTGTACTATTGTACTAGGTCACTGGTTTATTTCCAAACACAAGGTCGTAGGTTCATGTTTTATCAAAAAAGACTGCAAGTTGGAACATCGCTCCTCCTGTATTGTGTCATTGCAACCCTGAGCATTATTTTCAGGTTATGAAACACAAGTTCCGGTTTTTGGATTAGGGATTTGTGTGCTGTTCTGGGCTCAGCAAAGCTGCAGAAAGCTGTGGTTCAGCGTGGAATGTGTAGGTTAGCAATAATATTAAAAAAGATATATATGGTTGTTACTATACATACATACATATATACACACATGTATACATACATACGTACACATTTTATATATATATATATATATATATATATATATATATATATATCAGACCCCTTTTATGTCTTTATATCATTTAAAGATGCATGATCATCTATTTAATGCAATGTTTAATCCAGACAATTAATTAATGACAGATTTATGTAATTTTGCTTGTTAAGATCATATGGATGACACCAAACACAATGTTCCTCATTAGACATTAGATAAAGTATTTACAGACAGTTATTGTAGCATTAAGTGTGGCATTGCACTGTAAGCACAACATAGATGGATTGTGAGTACTCTTCTTTCAAAAATACATATTCCCATAATGCCATGCTTCAGGAAAGAAACTGACAAGGACATGCAAATGGAAAAAAAAATTGGAAATGTAATGTCATCACTAACTGTTTAGGCACAGGTGGTGCATTATGGTACAGTATTAGGTGTACCGCTTGTTGAAAAAATAAATCGTGATAAAAGAAAAAATAATCAATAAAAAATAAAAACGAGCATTCTTGTGCGTGTTCTACAAGGTCAGGGTCACGGTGGATCCAGAGCCCAACCCTGGGAGTGAGGGGAGTATGCATCCTGGATTGGACACCACAGGAAACCAAGCGCACGCACGCTTGCACGCACGCACACACACACACACACACTTAGACATTTACACCTAGGCATGTTTTTAGGTGGGACTCTCCACCTGTTTTTGAGCGAAAACTCTCACGATGAGACCATGTGAAACTCCGCACAGACAGTCACCTGAGCTAGAGGATTGAACCAGCAGCATTACCCACGGTACCACCCTGCCTCCATGTACAGAGCAAAATCTCAAAATAACCAAATAACTATCCATCAAAATCATCATCTATGACGACAAGTGTGCAACCCAAATACAGTACTGCTAATGACTAATTTCCTACATTCTGAGGACCCAGTGAAAACTATGGCTTTTTTAAAAGTGTGTGGATTTTTAATGCCTGCTCGTTTTTAAATAATAATAATAATAATAATAACAATAATAATAATAATAATGATGATGATGATGGACAAGGTTGACATGAAAGTGCTGTCAAAACAGCGATTAAGTCGAGTATAATGAACATCCTGAACATCATAATTCCCTTCTTGAAAAGCTGCGTGTTTTCAGGGCCGAGCTGTTTGCTTTGGTTTGCTTTAGTCTCGCTGTTTACAGGCAAACGGCGTTATAACGGACAAACAATATCACCTGGTGAAGGATTCCAGCACGCGCTCCACTCAGCACCGGAAACTTGATTTACCTGCTCCGCTCGCGGACACTGGCTGAACACAGAGCTCCGTTCACGGGTTTGAAGAGCCAAAGCAAACTTTGACGACAGTCCTAGAATCCCTTATTGTTTCTCTCTCGTAGTTTTTACAGCCTACCGAGAGGTGAAACGCTGAAGCTAATGCGTGAAGATGCTCGCGATTTGACACGCCTATGAGCACGCGACGACTCCGAGCCCCCCGCCCGCCCTGAGAAATAAATAATCTCTGCTTTTATCTCTCTCTCTCTCTCTCTCTCTCTCTCTCTCTCTCTCTGTGTATGTGTGTGTTATTTATAATTATTCCCGCGTGTCCCTACATGAATAGACATATCGGACAGTTTTTGCATTGTAGGGACATTTGGCTGGTCCCCATGTGTTTTGTCTGTTTGTTTTACATAAACCTATATTTAACTAACAAAATGAATAAAAGAGCCCAAATGTTTCATTTTCGTTACCAAGGTCAAGGTTTGGGTTAGATTTTTTTTTTGTGTGTAGCATAGCGTAATTGTATTAATAATCATTTCAGTGAAAGGTCCTCACAAGCATGTTGAGACAAACTTGTGTGTCTGTATTTTAGCACGCACAGGTTTTCGACTCTGTGAGGACGAAATGTCCCCAAAATGATAACACATGGGAATACTGAACCTGTGGAGGTATTCTGGTCCCCATGAGGCATCGTGCTTTTGCTCAATATTTTTTGGGGGGTGTGAGGTTACACTTAGAGTTAATGTTGGTGTGTAGGCAGAGGATTATTTAGCTCCAGTGATAAACATGTCACAAGTGTGTAGTCAAAGTGTGTGTGTGTGTGTGTGTGTGTGTGTGTGTGTGTGTGTGTGTGTTTGTGTGTGTGTGTGTTCTCTTTTAACTCCGGGTGGATAAATGTCGCATCTTTGTCACCAGGAATAAACTACAAGAAATACTGAGCTCAAGTAATTGTTTTTCCTCTGGGGAGAAAGTCTATTTCTATGGATTGTTGCCTTCTTATATTCATTGGATGAAATTGAACAAATATATATGGATCTTAAGCATACAGTAAGAAATAGCAAACTGCTCCAGCTTCCAAGCAGGTCTGGTGGATGGGGGTGGACAGGATTGGTGGGTTGAATTATAATGCAACATTATATACTGTATATATTACATTATATATATATATATATATATATATATATATATATATATATATATATATATATATATATATATATATATATATATATATATATGTGTGTGTGTGTGTGTGTGTGTGTGTGTGTTTATTGTATTATTTTTAATTTTTTATATACACTTTGATATGATCCCATTCTGAGATATAACAATACCCATAGGCTTGCCAGTAGATAAATGTCAAAAGTCATGAAATCCATCCATCCATTTTCTATACCGCTTATCCTACACAGGGTCATGGGGAGCCAGGAGCTTTTCGCAGGGGACTCGGGGGGGTCACCCTGTACAGGGTGCCTACTAATCGCAGGGCACAATCATACAATCATTCACACACTACAGACAATTTAGTGATGCCAATCAGCTACAACGCATGTCTTTGGACTAGGGGAGGAAACCAAAGTACCAGGAGGAAACCCCTGAAGCACTGGGAGAAAATGCAGACTCCACGCACACAGGGTGGAGGTGGGATTCAAAACCCAAACCCCGTAAATTATTAAATACAGTTATGAAATAATTGAAGCTTGCGAGCAAGACCACAACTGAAGCTCCACCTTCTTCCTAGTTAACATCTTACACATCTCCTTTGTTTTTCAGTTTTCTCACCCAGCACCTCCCTGTGTCCTTAATATTCAACAACTCCTGAATAGTTCTTAGTGGGGAGGCCTGGCTATCTAACACAAAGCAAAAGCTGCCCATATTCTCAAAGTTCTGGAACAAGCACTCTTCATGACATTTAGTTGAGGGCAACATGACCATATGCAAATATACACTGTAATACTGATGTTGTACAGCCATCCTTTCTTCTTCTCGCCTTGTACACACGTCAGCCCTCAAGTGCACCTTTGAGCTATCTGTGTAACAGCTTGTGACAACTAACAGAGCTACAGGTAACATGTCCACCAAAGCGGCGATAGACTCATATCATCTCCTATTATTTCTTAATGGCTGCAGTGAATGTATTTTATATTTTTGGAGCTACATTTGGAACGAAGTTCTGGAGTTCTGGTTGAGTGGTCTAAGCAATGAACTGAGTCTACCAATGAATTGTGATGTTCAACTCTGGTTTCAGAAGCATCTGGAAATTAATCTGAATTAGCCTCCACCAGCTTGAATGAGTCACATGGTTTTTCCTCACACAACTGGTCTGCCTGGAACCACTCAAATTCTTCTTACCAGATCTGAGACAGCACCACATGCTGGTCCACTCTGACAATCACCAGGGAGACGAAACCTGGTCAGGTGTGCCCACCCATCTTTGGCTTCATTGACAGCAACTCACTTGCCAGGACCGCACAAGGATGCAGAGGACGTGCTGCTGAGATACACTCTGCAGAATGGCATCTGCACCAGATGTGGGAAAAGTTTGGCAGGGTACAGATGGACTTCTTTTTGCCAATGACAAATCTAATCATTATCAACTGTGGTTCTCAATGGAAGTGCACTAACACGTCAAATGGCTCAAAATTTGTATTCGTGCCCCTGATATTTTGTGCCAGCTAGAGAACTTAATTTGGACTCTATTGCAGTGTG
Organism: Ameiurus melas; assembly: GCA_012411365.1. Taxonomy (NCBI): domain Eukaryota; kingdom Metazoa; phylum Chordata; class Actinopteri; order Siluriformes; family Ictaluridae; genus Ameiurus; species Ameiurus melas. The sequence goes on along the minus strand of CM022768.1, from coordinate 11,947,658 downwards.
TTGTGGGATTTCATCAGTGGATTATTCATCAGTGCGCTTTCAGATGTGACTGCAGAATGGTGGCTTCTCATAATAGTGCCCTGTACATTGTATAGCGTCTAGTTTCAGACATTTGGCCTGTTTTTCCCACCATATATTGCATTTTCCCTTAAGTAGTCCGAGTCTGTTGATAACAGTAGTATACTCATTTAAACTGTTGATACCTGAGGTAGAATCTGTTCTCCTGTACAGTGCAGTTGTTTGCTGATATTATTAATGGGTGTCTCATGAATGTATCCCATTTCTCAGAGTCATTACACAGAATTAGTGTCACCAATAATGAGGACATTCTCCTGTTAAGAATACCGGTCTTTCTGGGAAAGTGAGTAGTAAGACATTGTCTAAGCAGAACTACCCTGTGGCAAGGCAGTGATTTTTCACTACTCCATGCCAATGAGCTATAAACAGATAGTTGTTTTATTATGCAGAAATTAACCTGTGTGAATGTGTTTTTAAAGTCAGTTTCTAGTTTTTCAGCTATTAAATCCTCGAAGCCAGAGATTGCAGTACAATTTGTTATAAGGCAGACTTGGTTTTAGTCATCTTGATTTTATTGACATCTATACTTTAGTTGAATTGATTATATCTTTCCTAAGGACTATTTGATCATGAATGATGAAAAGAAAGCAAGACTGCAGTAAATCTTACTTCATTTTGCCTGTATAGAGCTGTTTCTGAAGTAAATATGCCTTATTGTTTGATATGGGGTTGCCACAGTAGTGCAGCTGGTAACATTATAGCCACTGTGTCCACGTGGGTTTTCTCTGGCTTCTCCAGTTTTCTCCCACCTACTAAAACAGTAGGTGGATTAGCTATGTTATATTTCCACTAGGAGTGAATGAATGTGCATGTGACCTTCAATGGTAGGCATATCCAGGGTGTATTCCCACCTCACCTCCAGGGTTCCCAAAATAGGTTCTAGATTCACCACAATCCTGACCAGGATAAATTGGTTACTGAAGATGAAAATATAAATGAATATTTATGTATTTTTGGACTATGTCTCAGAAACAAACTAGAACTTTATTATACAAACTTATCATAAATAGAAATAAAGTCCTAAGCACATGTCATGTCATTTATTTGTTTTTAATAATTATCATTATACTCCCTACAACGAGGTGTTTTGGAATCAGAAAGGTTTCCTCAAACAACCCAGGTGTGATATTTTAGAAACATAATTACCTTTATATATTCAAAGAACTCTAAAAGTGTCCTTTTTTTTTATTTATTTTTTTTACAAGCATAGGTATGATGTACTAACACAATATAATGCAGTAGATTGGCGACAGTGTACTTCTCCAATTCAAACATAAAAAAGTAATGTTATCTGCTGAAAGTCTCTGGAATGAAGCATGATATTCAGTTATACATGGGACTTTGCATCTGTAGCACAGCTTTGATATTATACCACATCTATTTAAAAAATGATTTAAAGAAAATGATCATAGATAGTACATTTTTATTTCAAATTACATTCAAACTGATGTCATTATTAATGCAGACTTTTATAGGCAATATCATATCAACGTACGAGCAAACTTGACACACCTGACATGCTACAAACTATCAGCCAAGAATTTACCTTCAGACTAGAACCCATAGAAATCCTAACATTTAGTGGCTGACCTTGGCAAATTGAAGGAATAGAAACTTGGCTGTCAGTACATGGCATTTTGTAAAAGAGAGAAAATCAAGTACAGCTCTTTTGGTAGGAAATATATTTCCTGTTCATACACTGTTCAATGAAGAAATTTGGTCTTTGACCCGCAGTCCCAAAATGCCTCTGTGTAATTATTCAGATGTGGGGCGACAGGGTGGTGGTTTTTTTAACCATTTTTTGGGGGGTGGGGGAGACAGCCCTGAGACAACCTATAATCAACATGCACTCCATTCTCCATTCTCACATACTCTCACATGACACATTATATTGTTGCATTGCAATGACTGCTCTGATGAGGCTGTAAATATGTTCAGTGTCGGACGTGCAGAAGGGGGAGCTCTGGGGGCTCGAGTCCCTGCCCTTTTTCTAAATTATTTAAAAGTGCCCCTCTGAACATATGTTTATAAATGCACATTTTATCTTATGTAAAAAGCATTTGAATTCAAATTAACATGAGAGCATGCACAAACTAAACAAATTAAACACAAGAAAGTCTGAGAATTTTCCCATTTATTTGTCTGACTCTAGTCTGCCGTCTGATAGTCTCGTTGTCATGACGCTATCGCGAACCGTCTTTCTTCAACAGGCAGACAGGTATGCTGAAACCACTAGCTCTTATGCTAACCTTTTTGTAATATTAGCGGCATTTTATATGCTTATCGCCGGTAGTTTTCAAATTGATTGAAAGGGAATGTGTTGGTAAGTCCTAGCTACTCAAGTTCGTTACATTTCCAGACATGCAAGTAACCTTGTTGTTATATCAGGCCTATATGTATGTTATATAGTCAGTAAAGGCATGATGCCAAACAGACAGAGACGGCAGAAAACGAAAGAAAAACTGATGGAGGCAGCGAAAGGAACAGCTTCCATGGGTGAAAAAGGTAATCAATATGGGTGAAAAAGGTCATCTGTTATGAGACAGATAGTTGCAAAAAAGACATCATAGGTTTACAAATAATGATAGTCGGTGTTACATGGTGTTCTGTTTGGCCATAGACTGAGTACCCTTGCCCCCCTCGGTGACATACAGTGGGTGTGTTACTACATTTGTGGATGGTAATATTGTAGTTTTTTCATTTCTAAATGTTTAAATTTTCTTTTAATGGATTCATCTCTCTGCTGAAAGTTGCCATTTTGTTGTAATTATTACTAGGAATGCAAAAGTAAAATGCCATTAGATTATATTAGTAGTGTCATTCTCATATTAATTAGTGTGACCACACACAGTCTGTTTACAATGTCAACTAGGGTGATAAGAATATGTCGTTAAATTAAAGTTAGTAAAGTAGTAAAGCAGTAAAGCAGTAAAGTAGTCAAATTAGCTCTTTGGTGATATACCCACCCCCCCTTTTTTTTTCTTTTTCTTTTTTACAATTGAGCCCGTGCCCCTGATGAACTCTCTGCACGTCCCTGTTCAGTGTGTATAAGTTTTTTCCTTTTGTTTATTTTTTACAATTTTTTTTTTGATGAACATGAGTGCAGCCCAGAGAGATTAACCCTCAGTATTAGAGTACATGATCATCCACATTACAAGCGCCTTAAGCACACTAATGTTCAGAAAATAGAACTCATTTCTACACTGCAATTTATTGAACACTTGACTTTAAGACTACTTTCTTTTCAGAGGTTGTTTACTATCATTACAATGATTTCTGATCTGTTTGATGCACACCAGCTCTCGATGCACGTTCTACTGTTTTTTAGATTGCAATGTGGTGCAAAAGCTGTCTGCAATTTAAGCCCACACACATTCATATGATGGCCTTGAGTTTGTGAGATGTTCTTCGCTGTGTATAACAAAAAAATAGAGAGAGAAAAAGACCTTTAAAAGGAGCTACAGAAACTGTGTATTTGTAGGTTCGTGCCTGGCTAGAGCATACATTTTAAAGATGAACTCAACAGTGAGATGCTACCTTCCTTTGTAACACTAACAAATTAAAAAGGTGGGGGGAAAGAAACTTAAATGTCAGGCTCCACCATCTAAAAACATCATCTTTAAAATCTGTTATAAATAAATAAATAAATATAAATATAATTTTTAAGTCGCCAAAATGTGTTTCATTACTGTACTTGGCTTTGCAGATGTTTTGTGGAAGTGCAGTATGTCTGAAATGAATCATTCCCCAGGTTAATGCCACAATGGCCACGTGAGCTGTGTGACCTTAATTGTAAAGCTATATTTGAATGGGGATGTAGGGCAGGGATTACTGATCTTAGCAGTAACAGACTCTAGAGATAAAGTGTAAAAGACATACCTGTTTTGATAACCTGGTACTTGCATGTCAATTATAGCACATCAATACTCTACTTGACATAAATAAATGGAAATTTAAATGTCAGGATTTGGTGGTCTGGGTGAGGAATTGTGAATGTTGTGGCTCAGTGAACAAAGTCACCAAGGACACGTTCATTACTCAAGCAGGCACCAGCATGAGGAAGGTGTAAGAAAGTAGGACATCATGATGGCTGGTATTTTGGAAAAGGTGAGGGTTTTTTTTTTTTAGAGTGCTCTGCATTAATTGAATATTGGTGTTCTTATAATATAATAAATTCTTAATATTTATGCTATTTTCAACCCCTTATTTGCTCAGCTGTGTTCTCCTTAGACAGAGGTCTCCAATTAGCATGCTCTTTCGTCTTCTGGTTCTCAGAAAACTACAGAGGCACACATTTATGTCCACCGGCTACCATATAACTCGCTAAGCTGTCACTTGTGTGACAAAAATAACCAAGGAAGGACTCCCAAAAGCCCAGTTCTTTATTGTAGTTGGTAGGACAAGAATAATAATATGTTAAACTTGTGGTACGTTTACATGTAGGTAATGGATGCTTAAAGAGTTCATTAAAGATACATTCATTATAATACATCCATTATGAATTGGCCATTATATAAAACTAACAACACGGTTAAAGCCAAAATGTCTGTCTGTCTCTCTCTCTCTCTCTCTCTCTCTCTCTCTCTCTCTCCTTTCTGCTCCCCACGGTTGTAATGAATGGTTATGTGCTACGAACATATACTTGCATCACTATTGTGTATAATAACACATTAGCTTACTGTTTATGCCGTAAGCCTAAAAACTCTTAGATCTTACACTGCAGTGAAAAGATTGGTTCAACAAACACTAACACAGACTAGGCATATGGAGATTAACAGCAGGTTTTATTGTACAATTACGATGATATCAGATGGATCTTGGGTCAAGCGGTGCACAATCACCTTCAACCCTTACAGTATTCAAGCAAATCAAGTGAGCAGGCAACCAGTTTTTTGTTGCAAAATTGAAGTCTGTCTTTCATGTATGGAGAAAAATAAAAGCGAGTCTCATCCCTGCAAATTCAAAACATACTGTATATTTCTGTAGGTATAAAGACCAGTGGCCCAAAGCAATGTTTCCCCCAGATTTTTAGAGGTTATTAATAAAATGACAAGCAGGGGAACAATAAACTGGGTCAGAGATGACATCCTTCTTCTATGCAGGCTTTTCTGAAAAGGGTATGCTGCTATTTTCATGTTTCACAACATTTAATAATGTACAAGATCACGAGTTTCAGATTTTACACACACTTCATATATTAATCAATCAGAACATTTTCCTGTTAACTGAGAACAGTAAATAATGACGAGAAATACGTATATCCGAAATTAAATGAGTAAACATTTTTTAGGCATCAAAGATGCTTATCAGATGTTTGTTTATAATATTGAGGGTGAAGTGTATTAGTGAGTAAACATCGTAAAACAGTCAATTCCCTTAAATCCATAGAACACATACAGTACACACAAGCATAAATGGCTTTCTTCAAATGCTTTCATGTGTCAGCTTATGCCATCCGGTCCTCCAACCTTGAGCTCTTATTATGTGATGAATAAAGAGTCAACACGGAGTCGTGTTGAGGGTCTGAGTGAGAGTGTTTGGAGTGAAAAAAATGTGAGAGAGGAAGAATGAGACAGAGAGGAAAATATTAAACTAATGTCTGATTTTAAGCTCACACGTTAACTAATCTATATTTTTAAAAAGCTTTACCTGATGACCAGCTTCATTCAATTTGTTGATTTCATAATGGTTGCATCATATACACACACACATATATGTGTATATATATATATATATATATATATATATATATATATATATATATATATATATATATATATATATATTTATTTTTTTTTAATAAAACTTCATATTGACTGGGTTAATATGTAAACATCTGACATTTCGAGACTCACTAAAATTGAACTGAGTAACTAACCATGATAAACAGTGTATTGACAGAGGACACAGTGATGCAAGAGATAGAAAAGGGCACAGATTGCTCTTATGGCCAGTGACCAGAACAGGAAGCAGGGGGAGAATGTTCCAACTGTTCTGTGGAGTACCCCACTGCGTCCCATTGCATAATCTATAGTATCTTGTCATATGCAGAGCATATCTAGCTCTGGCACCATTGCACGTTCAAACTGACACAAGTGCCATTAAAGCTTGTGCCAATTACAGCAGAGGAGCACACGATTTTAAGCAGGTCTAGTGTTGTAGAAGTGTACCTATAATATAATTCAGCTCTATAGCGACTTAAAATGACAGCATTCTTCATCATTGCTGAATACAGCATTGTTATGCACATCTTGCATCATTATGCAAGAGTCCATACGCACCAACAGAGTACAATTTACTCATTTCATGAAGATTAATCAGAAAACCTTTTTAAAAAATAAATAAATAAATAAATAAAATAGCCCTAATGCATCAAAACATTTTAACGTGACTCCAGGTAGCTACAGTTTATTAAACAATAAAGAAACATTTTGTAATTTTAGAGGCCTTTGCTGCCCCTAAGGCAAATCACAATTACAGTGAAAACATTGCCAAGCAGTCCTCCTCCAAACAAGTGACAAATTAAATTAAAATATCAGCGTCTTAGAAAGGCTTTGCATTACAAGCCTCCAGAAAACTCAATATATCTTTATGTAAAATCTGCAAGTCTTTGGAACTGTACTGGAGGGATGAACATGAGTCCTCCTAAAGATATTTCCACAGTTAGTGGATTAATGATCAAGTGCAGTAGATAATTAAATTGTTGGTCCAAAATCTCCAATAAGTGTACAGTTGGGTTGAGATCTGGTGACTGCAATGGCCATAGCATATTATTAATAATATTTTTTATCTACATCACACCACTTAGTGAGCAATTGGACTCAAACCATGCCAGGAAGTTCCCCCACAGTATGAAGGAGCCACAATGTTTTCTCTTTCATTTGTCATTCATCTGCATTTCTTGCCTTTTAAGGAAAAATACAAGGAAGAGCTTTGTTGCAGATGGGGCTGAGCCTATTTCTGGACTAGAAAAATGTGAACAAAAGCCTAAACAAAGAAACGATCTGTTCGATGATAACATGTTTTTATTCACAAGATATATTTGAATCTAAATGCTTCTATAACTTCCCAAATGGCACTTTTAGCACTAATAGCTCCACATATTCATATCATGTTAAGTAAAGGATCTTTCCATTCACCTGCAGTAGCTTGAAATATCCATGTACACAAATCTGTGGAATTTTTATCCTCCTATTTTTATGTTGGTCCAGTAATAAATGGTTTGTAACCTGTAACATATTTGCTCAACTCCACTTAGAGTAAAATAAACAAGTACACTGTCAACCAGGCTGCCACTGCGTAGGTTACCTGAGCACCAGAATGCAACACTCCTTTCCCTCTGACCTTTCATGTTGTTAAACTGACTATCACAGCACACTCCTACTCCCACACACGGATACAAGCTGAACATAAACTGAGCTGAAAACAATATTGTCTCAAGGTATACTATTGCCATCTAATGGTCAGAAAAAAGCCTTGTGGATTTCAGATTGCTTCATAAAAACCATTACATTACCATTGGTCCTACATGTTAGTGTTCCTACACATTAAGATCATAGGTTATTATCTTTGAATGGGGCAATAAACATGAAGAAAAGGTCTTCTGGGAGGAGGTTTTTGCTTCGACACACATCAACACACTGAAGAATATAATTTAATAGCATCAGAAAGCAATATATTCAGGTAAACATCCCTGTTCCAAAATGTTTTTTTTTTTTTTTTTTTTTTTTACTTTTCAGACCATTTTGTCAAAGGTGACCAGAATAGTGTAACAGTCCACAGAAACACCTGTAAATATTGGGTCATAACAGATACTGCACATATGACCTGTTTTCAAAAATGTCATAAACCAACTCACAGTGCAGTTCACATTATATTGTCCTCAACCGACAGCATAATATGAACTATAATATGTTAAATGACCTGTTTTGAAAGATTATGAAGGAGTAAACAGTCTCATTATTGAAAACCAAGGACAGCAAAAACAAGAGCGTGCTTTCATTGCATGCTGTACATTTTCCAGATGGTCACCAGGCAAACACCAAGCCACATAGATAACATTTCTAAAACACTACTCTAGAAATCTCAAAAAAATAATAATAAAAATAAAAACCTTAAAAGCACGCTTACCAGACACTTAAAAAGGAGCCTGTACCCCTGCTTATTCTTGGAGTTATCCAATTAGCCAATGATGTGCTAGCAGTGCAAAGCATTAAATCATGCAGATACAGGTCAAGAGTTCGAGTTAATGTTCGGATCAAACATTGGCATGAGGAAAATTGTGATTTCAGTGACACTGACCTTGATGTGGTTGTTGGTACCAGATGGGCTTGTTTGAGTATTTCAGAAACTGCTGATCTCCTGGGAATTTCACATACAAATGTTTCAAAAACAAACAAAAATAAACTAAACTGGTAGTTGAAGACTGGAAAAAGCTTACCTCTCCTGCTCCCCCGCACCAGTTTCGGTGAGCCTGTGCCCAATGTAGCTTCAGATTCCTGTTTTTGGCTGTCAGCATTGAAGCCCGATGAGGTGTGCTGATTTAGCCCATCTGCCTCAAGGTTTGATGTGTTGCATGTTCTGAAATAATTTACTGCTTACCAAGGTTGTAAAGAGTGCTTATTAAGAGTTACCATAGTCTTCTTCTCAGCTCAATTCTGATTGGCCATCCTCCTCTGGCCTCTAGCACCGACAAACATGCCACAGTCAATGTCAATGAGATCCCCCACCAATCTGATATTTGATGAACATTATATGAACATTAACTGAAGCTTAACCTGTATCCGCATTACTCTATGCACTATGCTGTTGCCACATGATTGGCTAATTGGATACTTGTATGAAATGAGCAGGGGTACAGGTGTTCCTATTACGGTGGCCAGTAAGAGCTCTTGACATATACAGTATGACAAAGATTTCCTTATAATTTGAAGAATCCCACCTCATCTGTCAAACCTTCTGAAACCACTATAGACTTTTGCAGGGCAATGTTGATTGAGTGATCCATTCACCTGAACCCCACAAACTACAGACTGAAAGGTGGAGTCAGCTATTTTAAGTGGTTTTTTGTAATATTTCTCTTCACCTTCAGGCAGCTGTCAAAAAAAAACCTCTTCAGTGGAAAAACTCTGGTTTCCATGACACCCAGACTCTGTAAATATGGACCATCAACATCCACAGAATCAGCACAAGAAGATGCCTTTACTCACTGTATTCAATTGTATTCTGAGATTTAAAACAGTTATCACCCACTGACTACACTCTGAAGGCATAAAGAAAACAAAATAAAACCAAATAGAAATAGAGACAGTCTGAAGTACAGGGCTGAAGGAACATCACACAGACATACACCCTGTCTCCAGGGATATAAATGGGTCAACGTCTTCAGGCAATAGCAAAATATTTGCAACCAAATTGTATTTAAGATGATTTTTCATTTATTCCGTTACTTTTGCCTCACTGAAAACAAATGGGTAAGCATTTTGATATGTGGTTTACCAAAAATTCCCTAAAATAAAGATGGCATTCTGCCTTTTACCTTGCGCCCAGTGTTCCCAGGATTGGCTCCAGATCCACCCCGATCAGCGTAAAGGCGGTTGCTGAAGATGAATGAGTAAACGATTCAGCATCTTGACCTCATAGTTTATGTCTCGTTCTTTCGGTATTTTTGCTGGAGTGCAGTGGTACATTTGTAGCTCAGTGGTTAAGACTCTGACTGATCAAATTTCAACACTGATGGAGAGTCACTGCTGGGTGCTTGATGAAGGACTCTTAATTGCTTAGCTCTATGCTCAAGTTAGATACCACCTTGCATAAGAGTCTTACATCTCTTAAAGTGTTTCATTCAGAATATATTACATATTAGACCGTATTCTAATGTTTCCATTATTAATACAGATGAGTGTGTCTGTCCAACAACATTGGACAGTGTATGGTAATAACCAAAAGTATTGCACAACTGGCAGTTTGTACATTCTGCTGTACTTGAAGAAAATTACCTGTGAATAAAATGTCCAAAAAAAACAACACAAAAACAACAACAAAAAAAAAAACAACACAACATGCTTCACAACAGAACTATACTTTATGGACAAAAGTATGTGGACCCCTACCCATCACACCCATATGCTGTTCTTCCCCACAAAGTTGCAAGCAAACAATTGTGTCAAATGTATTTGTATGTTGTAGCATTATAAGTTCCCTTCATTGGAACTAAGAGACCCAACCTGTTCCAGCATGACAGTGCTCCTGTGCACAAAGCAACAAATATGATCTGCCAATTTTGTAGTGGAAGAATTGAGTGGCCTGCACAGAACCCTGGCCTCAGCCCCACTGAATGTCTTTTGTATGACCTGCACACCAGGCCTCCTCACCATCAGTGCCTGACCTCGCTAATGCTCTTGTGGCTGAATGAGCAAATCCCCACAGCCACACTCCAAAATCTAGTGGAAAGCCCTCCTAGGAGAGAAGTGGATATTATAACAGCAAAGGGGGTAATAGGATGTTCAAAACACACATATGGGTGTGATTTTCATGTGTCCACAACTGGGTGAGACAGGGTGTAGTGTTGCTGCTGCACAGCTCCAGGATCCATGGTTTGATCCTGTGTGGATTTTCGCATGTTTTCCCGGTGTAGGTTTCTTCCAAGTTCTGCAGTTCACTTCCGTTGTCCAAACAATAGAAGTAGAAGTACTGGCTACTCTAAATTGCATCTAGGTGCAAGTGTGTGTGCACAGTGCCATGCCATCTAGGGTGTATTCCTGCCTTGTGTTCCTGGGATAAGCTCTGGATCCACCATGAACCTAACCAGAACAAAGTTGTTATTAAATATGAATGAATGGACCAATTATTAATTTATTGTATCCTTCAACGAGATTTTTGACTAATATGCTGCATTCTTGGTTTAGCCACTTTTCACTGAGCAAAATAAATGCTGGTTTTTACAAAAAATGATCAAAACACTGGGATACCAATTAATAAAGAAGACAATCTAAGAAAAAAATAAATCCGTAAAATTGTGGACATTATTTTACTTTTGTATGTGGTTCTATGGTCTGACATTCCTCAGCTCCTTAAGAATGCTGGAAAATTACATTAAGATTTTTCTCTCTCAAATATTTCATTACTTCATATTTAGCAATTTAGCAAATAAATCACAATGATGCCAGCTAATAAAGAATGCTCAGTAATAAATTAACCATAATAACTTAGTCAGTAACTAGCCATAATAGATTTGTTAATAAGTACACACATTCCATGTGAGTTTTCATAAAATTAGATTAAGATTAAAGGTTTAGGGCATTTTTAAAAAATGAAGATTTTTAATTGATTAAGCACATCTGGAAAGCAAGGGTTGGAAGTAGGCCAGATACTAATAGAAACCTGATCAGGTTCACTGATCATTTTCCAACACATGACATCAAACACAAATAGAGCAAAGATGCCTAAATATGTAATGATACATGAAGTTAAAATGTAAATACTGCGATCTGGAAATCAACTGCTTCAAAAAAAAATTCTTTCCAAATGATAGGGTATTGTAGCAACAAATAAAAAATAAATTCATTAGATTCTGTCTAAAAGCAAATTCATAATTACACCACCAACTCAGGATTTTAAGGTTGTACATAATTAATTACATAATGTTACATAATTCAGTTCCAAAACATACTGAAGAATGACTTTTAGAAAGGTCATGGCACAAACAAGATCCCCCCACCTCGGCCACGCTGTACCTGGGATTCCCACAATTTCACACGTTCCCACAAGAAAGACTGCTGCAATTTGCCAGCATAGCAGACAGCCAGACACCTGCATGTACATTTAGGACAGTTGATATTTTTCACTCCCTTGTGACCAGTAGTGTGCAAATGGGTCTGGGACACAAAGCACACTCTGAACTTTTTTTCAGTATAGTTTTTTAGCCCTAGAAGCTCATACACATCTAACTCTCTCTCAACCCCCCCCCCTTCTTCTGCTTATTAGCATTTGTTTTTTGTAATTAGCCACTTCTGCATTTCACACAGCCTGTTCCCACTCCAGCTGATGCCCATGCTGTATGAGGCACATTCATTAATCAGGGGCTGTGAATTAAATCAGCTCTAATTATATCAAAAGGGTGTACTAGTACTCAAGTAAGCACCACACAAACCTTTCATGTTTGCCTTTTAAGTTTTTCACTCAATCCTTTTATTTCTTGATGTACTGGCTAACTCTAGTTAGTGACTGACCTCTTCTCGTTTTACCTCCCCACAGGTTTACATGATTGTGCTTGGTAATAATTTGAAATGTTTACAATCGCTTTGGTTTTACTTATTCTGCACTAATACGTTTTCATTTTTTTTCTTCCATAGCTCATGATACCATTTATATGAGCTTAATTAGGCACCACTGAATAAGCTTAGCTCAGGAGCGCTGCATGGACCTAATGGGTGCATAATGTTAAAACTCAAACTGATTAGGAGATACTGACAGAAAGTGTACTCGCCGTGTCCTCACCCACCACTGCAGGAAGTTTTCCTTTTCAACAACAGGAGGCAGTATAGAGTATTCACTGACGCCTGCTTCCTGCTTCCCCTCCCCCACGTCAGTGCTGCGCTGCAGACAAGACTGCAAGGGCCTCCATCAGCCAGCCGGGCCTCTCAGAGCCTCCTTCCCTTCCACATGCGCGCACATGCGCGTGCACACACTCCCTTTCTCTCTCAGACTACGACAGCAGATTACATTGAGCAGGGAGGGGGAGGGGATACATTCTCAGACTTTCCCTCCATTTTGAGGCCTTTCTTACTATGAGAGAAGCGAGGAGTCCACAGTCCTAACTATCCATGAAATACAGTGGCCACATACACACCAAAGAAAAGGGTAATGATTAAACATGAAATATTTTGTTCACACTAGAAATTGTTGATTTGCACAGAATAATTACAAATATTAGGAAGACCATTTTAAAACTAGGTTTTATTTCAGGAGACTTGGAGGGACAGCAGATTGCACTGCAGCCTCACAACACCGTAGCTCCAGCTTCAATCCTGAGCTCGGGTTACGAGTTTCACATGTCCTCCCCATGTCTGCATGGGCTTCCCCCCACCTCCCCAAAACATGACAGTAGGTACTATTCGCTACAATACAATGCCCTTAAATGCCCTGGGTGTTAGACATTAACCCTTTTATTTTTACTGTGTACCAGTCCCTAGTATATGCATTGATTAAATACCCAAACCCTCATTCAGTCTGAGTGCTATGCACTGTACAACAGTTCATGCTAGTGTACCTACATAAGAGAGGAATAAATCCTTGTTAAGGTGTACATATCCAGCCTTAATAGCCATTCCCGGGCCCAGTTGAAAAATTACATGGAAAACTGCTGTCAAATATCAAGGTACTAAACTGTTTCAATATGAATGTCCAGGTTACTACTGACAACCACTGAGAGGCGTCAACTAGAAAGGGTGACGAACACCATATTTGCAAGCAGAGCACGATGGAAAACATCCACAGAGATGGGCTCAAAGTCCCAGAGGTTTTAAAACAGCTTTGACTGACTCACTGCAACGGTACCCTTTGGGTGGACCAATAAAGTGTGGTGAAGTGTTGGCAGTAGATCTAATCGACAGCCCATGCTGCTGAACATCATTAGTTTTTGCTTTGGAAAGGCCTGAGATGATGTTAAATTATAGAAGGAGGGCAGGGTTAGAGCCAATATGAGAAGCACAATACAGTACTTTATTATTCAGAAATGCTTTAAGTGAAATAAACAAACCAAAACAAAAACATACAAACATAAATTGCAGGTCACAAACTAAAACATACAGACAAAGTCAGGTTAATGGTGAAGGCTCTTTGCCACCACAGGCAGAATCCAGAGTCCATTCATGGAAGCAATCAAAAAAAAAAAGTTTAACTATTTAATTAAAGTGAAGTGAGAAAATGAGTACTGTTCTGCAGAGGCTGAAACTGGGCACAATTAAAACACAAAGCACGACGCAATGGAGGTCACTCAAACTGCTCTTTGCCCTGACCTCAGGACAGCAATTGTATCAGGGCAAACTGCTCTTACAGTGGACTAAAGGGTATGCCATGGCAAACACCAGAGGGGGGAAAAAAAAAAAAAAAAAAAAAAGGAATACTTCAATTATAAACAGAAAAGATAAAAAAAAAAGCAAGAGGTTATTTTATTTGCTTTTGATATATAGATATATTACTTAGCAAACTGCTATAGTTTGTTTAAAAATAACCATGTTGAACAGCCACCAAAAGCCACATCCATTAAGTGAACCAATGAATAACATATGACCATCTAGAGTGAGCACAAAATGATGAGCAAATCTGAGCACACATACACCAACATCATCTTAGACATAACTAAAAGACTGTACAAATATACACTAGCTATATGATTACATGAAATTCAGGATTACCTGTAATTCTAATAAACACTCATTTGGCCACATAACAGTGGCTAGACGTACATTAAGTATTTTGTGGAACTTTCAAAGAAACAAACTAAAGGCAAACATATTCAACTGATTGGGGCATTTTAAGTGTTATCTTTCCCTAGCCTGAGGAAAAGCTCCTTCTCGCCTCCGTTTCAGTAATCTAATTTAACACTCGCCTCTACATTATCAAAAGTCTGACATTTTGCCTTTAAAATGGCTTCAAAAAGTTTACGAAAGTATCCCATCTCACTGCCCGTTAACGTGGTCCACAAGTTCAAGTGAGGCAGCACTGTAGATGTTTGGGAAACGTGACATGTGAACTCTTTGCATTTGCATTTTTAATAACAGTATTCAAATATCAGACCTGTTGCTTGCCAAGGCAGGTACCTGATTGTCCAGACTGACCCTCTTCTTTGGGCCTTCCTCTGTTTTGCAGCTGGTCTAATGACCCATAACCGTTTTCACCATTGAGAGAATCCTCTAGGTAAGAGTCACTTGTACTCTCTTCACTTTTTACCACACTAGCTATCTGGTCATTCAACTTGGAGTCATTTTGTTGTGCTTCCTTGAGCTCTCCCTCATCATCACTGTCTGAGTCCACAGAGATGGGCTCTGAATTTATAAGTCCCCCAGGTTTTAAAAGTGTCTTGACTGACTCATTACAACTGTATCCTCTGGTGACCTTTTGACCATTAGAGTGTGGTGAGACATTGGCAGTAGATCTAGCCGCCACCCCATGCTGCTGGACATCACCATTAGTAATAGCTTGTTGCTTAAGCAGTCTAATCGCCCCGGCAGATCTGCCTACGATATCCCTAGATGTCCGACTTTTTTGCTCCTTTTCATGGGATTCAAAGTAACACTCAGTGTCAAAGTCCATTACGTGCTGTAACTGCATAACATGGTGCATTTTGAATCCAAGCAAAACACTAACTTTCTGTTTTTCACAGTCACGAACACATTTCCTTCGTCGATTTGCAAAATGGCTTGAAACATCCGATTTCCACAGCCAGAGACTGGATGCTAGCTTGTCCACTTCTCGGCGAGTGGGGTAGGGCTGCCTGTTAAAATACTGGGTGAGAAAAGCCTTGCGAGCCTCATAGGACTCATTCTCGTGACCCTTTGGGTTTAAGGCCAAGACAACAGGCTCCTCTTTTTGCTCAATTAAGGCATGTGGGCCTGACTGAGTGTAGTCTTCCGGCCCCAACCTGCGTTTCTTTGGGTCAATTTCACCATCGTTTTGAAAGCCGGCCCGTTTTAAGGAAGCTCCCTGAGCCTTGACAAACCGAGAAGTTGAAGACCTGCTGTCCTGGCCATTCTGAGTTTTGCCCACACCCCGGCAGTGCACTAGATGCAATGTGATAGTAGAGGCCGTCATGTTACTGGTGTAGACACCAAGGCAATGTATGCACTTGTAGGTTAGCTTTTTCTCCACTGGATGCACTGTTTGTATCACCTGATGTCTTTCCCTCAAGTGGTGTGCAAGGGAATCAGAGATAGGACCCTTCAGAATGGAGAAGCAGAGTGGACAAAGGGTCTTGCCCACATCTCTCTTATAGGGAACAGCTGTCTGTGGTCCACTCTTAACAACTGTTGCATCTGGGGTCTCAGTAGGTATCTTTGGGAAGCGTGGATTTGGAGGCTTATTTCCCTGTGTAGGGGGTGAGGATTTGTTTTGGGCATGGAATGCCACAGACTCTTCAGGAGCATCCCTCATATTGTAAGTGGTGACAATCAGCTGGACATTCTTGGGGTTTCCCTGTTGAAGGGTGAGATCAAAAGTCAGTGGGGAATCGGTGCGTACCCCAACAGACTCATTGGGATGTGAGCCTCGCATGTGTACCACCAACTTCTCTACATCATTGAAAGTAGCCCTGCAGTATGGACATGATAAACCATGAATTAGCATATGGTTGAGTAGCGTGTCGCTAGGCAGGTAGCGGTTGCAATATAAGCATTTACTGGTGAAATTGTGGATCTTCATGATGTAATTGGCCACTGCTGGCACCTTTTCAGCTTTGTGTTCTTTCTCAAAATGAGAACTATACACATTTTCCGGAAAAAGCTCATTGCAGATTGTGCAGATCTTCCATTTCTGAGTGTAAGACGTGCCCAGGACAGAGATGCCTTTCCTGGGAGCAGCAGATGTTACACTAGCAGCAGCTGCCTGGATTCGTGAGGTCAGTGGAGGAATCTTCAGAACAGAAGCAGATGTTGATGCAGAAATTGGGCTGCGTAGACTAGTAGAAGAAAGTTGAGGTCTGGATGTTTGGGATTGCTGGGTCACTGAAAGCTGTGCACTGCCTGGCAAAGCAATGCGCACTTGCTGTCCCCCAATGGACGCTGCCTGAGTCGTGCCAGATTTCAAGCCAAATGTACCCGACTTCAAATTAACACCTGATAAGAGCCGAGTGGAGTTCAAACTCCCTTTAGGAATTACAATACGACTCAACTGCTGTGCAGACAATGGCCGCAGCCCAGAGGTCACCAAAGTGCCCTTTGTTGTAGAACTAGGGACAGTTTTGTCTACTTGGGATTTAGGGGCCACCATTATAACAGGCTTGGCACGAGGTACAACAACATTTGTATGGCCAATCATGGCAGTAACTTGGTAACCAATGCGTTCATGGTCCTCAATGACATGCTGCACTAGTGCCTCATAAGTACGGGGCACAAAAAGGCACCGCTTACAGTGGATGGCTGAGCTGTTACTAGCACCTGCAGGGCTATTAGAATCTGTAATGCTACCTTTGCCTGTGTCAGGACTAGCTGTTGATCCATTAGGAGTCATTGTCTTCTCCCCAGGTTTGGCCAAATACGGAGCAGCAACGTGTTGGAAGTGTTCCCGATAAATGTGCTTGCGCACCACATTGTATAGTGGGTCCCTATAAGTGCATTTCTTACAGTAGTACACTGCCTGCTCTATACTGTCTCGAGGCTTGTCCAGGCGATTACCATCCTTCAGGCCAGCTATTGCTCCTTGGAGGCCCCCAGTCCTCTGGCGCACCGCATTGTTGGGTATGTGAAAGAGTCTGATGTGCATCTCCAAGGTCTTCTTGTTCCCATTGTAAGTGCAATACGGGCAGTTAAGAAGGATACGATTCTCAAAATCCTCACTGTGGACATTACGAAAGTGGCTCTTGTAAGCAGAAAAGAACTTAGAAGAAAATGGGCAGTCTGAACAACAGAATGGCTTTGACCGGTAGTCCTAAAAACAGAAAAATGAAAACAGACGATTAATAAATATATAAAAACAGACTAACTTACATAAACGTTTGGCGGCTGCTGCTGCTTCTACAGTCTGTAGCACAAAGTAGCTATACTCACTTGGGTTTTTGTAAGAGAAGGATCCCACATACACACATCATCCCATGTGGTGTTCTTGACGTAGAACTCATTGGGGACAAAGTCTTTATAGTCCTACAGTAGAAAATGGAAAAAATGTGGAAAATCTAAATACTTTTCTATTTAGGTTTATTAGGTGAAAGTCTTATCGTCAAACATATGAACAAAATACATTCAGCAAAATACATTCCATACAATTAGAAGTTTATGGAATCTGGCCAGTGAGCCGTCAATTTAATTTATGCAATTCCTTGCTCTTTATTAGGCAAATATGAGAAATATATACATTATATAGTATTGGGTGCATCAGGCCAGGGGTTCTTTTGTCATCAGGGACGCAATTAACTTCTACTGCCATGTATCCCCCTAGTAATAATAATAATTACTATTATTTAAATAATATTTTGTCTATTCACTGCAGCCAAAGAGCTTTCTATTCATTCAATTCCCACTGACAAAACATCAACAGTTGACATGTAGGCCATCATTTTGCTTTTTATATATATATATATATATATATATATATATATATATATATATATATATATATATATATATATATATATATATATATATATATATATATATATATATATATATATATATATATATATATATATAATTTTTTTTTAAAGTTAGTGAGGTTTAGATTCATTCAATTCAAGAAACCAATCAAACTGGCTAATAGCGTTACAAACTCAATAATTAATGATGGTGAGTTTATGATTTCCACTGCTGTAACAAATTTTATTTTATTTTTTAAAATCAGACCACTTGGCTATGCTTCAATACCCACTGAATACAACCACTGGATTAGGCAAGAATATTTTTTAGTCTAACAGCAATATCCAGTGTTACTAGTTACACAGTGCTCTTATGAGAGAGATAGATACTTTATTGACCCAACAAAGGAAATTAGGTTTGTTACCAACATCAACCACAATCAGTCCAATTATGTTATCTCAAAGATAGGCACATCCTACTTTTGAATGAACATGTTTGCTAATGTTCTAGTTGATTGACCTATGCATCATTAGAACTGACAATTTCATTCAGGGAACATATGGAAACCTTGTATGGAGTTAGCCAAAAGGCATGTTGGAAAAATGGAGGAAAAAAAGGCTCTCTGACGATCTGACAAGACCAAAAATGTACCTTTTGGTCTTAGCACAAAACACTATGGCTTGGCCAAAATGCACTTGTCATCACCCCAAAATACCATCCCCACACTGAAGCATGTATCAACTGAAGCTGTTCTTCAGCAGGCACTGGTAAACTGGTAAGCATTAAGGGCATGATGGATGAATCGGAATACAGGTCAATCCTAGAAGAAAACCTGTTCTAGTTTGCAAGAACCCCAGGACTCAATTCTATGCAAATCAGGAATGGTGCCTTAAGGCAACAAAATCAATCTGACTTGTGTATGTACCTAGTACAATTATACTACATGACCAAAGTTTTGTGGACACTTGACCATCACACCCATATGTGGGTCTTGATCAAACTGTTCCCACAAAGCTGGAAGCAAACAATTGTATTGGATGTCTTTCTATGCTGTACATATTACATGCGTATTTCCCTACACTGGAACTAAGGAGCCCAAACCTATCCCAGCAGGACATTCCCCATGCACAACGCGAAGTTCATAATAACATGGAGTGGAAGAACTGGAGTGGCCTGCACAGAGCCATGACCTCAAACACACTCATCACTTTTGGGATAAGCTGTAACGCCAACTGTGGCCCAAGCCTCCTCGCCTGATATAAGTACCAGACCTCACTAATGCTCTTGTGGCTGAAAGGGCAAATTCCCACAGCCATGCTCCAAAATCTAGTGGAAAGCCTTCCCAGAAGAGTGGAGGCTATTATAACAGCAATGGGGGACTACAGTTAGGTGAAAAAAATAAGTACACCCGATGGAAGTTGTTGTTTTTTTTTTGTTTTTTTTTTTTTTTTACATATTTGCACAAGCAAACATTTGACCATCTTTTAAATGGTGCCTATTAATAGACCTGATATACTTGAACAAAATAACAAGGTAAATTTGCTGTTTCAATTCATTCAACAGAAATATCAATAGATGCAATATTCTTCTGTGAAAAATTAAGCACACAAGCACTCTAATATGATGCAGAATTTATAGTTGAATCAATAAATGCAAGCTGTCTAGTCACTGAGGCAGCAAAGTGACCCACAACAATAACATTTCCAGGACTGTGCTTCACAGATGGTATGAGGTGCTTCTCCTGAAAAGCTCAGGGGTGGGTTGGGGGTGTTGGCCAGTGCCAAACATGTGTGCTGTTACTGTAGCAAAACAACTCTCTTTGATTCGTCTGTCCAGAGCACATTATTCCCAAAGGCCTGGTGTTTGGCTATATGCTCAGTGGCAAACTGTAGTCTTGCTCTAACATTCTTTTTTACAGTAAAGGCTTTTTCCTGGCATGCCTCCCATACAGGTAAAATCTGTGCAATCTCTGCACAGTAGAAACATGCACTTTAAATTTTTTGTTTAAATTTTGGGGTTCTTGGAGACTTTTGTATCAGACAGTCTTCTCTTAGGCTGAATTTGCTGGGATGGCCAGGCCAGTCAAAATCTGTGCCATTTGTAGATGATTTTACAGTGGAATGATGCATTTCAAATAATTTGGAGATCTTTTTATATCCATTGCCAGACTCATAGGCATCCACAACCTTTTTTCTGAAGGCCTTTCAGAAATCTTTAGATCTTGGCATGATGACTCCACAGGCCTCAATAACAAAAAGAACACCAGACACTAGATATGAGGGGTATAAATAAGACAGGTTCCACCTGCACTCCTTAAACAGGTTCTAATCACTGGAACCCAATCTTTAACACCTGATATGAATACAAAATATCAATTTTGTGTGTCAATTCATAGAGTCTATCAACTTGATTAATAGGCACTGTCCAAATATGTTTTTTTTTTAAATTCAATGGGGTGCACTTATTTTTCCACATGATTGTCAATCTTGAATGAGATGTTAAAAAAGCACAAATGAGTGGGGTGGTCAGATATCCACAAACATTCAGCCATAGAGTGTAGCTTGCTTTGGTAATAAGCCAACAAAACTAATATGAAGTACTAATATGCACGTAATATGTAAATCAAAACCAATTTTCACACCAATTATTTTACTTATGTTTAACTATTTAGCATTAGAAACAATATACATCTACATCAAAACTAAAAATAGAATGTTGGAAGCTGCAAGCCACAAGAGAGAGCAGTAGTGGTTGCTCACAAGGCAAACTACAAACATCACGAGCAACCTGTCACCAGCTAGTAGTAGTAGTAGTAGCATTTACTATAACTATGGAAGCTGAGACTTTATTTAATCAAACCCACATGAAACATCAATGAAACATCTATGAAAATTATCATTAGACTACTTACAGACTAAATCAACATAGGAGTTGCAAGAGAATGTGTCTTTACATATACCACTTTCAATAGTCTACAAATCTGGACCATGTAGTTTAGGTACCTTGCAGTACAGTTTACATGATTACGGATATTACTGGGGTGATTATTTTCAGAATGAATGTGTCTGCATAAGACTTGTCCAAGTCTGGTGGCGGCTCTGCTCAGGACAATTGAAAAGCAGCTCTGTATGTTTTACTGTCCAATCACAATCACAGGCCAACTGTCCAATCACACCAACTCGAACTAAAGGAAGCCCACCCCTCTTTTGTATGTTGAAGCATAAACTCTTCAATAAATCCATCAATACATCCATGACTAAATACTTAAAATAATAATAATAATAATAATAATAACAATATTGTTTAATAGTCCCTGGCAACATGGTTTTGAAATGTTAAGAAATAAATGAAGTGAAAGATGTCAAATACCAATTTAGAAAATGGTAGATTTAAATATATACACTGTTAATTTCATTCAACTGAAATCTAAAGGAATGATCAGAACAGTGTGGGAGTGCCAGATCACATCAATGGCTCCATAGCAATGTAAATAACTCTTGTACAGTGCTGGGGTTAAAGAAACATGTAGGAATGACCGAGCAGAGCCTCCACAATAGTTTTGTTTTCACACGTGAGTCATGAACATTGCATGGTGTGTTGGTGTATTTCTAGCAGTGCAGCACTTGCAGAAAGCCCAAATAAAAAAATAAAAAAAAGGTCAATAACTGTAGTGCTGGCTTTTCAATGTGCCCATGGGTAACTAATGAGTATCAGCATATGATCTTTTCGTAGCTAGTAAAGCTTGCATTACATTCTCAGGTACCGGAAAAACAAATAACTATACAAATAACAGACAGTACAAATAAAAGACAGAAAACGCACGAGCATGGAAAAAATGGGCAGAGAGTTACAGAGAAAAAGGAAGAACCACGGCATGAAGTGCAACATGCTCACAAATTTGTTGATTTAGAGTAAATAACGGAGGCGGACCGAGTAAACTCATTCCATCTGAAAGGAATGAAAATACTGGAGCTCATATTTTTCAATGAGTCACGACTGAAACTTGTACCATCCATTAACTGTGGATTAACTTGTACCACCCATTACTCTATTTCCTACTACTAAACACTACTATACATTTTCTCTATCTAGAGACACAATAAAATATGGGTTTACAATAATATATTGTATTTAGATCATTAGTAGAGAATATCTCCGAGAGTATAAGGTTGACTAATTATTTTGCTTTAACACCCAACAATTATAGTGGTTCAGCATGGATCACCACATTTCCAAGCCCTATAAAATGTTCATTTCACACCATAAATAGGATAAGTACTTCATCTGACAAACTTAAAAAAGTTTAATTTCAATTACATAAGCTTTTAAACGTACTTGTAGATGTTGGAGATCCTTTAATGAATTTTTAGATAATGTTGCATGCTATAATAAGTTTTTTTTTTTTTTTTTACTAAAATTACAAAAGGCCAAATGAAGTATGATCAAGAAAATAGAAGTCCATTCATTCGACCAATTCTAAATTTGAGTGAATTTTAATATTATGTTATAATATAATATATTATAATTTATATTATAATAAAATATTATATTGCAACCCTTTTAAACATAACAAAATGGATACAATATTGTTATGAACTGCTCAGCCTGAAAGCTTTTTCTCACAAAAATATAAATATAGGTGGGTTTTAAAATCACTTGCCAAATTGCATATCCTCCCCCACTTTCTAGACCTGCTTACGACCACCCCTTCCTGGTTTTGTCCCTATTTTTCTCCTTTATTTAGTCTTTCACACCTCCCACCCACCAGTCAGCTCTCTGCCATCATGACAGCTACAAATCAGCTACCATTAGCATTACCATGGGCAACATAACCCACTCGGAAGAAAGCGTCATCTGCCTTCTTCTGCTTGTGTGAGCTCACAGATGCCCATGATTGGTTTGTGTCACTATGATTGACAAGGGAGAGACTATATGCATTATCAGGATTTGAGCTCACGATCTCCAGATGATAGGGCGAGCTGGTTTTAATCTGCCAGTATCACACGGTTTAGTCATTTCTAGTAGCCATCGTGTGAATTATGTTCTCAATGCCCTTCAAAAATAAATGCTTGCCTATAAAGTATTTATAAAAATATCTACCAGATATACAATTGATATACAATGTCTACACTGATAAAAGTGTTGAAGCTTTAATAAACAGTTAAATGCTACTTTGCGTGTGTTATAAATCGAATATTAAAAACATTTTGCCCCATTGGTGCAAGCCACATGAGCAGAAATTGATAGGTACTGTAGCATCATTTTAATAGAAAATGATTAAGACAACAAATTGTGACAACAACCCTTACCTCAACGTGCTCCTTGCAAAACTCTAAGCCAATATCCCCCAGTACTTTCTTTACATTTTTCCTGGCTTTCCGCAAACTGCCAAGGTTGTTAACTGGGAGTTGGAACATGCTGCCCACCTACAGAATTAAAAAAAACAAACAAACAAAAAAAAAAAACACAGAACAGAGTAAAACATTAAAATGCATGTTCAAAATCCAGACATTCTGCAAGTTTTAACAACATTAAGATAAGAACTGTATCAGCCCTATAGCATGACCCTCAGGTTTCAAAATAAAGTTTTTACGAAACCACAAACAGCCAAAATCTTTGGGTTTGACTATGGAGCTCTACAATCGCCTAACGTGTCAGTATCAAGCTTAAAAAATAGGTCTACCAATTTCAAATGATATTTCTTTAAATATGAAGTCACACACCCAAGTAAGAGAACTGAGTGCAGCGCTTGTAAACCTTGTATTTATATTAGAACTTGGAGTGCAGTTCCTGAGACATTCAAAAACAGTGAGGAGTATTTGCAAATTAAACTCTCTTATAAATGCAACAACGTTTCTTCGACAAGTTTTCAGAAATCTTTTTGCTGTGTCAAAACCTCGACCCGTTTTTGGATATTCATAAGAACCTCAGGCTCCAAAGAAGCCAACGACATACACCACATTTTTTAACTAATCGGCCGGCAGAGACAAAAAAATAAAATAAAATCGGGTCTTCTGTAAATTATTCAGCTTGTTTTGGTGACTGAATAATCATCTCGTTTTACACTCAATGACAGAAACTGAAAATAAGGACATGGGAACGCCAGAAAAGGGGGGACGTTTTAAAATGCCTATACACTAGTGAGTGTCATAGTACCAAATAATCTGACAATTAAAATTACGTGAAGACGATGCAGGTCAAAGTGTCAACGTGATGTCTAAACCGTTCAGTCTGATCTTCTGAAACTTTAAACCCTTTGATGAAACATTTCTATTCTGATGGGAGTGGTCTTGTTCAGGATGACCCCGCCCCCATCCACAGGACACGCGTCCTCACTGAATCGCCTAATGAGTATGAAAATAATGTAAATCATATGCCATGACCTTCACAGTCACCAGAGCTCAACGGAACACCTATGGCAGATTGTAAATCTCCACCACCATAGTCATCATCATCATCATCATCATCAAAACACCAACTGAGAGAATATGGGTTCAGTACAGTTGCACAGACTTGTACAATCCATTTCAATTAATTTTTATTAACCCTCCCAATATCTGTATTAATTGTTGCCATTTGCAATTCTGCTATCAGAGTGACGTGCACTATAACAAAACATGATTTATTCTGTTAACACCCTGACCTCCGAGAGGTTCCAGGTAAGTTATCCGTGACTGGATACACAAAAATAATAGCAGATGTAACAAAAGTTTAGCACAGCAAAAAAATAAAATAATAAACCCAGTATGTTTCTGAACAAATGTCCTTCATAACCCATGCGATCAACACTTGGGTGCTGATTTCACCTCCACCTCATAAACAACTTGGTCGTACAGTCGACGAAGGACTTAGGTTATGTATCCGGCTTCTCTGGAAACTGGGTGTACTGTACTTCATTTTCTTCCTACATTTGCCAGGTCTTTCACCAAAAACACAAAGTAGTCTGAGGTACTTTCTATAGTGAAAATAAAGATATACATAGGCATTGAACTGATCCGTTAACTGAAACCCAGTGACAGAGATGGATGCTTCACTAACTATCACCTCAGTATCACAGCACTGACTTCGAGCTCAGCTCTGTATCTACCAAAAAAGAAAAGAAAAGAAAAAAAAAAAGACAGACTTCCTCTTCACTCTAGCCGTTTCTCATAAAAGTAGATGGCGCTAGAGAACAGCTCTACCCTGTCTGTTATATAAGCCTCTCCCCACTCTGCCTGCCCTTTTTCCGGCTCTCTTTTTGTGCTGCCTCCTGAACTGCAATCACAGAATGGCGCCTCCTATTGAGGCAGCAGCTGTGACATGGTGCAAATGTCTGCAGTGGATTTTGGGTGGGGGTTATTTTCAGCTTGGCCATCTTAGTACAGGTGATCCTTAATAATGTTATCTTTCCAAAATAGGTGATCTGGGTTAAGGGAGACAATTAAAAAATAAATAAATAAAATCAAATATATACAGAAACAGACACCCAAAAACTCGGTCCACCTTCTGAATGAAGATACTTGAACAAACATATACATAATGCTGCCTCAACATCCATATTTTCTTCTAAAGCTGTGCTCGATGTAAAATCAATCGAAGAAAAGTGAACTCGTAAACTCTCGTGCATCAGCTCAAACCAAAAGTAGATATCTGTATAAAATGTTTGCCCTCCCCCCTCCTCCCCTTTTTTAAATATATTTTATAATTTATACTGAATGCTGAACTTTCAGTCAGAATAACACCATCTGATCAAACTTAATATAGGGTCAAATTATCCAGATTCAACTTCTAGGGAGAGAGAGAGAGAGGAAAAAAAAGGATGTCACAAAAGTCAATCAAATGATTAAGCAGCCATTCACCCAAGTGTCCTGGACCTGTATAAGGCCAGTATAAGAAGCATGCAGCGATCAGAACAGGATTTTAATTATTCAAGTTATTAAACACGAGTAGATCTGAAGTTCCGTGGACGTGTAGAGACGACAGCAGGTGACTCAATCATCCCTCGTGTCCACCTAGTACTTCTTATACATTAGACGAGTTGTTTATTCCTTGCTCTTTTGGGAGAAACCGGTGACAGCAAACTGTCTAGAAATCAAGTGGCTAGCTCCGTTAGCTCCTGCTTCTCGAGCCTTCCTCCTTGTGCTTGTTACCAGGGTTTGTATGGATGACCATCTCGCACCGGCTAGTACAGCCTTCTAGCTCGCCGGCTAGCTAAAGGTCTAAACCCGGGTAGAACCCTAGCCTAGATATCTATTCCGCCGTGAGCACTTCCTTTCTCTCCTTTAAAGCCGCGCGTTATCCATCCTAGCTTCAAGAGACTCGCTCAGTTCTCGCCGTTTGCTAGCTAGCTAAAATTACAGTAGTTACTAGCTAGCTAGCAACCTCGTCGCTATGTTGGCCGGGGGATGGTTTTTTTTTTTTTTTTCTTGACTAAATTCGTTTTTATTAGTTAGCCGAGTAGCTTGCTAGCCACTCGAAGCAGTTAGGTAACTATCTACCCCCGAGTTTGACAGCACACACTTTTACCTGGCTCGGACTCGGCTTCACGCTGAGGTAGTCGCCTCACACAACACAACTGCTGAGAGACAAAGCACAAGCGGCGCGGTCCCCGTGCGGTCCCTCCTCCTGTAGCCTACAGCCGGCTCTCCGGACTAAGCGATGCCGAGGCGGACACACCACACCGAAAGAGGGAGCTCGACTCCTGCCACTATCCGACCCCGGAGCTGTCTGCCTCTGCTTGTTCGACTGGCGGGGATTTACTGCAACTCATCTAGAAATCCTGCTGAAGCGCCGACGGGAAACTTTGCCGATGTGAAAAGCACGCCTGTCACGACGGTCTACCTCATTGTAAATGCTAGTAATAATTAAGCACAATTAACGCACTCGCGGCATTTCCTTTAACAATGCATCCCTATCCTTAACATGTTCCGTTCAAAATGGCGTGTGAAAGAGGGCGGAAGTGACATATGTGTTTGATTATGATAAAAGGGAGAGGGGAAGAAAAAAAAATCACGATGGCGGCAGAGTGTCGAAGTGCGAGCAGAGGTTTTAATGATCACTTTACCTGTTCACGAGTGCCCTCTTTAGCTTACCTGGAATGCACAGACTTCAAAAAGCCGGGTGTCTTAGCGCCGGGTATTTTTCCCAGTGATATCGCAGTAAACAACCCCCCGTGTGCAATAGCACCGAAAATATCCATAGGGGGCGCCATTTGCTAAAACGTGATTGGACAAAGTCCGATGCGTCAATTCTGCATTGGGTATCTACCCCCGCTGAGAGTCGGATGTATACAGTGCCTCAGTACTCAGTTCAGGTGGTGGCGCTGTGCTGCTTTTGCGCGGAGGTTGCCGGGACTACTTTTAGTGCTGGGGTGGGTATCAGACCTATAAATCCATCAGGGATACCCCAAGTTATCCTAGTTTTGATGTCTTCAGACAAACTTTGCCTTAAATAGTAAATAAACGCACAAGGAGATACTGTCATCAGTGCAAAATTCTATTTAAACACAAACGAGCAATAAAAAAAAATAAAAAACACATCAGGGGTATAAAATGTCTGTACAACTTTATGCCTTAGGGAAATGTAATGAGATCTTATAGAGCACATAATGAAACTGGACGTGCTAAACCTGCGACAGCGTAATGAATGTGTAATTAAGCCCTTATGACACATTAGTACATTGGAATAAGATTGAATCCTGTATGTACACTAGGAAACACACATTGCCCTCCTGTTGTTTTATAGCAATTTGTTATTGAGATGGGAATGTCTTGGTCTCCTGAGCACTGCACATACACCTCAGAAGACTCCAATCATAAATAAACTTCAGAACATTATATAACATCTGTGTATGCCACATACGAACAATGTGGCATATTTGTATTTCCTTCTTATATTTGGTGAGTTTAACACTTTAAAGAGCTCAGATACTTCGGAAAAAGCTTTAATTGTCTACCAAATGAAGAAAAAAACCCCATCAAAATCACGAATGAAACGAGTCGATCCAAATACAACGCTGGGCTAATTCGTGCAAACTGTATATGCACTGGAGCATGAAGTTATACAAGCACTTTCCATTAACAGAGAAACAGAAGATAGCTTCGTGGAATGTTTTACAGTTATTTATTTATTTATTTATTTATTTATCAGCAACATCATTTAGTTCAGCATTCTTCTCACCTTTTCATACTTATTCTGCTCAAAATATAACATCTCTTGTAACATCTGACTCAGCGTCCTACAACAAAACATTTGCATCTATCACAGGAACTTAAAAAAATAAAAAAGATTTCTGAAAACTTTTTGAATTTCAATTATGATAAAATTTCTTGCATAATTCATGCAAATTTGGTCCTGATAGCAATTCTGAGACTTATGGGGTGCATGTGCTTTTAACAAAACTAAGCAGACTAAGCAAGTAAACACAAACATATTCATAAATTGTGGCAGGTTATGTAATTAAAAAAAAAATAAAAAAACCTTTCCCAAAATTAACTATTAAAAACTGGTCAAAGCAGAACATCAGACTCCACTCCAGACTGTAATTTGTAGTGCCAGCTACAGTTTGTAAACATGGGATCTTTAATTACACCAGAACTATTAGGCAAAGTGCAGCAGGTGAGTGCAGTGTGGCTGAGAAAGAGGTTTTATGAACTTGCCACATCACTCAGCAGGCCATAGAGCCAGTGATTGAGTCATGTTGTGGCAAAAAGTGTGAGTAATCCTTTCAGGAAAGAGACAATTTCATTTCCTCCCAGTTTGGACTCTCCATACACACGGTCCACAAATGAGATTGGAACCTGCAGGATAAAATAAAATAACATAACAGCATTTATGTTTATGAGAGCACTGTGTGCACAAACAGCCAGAATGCAGAAAAAAAAACACAGTTTGCCAAAGCTGATATAGAAGAACTCGACTGGCCTGCACAGATCAAACCCCAATGAACACCTCTTCGCCCAACCTTATTAATGGCTGAATGAGCACAACACCCCAGTCATGCTAAAAAAATCTAGTGGAAAGTCTTCCCAGAAGAGTGCAGGTTATTATAGCAGCATAAGGGGAACCAAGTCTGTATTAATGCCTTGCCTTTGGAATGGGATGTTCAAAAAGTACATATGACGGTCATGTCACTGTCAGGTGTCTGTGAGGAGACTAGTAGTGTTTTTGGAAGGAGTCTCCAGTGTTTAGAGAATTGGAACAGTCATAGCTAAAGCTGTAATAAGGTTATTTGTTTTTTTGCCATGGGAAAGATTTCAAGGTGGAGGACTTTGTGGTTTCTTGGTAACATGACAAGCTGTATATTAACAGCTTCAAAAGGGAAAAAAATGGCTGGCTAGTGAAAGAAAGAGGGTTTATAGCTAATATAATGTAAGTGATAACAGGAACTAACTTGTTTCTTCAATGTTCAGCTTTTCTCAAATGCTGTGCCTGGTTTGGCATTTTCTCAATAAGGCGTCAAGTAATAACAAACGTAAACAACATCATAACTTACCTCTCCGATGGTGTAGCCTAGCTGTCGAGCACGAATGATCATCTCCATCTGGAAAACATAGCCCTTAGACACACAATGCGCCACCAGATGCTCCAGTACTTCTTTCTTATAGAGCCTGGGAAAAATCAAAGAACTATGATAAGCAACAGTGTCTCATCACCAAAACATGTTGGCTTGGGGTCATTAAGACAGCAAACCGTTCTGGAAAAAAATCCTCATACCTAAAGCTTCCTGTCAAATCTGATGCTCCGGGTCTCAGCAGCACTTGTGTGATGAAATTCGCCCCTCGACTACAGAGAGACATAACACAGGAAAAGGGATTAGTGCATAGAAAATAGAGTAATAAAACATCAGGTTGGATATATAGCACTTATCGTTTTTTTTTTTTATCTTTCAATAAATAATCAACCAATAAACAAAGATTGATATATAAGCAGTTAAGGCTCTGGGTTACTGATCAGAAGGTCGCTGCCTCTATTGGGCCCTTGAGCAAGACCCTGCCCCAGGTGCGCCATATCATGGCTGACCCTGCGCTTCCTAACAAGCTGGGATATGCGAAAAAAGGAATTTCACTTTACTGTAATGTATATGTGACAAATTAAAGCTGCTTCGTCTTCTTCTATATACCATAATGAAACTAAAGGTATTCTGAACTCTGGTGTCTTTTTGACGGTTTCATTTCATTACATAAACAAAAAAATGTTAATAATGAATCCAAATACAACTGGAGACAGTTAATGTAGGGAACAAGTCACCTAATGAGCTTTCGGCGCAGGTCCCATCCATACACACCTCCATCTCCTCTATATCTCGTTCCAGACACTAAGTCATATCCACCTTCTTTCTGTTTTCTACACAACAAAGACAAAACAGTTTGATATACAGACTGTGGCATGACATGTTAAAATCAACTGTTGTGGGAATTCATTTAATGTAAGAAAATTCTTATACAGCAACATAACTTAGAACTTACTCAATAAATTCTGGAATGAATTTTGGCTGCAAAAAAAATAAAAAATAAATAAATGTATGAATAAACCCAAACATCTGTGTTATAATTTAATGAACTCAAATAATTTTACAAGCAAACTTAAAATGGATCATAAGTAAACTAGACAGAAAAAAGCGATCCATTCTTTTTTTTTGCCCTTACGTGATGAGACAGATCAGCATCCATAATGATAATGAAGTTTCCAGTAGCATGCTTAATGCCGTGGATGTACGCAGTCCCTGAAATGCAATTAAAACCCCATTATACAGTTTACACAGTTAGACATAATGACTTTGCAATCCAGTGCTACTAATAGGATGAAACTAATGTGTGCTTGAGAAGTGAATGGAAAACTCCACCTGAAACATACTGAAGATGTTTTTATTGGAATACTTGTGGTGTGTTTAGCTATTCCGGTGCTAATTTGTTCATTATTCCCACAAGAAGTTAGCGTCTGTTTGCAACACTGATGTCACGGAGTGACACAGCTGGTGCAGTTACAACAGCGCTTACTTCATCAGTCTCAAACAAAAGTATAACAATCACTAATGCTTAGTGTCATGCTAATGAGAAACCCATTGATATATGGGAGATAAGAGCTGGACTCCAAGCTACACAATGCAAAGCGGCTATACAGGGCAGTTGTGTTCAGTTACAGCAGAGAATGCTGCTAATCTGTTTGAGGTGAGAGCTGGACAGACCTAAAGACCTGCTGCATCACTCTCTTTAATTAGAGATGAAGTAAGGGCTGCCTGCGTTCATAGTGACTTGCAAGTGGTAATTTATAAGGTGCAATGTCATTGACCCACCTCTGCCCTTTTGACGAATCCCTCCTTGAAACTTGTGCTCTGTCAGAGCATGTAAAACTCAATAAAAGTTTCTTTAACTGAATTTATAGATTTACAGACCTAAGTGGCTGTTGTTACTGTTCTACTGTAGTGAACTTTAAACATTCCTGCAACATTTTGGCCTGAAATTGCAGTGAAGACTACAGAGAGGAGCATTTCCAATAAGGTAGCCAGCTAAAGTTAGTAACAGTATGTTCAATGTTATACAAGCTGTCTCAAAAGTTTTCATACATATGGGAAATTAACAAAATGTCATCCAAAATGTAATACTTTTATGAATTTATAGTAGGTTTTTTTTGTTTTTTTTTTGTTTTTAACAGTTAGCCCTTAAGGATGCCTTTGACAAAAGAATAACGTATTGAAATCATGGTCATGGCTGGATCGGGAAGCTGTTGCAAGGTTGCAATGGACTTCAAGAGGAAACACGGCGAGCACATCACACATGACGCTGCTGCTAAACCTATTAACAAACGTAAAAAGATTGGAATTGTTGCGAACTGTGTCCCGGTATAAACTCATTTAGTAGTAGACAAGGGGGCGTTTACACTGTCCACAGTGTGTGCAGCCATGTTTATTTGATGTCACTCTGTAAACAGGGAAGGAACGGGTAGTTGATAAGGTGAAACTGCAAGTTGAGGGGGTGTGTTCAGTGGCTTTTTTACGCAGTGCCAGTACCACCATCAGCAGGTCGTTGAACGGCATTGTGGGTAATGTTGTAAACCTTCCACCAAAGTGAAAACAGACCAACATGTCAATGGATTTTTTTCTTTAAAAACCCAGATCCAATTTGGGCTCACTCACCTAAACCTAATTTCTTTGCTCTTGGTCTCAGGACCTGAAAAAAACCCCAACAACAATGCAAAACAGGAAAAAAACAAAACAGGAGTTATTTGTTTAAATGCACACTCATCACTCATCGTGTAAGAGTATAAATAATTGTATAGGACAGCACCACAGCAATATTAACTTTCACTAACTATCTTATCCTCTCCGTAGATTTTCTGTAGCTGCTCCGCGATCTGCAGTGTCCCATCAGGGCTTCCGTCGTCGATCACAATAATCTCGTAGTTGTAGCCGCTACATACAGTAATACATTCAGTCAGCAAGCACGCTAAAAATGACTCGCAAAGCTAATAACGTTCTCTACGTTTGAAGCCGCATACCATGACATTTATGTCAAGAGTGTCGTAATTTGTTTAGATCTGGTTTATTATGGTTAAATTGATGCCTCTTTTTGACGAGGAGCTCAGTGACAGCTCATCATTAACTAGCTACAGAGTAGAAGCTATACGCTGAATACCAAATGTCTCCCATTGTCTACATATGCGCACTTCTTAGTGTGTGACTACAAGTGTAAGGGAGTATACACCCTATACATCTAGTGCCCTATATATCTACACTTAACCATTTGGGATTCGATCAGAAACTAGCAGGCTACACTGAATAGTTACCTTTTTAGTTTATTCGTTAATAATTACCTTTCGCCAAAATATTTCACCAGCAGCCACACGATTAGGGGTAAATTTTCCCGCTCGTTGTATGTCGGCAAAAGCACTGAGTATTTGTCAGTCTCTTCCGGGGTCTTCTTCTTGCTGCTCTTACGACTCGCCATGTTGGACAACTTTAACTACCGGATGTTTCCGTCAGAAAGAGTTATCCGGTGTAACATACAGAGCTTATCATTGGTTCCGAGAAGGATAGCGTTTGTAATACTGATGTAGAGCTTAGATTATATGCGAATACGTTCCTTGCTGGGGGGAAAACAAACAGTATAAACCATTAGAAAAATTCAGTGTGTTTTCGGACATATTCTATTGGGATTTAATGGTTTATATCCGTTTCCACTTGATTTAAACATATCACTAATAGAACCCAATACATTACCAGTAGCTACCCACAAGGACCATTATAGTTTTCATTAAATACAATACAATTCCCATTATAACCATAAAAACCATTAGAATTTCTGTAATGGTTTCTGTTGTTTTTGTTTTTCGTCAGGGTTGTCTATCATGAAGAATGATAATTGTATAGTATTATATGCTAAATACGACTAAAGTTGAATGATAATACAAGAAGTGATCATGGAAATCTATCTCATTTAACCTTATATACACTGTATGGCCAAAAGTATGTGGACACCATCACACCCATATATGTTTGTTGAACATCTCATTCCAGAACCATGAGCGTTAATTTGGCCGATTGCTGTTATAATAACCTCCACCGTTCAGGGGAGTATTTCCACTAGATTTTGGAGCATAGCTGTGGGGATTTGTGCTTATTCAACAACAAGAGCATTAGTTAGGTCGGGCACTCATGTCTGGAAAGAAGGCTTGGGGTGCGGTCGGCATTCCTGTTCATGCTAAAGGTGTTTGGTTGAGGTCAGGGCTTTGTGGAGGCCTTAGAGCTTAGAGTTCTTCCACACCACCCTTGGAAAACCACGTCTTTATGGCTTTGTAACAGGCTGGAACAGGTCTGGCTCCTTAGTTCCACTGAAGTGAAATCGTAATTATACATATTACAAAGACACTCTAGACAATTATGTGCTTCCAACTTTGTGGCAGCAGTTTGGGAAAGACCCATATATGGGTGTAATGGTCAAGAATCCACAAACCTTTGGCCAGATAGTGTATAAGCATTACCTGCACACATTTCCTAATTGTCTGTTGGTTTTCCCTCTTTATCAGTCATTTATTTATAATCACCGGTACATTTTCCTTTCCGGTTCTCCCAATCTAAAATCACCTGCCGAATTATTACCCTCTCTATAATCACTCAGTGCATAAGCACTATCTTTATAATCACCCACTCTATCATTGTGCTTCAAAAAGGTAAGAACTACCTCTTACCAAGCACTTAAATTAGCACTTTGCTATTTATGCATTTATTTGTTTGTTTGTTTATTTGAAAATAATTGTCTTGTGTTTTTTTATACTATACAAACCTCTGCAACAGGGTTTTAGATTTATGATACTCTTGGTTGCTGACCTAATAAACTAGCATGAAAATGTGTTTTTGATAGACAATACAAAGCACTCCTGTACATCATTCTGGATAAGGCTGTCTTGCTAAATGGCATAAATGTAAATGTAGGTTAAATGTTATACAATACAGACTGTACCAAGAAATATTTGTATTACTACGTAAGGAAGGTGCTGTTTACTGGAAAAGTATTTTCAACGTCATAGTATGACTATTTTTATTACTTAAAATATAGTTTTGTTCCACACACACACAGCCATTTACTGACACTCATTTACACACACACACACAACACACACACCACACACACACACACACACACACACACACACACACACACACACACACACACACACACACACTTTAAGGTTTTAAGGTTAGGACAGATTTCAGTTAGAAAAATGACTATTTAAGGCAAAAAAGGCAATATATTATGGCAATAAACGAATATACATAGTGTTAACTGTGCTAAAATAATTTTAGACACTATCAAGTAAAATAGGCCTTATACATATCAGTAAGCCATCACACATTCATCACAGTTTTGTTTCATGATTATTTCATACGATTCAATTTAGATTAAAAATTATTTTGAGGCAGTTCAAATCAGAGTACGAAAACAGGTGATAGTATTAATATGCCTTCGACAAAATATCGGTAAACACACACACACACAAACACACACACACACACACACACACACATTGTAGTGCATAAATACAACAAAATAAACTACAGTATTGGTAAACTACCAGCCAAAAACTTCTCAGTGCGAAATTGGCATTTTTGTAAATTTCCTATCAATTACCCATATTACAGAAATGCCATCTCCTCCTTGCAGCACATAATGAGTCCTGCTCAAGAATATTTGTCTTGTGATCCATGGCACTGGTTATGTCCAGAAGATTAGTGAAAGGGAAACTATTAAAACAAAACAGGCGTAAAATGCCTGTATATGGAGCAAAGGTTGTGAAGATCTCATTAAAAAAGAGGAGCCAGTCTGAAGGCTCACACATTGAGGAATAACAGACAGGTCTATAAATATCATAAAAAACATCTCCCTTGCATTCAGATCCATTTGAGTATGACATCCTGAAGTGCCTCTATAATATCTGGTGAAAGTTGCTCTCTGGTGGTAACTGCTTAGGTCTTGTGTTTGGATCAAGGCTGGTATCCATAGTATGGATCTTCTGAAAAATGAAAAGGTAAAACCAGGTAATGAATATTAGAGGATATAAACAAATGCTGCACAGTATCCATAGCAGGAACAGAATCTATATGTACCTGCAGCTGGAGGGCCTCCACGATGGCAGCCGCTGCTGTCACACACACCAGGGGGGCCAATCTCACCTGGCTGTCCTACAGCTCCGGGAATGCCAGGGATACCTGATTTACCATCTTCACCTCGAGGGCCTGGTGTCCCCATCTTGCTTTCTCCTGGAGGTCCTGGTGAAACCCAAACCATATTGATAAGTATGGATTATCTCATATCACACACTCGTTATTCAGACAATTACAGATTCAGTCTATAAGCAAATTAAATATAAAAAAAATCTAAATTTGTACGTTTTAGAACCCTTTGTGACATGTGAAGTGAACTGCAATTTGTCCAATCAATTTCATCCCCTTTATTGAAAGTATGGATGTCTCTCAAAGTAAAAGAGGCAAAGCCGATCAGCTCTGTTTTGGCTGTGGATGAAGCTAATTTCAGGGCCATAAATATGATGAATGATGAAAAGAATCCATTACACTGCAATATTTCCATTCACTGTGTTTTAATATATCTTTGAATGTACATGAAATTTATCCACATTAAACATAACAAAAATGACACCTTTTGAGTAGAGTTCGAGCTAAAGTAATCTAAAGTTTGACATAGTTTCGATATATGGTCAACGGTTCAATTCAATAACGATCAATGGAATGCTCATTCATATAGGCCTATAGCTGATGTTGTATTCTGCCTATAGGTGAACGAAATGTGCATGGCTATCATGAAGCTTGTAACACTGAATCTGTGTTCGCCAAGACTGTGATAAAATACTATAGTTCCAAACACAAACACTGGTACATTGCTGTGATGACAATAAAGTTCTACATGACTTAAAAAAAATAGGTGTTAAACCCCAAAAAACTCTGAAAATTATGAATGATACTGTTTGATAGTACATGGATACTACACATTGTGCAAATGTCTCCCTCTCCCATGCATTAGAGACAATGTCTCTAACAGTTAAATATGTGGAGATGAATAAGATTTAAACACAATAAACATGCAAAATGACTTACAAAGATGGTCACGAGTGCCGTCGCTGTCCTTTTTTCTTTGCAATGAAAAAAGGTATCTAGTATGAATTTTTTTTTTAAATGGCTCTTGCCCCTTTAATGCTCAGACAACAGCAACTCCCAAGTTGCAATGGTTCAAAGTTATGCAGCTCAAACACATGACTTCCGATTATATAAACTTAAACTATGTTTGAATTAATTAGCAACTTATTTGTTTTATTTACCTTCTGAAGAGCGTTTTATTAATAAAAAGGACGTGAGTGTGTTTTTTCCTCATTTTGATGTATTTCTTTTAGGCTGAATCGCAATACTACACCTGGTATTGGTGTAGAAGTAAAAATTTTGGTATTGAGACAACCTTACTTTAGAGTGAGATGTCTGATTTTGATACCTGAAAAACCCTTTATTCCTGGTGTTCCCTGGACATTTGAGCCTGGATCTCCCTTCTCACCAGGCAAACCCCTGCGTCCTACAACAGAAATAGAGGTCAGTGTTGTACTTGGACTAATTAATTTACATTTTTGATAACTTAACTGTTAACAACTACCCAGAATGACAACCCTACAGAGTCTACTGAAGTCTTACCCTGCTCACCAGGATACCCTGGTCTGCCTGGCTCCCCTCTGTTTCCTTGACGGCCCAGAGGACCTCTGGATCCTGGGGGTCCTTTACCACCTGGGATTCCAGGCTCACCTGGAGGTCCAACAGGCTCCTCAACAGGCACAGGAGTCCGACGAATCTCATTTAGAAAGGCGTCTAACTTAAGCACTTCGTCTATGACACAATACCATACCAAAAAGTGAATGACGGAAGCCCAAAATACTTTACTTCCACAAAAACAACAACATGATACTTATTTATTAAATCACGATCATATTTTAAATAGAAACATACTGTGCACTAGCTTTTCACAGGCCTGAGTGACAAGGTCGTAGATGATGGCAAGAGACTGTGGCTCTCCCTATTAAACAAAGACTCACAGTACATCACAGAATACCATCCAAGGTTTCTTTCAAGAAGATGAATGGTGAGCGTACAGGGAGAAATACTGTGCATTTAACTCACCTTCTCTCCTCTCTCACCTTTAATCCCTGGAAGTCCCTAACAATAACAAAAAAGACCTCAACTTTAGCTTCAAGTATTCCAATCTAAAGAAGCAAGGCAGCTCTTAGTCAGAATGAAATGAAAGAAAAATGACTGTTAACATGAACATGCACTTTATAATCACTGTTTCAATAATATTCTGATCAACATGTTTACATGCCAATAATGGGAACTCCAGGACTACATTAGGTAGTTAAATAATTATACTTCATTTAGGAGCATTGTAACTAGTGAAGCTCATAAGCAGGTGTTATGCTGCGTGATTTCAGCAGTCTTTTAAGATTATAAAATACTTGTCACACTGTAAAAGATGAAATCTTGGCTGAATTCTATAACAGATAATAAATGTGTAATAAAATGTGTTCTACAGGACAAATTCCACGATGAAGATCCTCTAACAAAAGACCTGCGATTTAAAAAAATTACTATGTTGTGCTTACATCCTCAATCAGCATGATCCAGGCTCAAATAAAGGTCTATAAACAGAATTAAACCCCCCGGATAACAGTGGTAATGTTACGCATAGAGAACGGTAAGACACGATACTACATTTCTACTAATTCATGTTACTGGTTACATGCACACTGCAAGAATTACATCTTAGCAAGTGAAAATATCCTCCATTTAGGCAAATTTATCTAGTATTTCCTATTATTAGAATACAATAAACCAAATATAAGATTAATAAATCTACTTCTCGATATTTTTTACTAATTTCAGGCTGTAAAATGTCATGTTTTATTGGTAAATTATTAATCTTTCTAGAAATGTTTAGCAGAAATGTTTAGCAGAAATGTTTAGCAGAAATGTTCAGCAGAAATGTTCACTAGAAATGTTTAGCAGAAATGTTCAGTAGAAATGTAGAAATGTAGAAATGTTCTGTAGAAATGTTCAATAAAAATTAAACTTAAAAAAAAATCTTTCTAGAAATACATGCTTAAAATGAGCAAAAATATCTACCATAGAACAAGAATATTTCAAGCTTGAAATTAGTTTTTAAAATATCTGTATATAGGTTAACTCTTAACTAAAGGCCAAACAAATGGAGTTTCCACCCTGTGTTTAGCAGTGAATTTATTTGGGATGTCACACTCCACAGTAGTAGTAAATGGCTTATATGAAAGTAGACAGTCACGGCTTGAAGAATTTACAATTTTTTGATAAGAATTTATTTTATTGATTTTTTACCTGGCCTACTAGTTTTAAATGTTATAATTTTATTTTGGCAGTTGTACATAGTGTTTTACTCTAAAAAATGTTTAGTTGTGTTTTATCTCTGTACCAATGTTATTGTGGAGAGGTGTGAATTGTGAATAGATCACCCTGCTCACCAGCAACTAAACACAGAGTCATGATACTCTACACCAGGGATGTCCAATCTTATCTGCAAAGGGCCGGTATGGGTGCAGGTTTTCATTCCAACCAAGCAGAAGCCACACCTGAGTCTATTGAAAGCTAAATTCAACTGATTAAACAGGTGGAATCAGATGTGGCTCCTGCTCGGTTGGAATGAAAACCTGCACCCACACTGGCCCTTTGCGGATAAGATTGGACACCCTTGCTCTACATACAGAAACCCAACAGTGTCCTGATCAATATTACAACAGACTTGCAATGCTAAAATAATTTATTTGTTTACACTGATTGAAAATGTCCGATAAGTTCATTTCCATTCTGCCAGCATAATGGAATGCAAGTGTGCAAGTGTGCAAGTGTGCAAGTGTACTGGGAGAAAAGGTTAATAATCTTATATTTATTTACTGTATTCTTAAAATAGGAAATATTATATAAATTTGACTATATTCAAGATATTTGGACTTGCCAAGATATAATTTTTTTGGCAGTCTATCAGGATACTTACAGTATGTTTTAAGACAAAGTTAGGATGATGAACAGTAAGATTAAAACATTTAGTGGATAAGTGTACTCACTGAGGGCCCTACAGGTCCTAGTGGCCCCCTTTCTCCAACAGGCCCCGGGTGGCCTGGTATACCCTGGAAGCCCTGCAAGAACAGGATTAGAAAACTGATTCAGTAAATCTGTAATGGAAATCTATGCTAAGGTTTGAATTCACCAACCAAGCCTGTGTGAACGCTGACAGTATGTTTTTGCTATCTTACTCTTGGCCCTGTAGTTCCTGGGGGTCCCATATTACCCTCCACACCTCTGGTTCCCTAGTGAGAAAAAATGACAGCGGGAATTAAATGTATGAAACAGAATGAAGATTGCTATTTGTAGCAGGTGGGGTGAAGCTAGAAGTGAAACAAATAAATAGGGAACAAATAAATTCCTTCCCTGTTCAATAAGAAAAAAAAAACAATCTAAAACTCCATGAGGCCTGAATCGTAATCTTACAATGCAGCACTGGATTTTTTACACTTCCCTCTCCCCTGATTGGCTGCCGGGTCCTGCCAGTCACCATGTACTTTAATTTTCATGCCTAACACTGGACCGTGATGATGTTTGACGTTTGAACTGGCCCATGATGTATGTGTACAAATTTTCCAGCAATTTCAACCCAAGAACTGTGACACACCACTGACTGTGACATACTACTACAGGATTTTTATGCGGATGCACAGCAGCTTAGGAACATCCTATTATAAAGTAGTTTTCTCCCAAAATGTAACAGTCATGCTACACAATATAGCTCTAATTGTTGTTGAAAGAGGTAGACTTGCCTTAGGTCCTGGATTTCCCACTTCACCTTTTGGGCCAGGTGATCCTGGCAAACCCTTAAACAAAAAAGAAGATGGCAAAAATGCAACACAAAAGATTGTGTGTTAATGCCACAGTTTTTTTCCCTGATAAATCGAGGGATGCTATAGGCTCACCTGGTTCCCAGGCCTTCCCATTTCACCTTTCTCTCCCCGAATTCCTGGAGGCCCCTAGAGAAACAGGCATACCAAGAAAGGTTTTATGTGTAGCACTGTATTGCTTTTTCATGGCTAAAACATCTTCTTAATGGCTAATATATGACCATACTATTTTCCCCATCACTGTTATACCACGAGGGCCCAAGGACCCCAGAGGACCTAAGCCACCCTCTGGTCCAGCCTTTCCAGGAGGCCCCATTTCACCCTAGGGTGGAGCAGAGATTAGAGACCAGTTAGTTCACCTTTTATAGTCACAACAAAACATCTGTGACTACAGATAAATAATTTAACAAAATCTCTGCTGCAAATACACTTAATTAATACCTTTTGGCCTCCCTCTCCTTTTTCCCCCTTCTGCCCGCGAGGACCAGGTTTCCCCTGAGACAGAAGCAGAAAATACGCTCACACATGTACCATTATTCATTAACAAATACCCTATTTAATAAGATCTGTATGTGTTATGGACTTACCGGAGATCCTGTATCCCCAGGGGCTCCTGGGATGTTGGAAGTGCAGGTGCACGCATATGGAAGAGCTGGGCAACTCTCCTCATCTCTCTGCAGAAGCCAAAAAGATGGTAATGTGCACATTAACAACATTAAACTTGATTGTTTAGATATAAATTTGTACTGAGAAACATGAGGCAGGCAAATGGTCAGGTGTTCAGAAAACATAAAAGAGACAAGACTGTGTGCATGTGTATGTGTGCATGTGTGTGTGTGTTTGTGCGTGTGTGTGGTTCCTCACCTGAGCGGGCAGGTCA
This sequence comes from Ameiurus melas, assembly GCA_012411365.1. Taxonomy (NCBI): domain Eukaryota; kingdom Metazoa; phylum Chordata; class Actinopteri; order Siluriformes; family Ictaluridae; genus Ameiurus; species Ameiurus melas. Next base: position 11,905,970 of record CM022768.1, on the reverse strand, counting down.
CAGCATGTGTCCTCTAAGGCCCAGGTACACAACAAAACACAAAAACTTCTATAAGCTATATTCAAATAACAGAAAAAAAAAAAAAAAAAAAAAAAAAAAAAAAAAAAAAAAAAAAAAAAAAAAAAAAATGTTGATAAAGTATAACCTTTTGTGTACAGAAATTGCATTTTGTGTCAGTGCAGCTTACTCACAGCAGCAGAGCCACTACGTGGCCCTCGAGTCCTCACTAGCTTGCCCAGCATCTCAAAGCCATCAGTGGGTATGTTTCCTAGGGGACGCGCAGGTCTCTCACCAACCCTCTGACAGTCGACTGACAGGGATACACTCACCTGACTAATGGACAGGTGAATCTGCCATTCACAATACACAAGAATGAAATACACAGGAACAGTGCTTAATAATTGTCTTCATTTCCATTTACAATTTAATGTATATCATCCCAATCTCCCTTTATTCCCCATGAGCAGATTCTCTCATCATTTCATTCTCTCCCATACCTTGTGAAAGCTGCCATAAAAGAGAGTATGGACTTGTGGCTGGTCAAAAGTAAGCTCCTGAACCTCTCCTCTGTAGTCCAGACTGAAGTAGAGCAACAGTTTCCTTGCAGCTGACAAAAAACCCCCAAAAAAACAAACAAACACACACATACGCACAACATGTTTAATATAATAATAATAATAATAATAATAATAATAATAATAATAGTAATAATAATAATGTTAACATATTGCATGATTCATTGTCTATGGCACCATGGCATTTTTTATATTGTTAGAAAACCATGCTAAGGCGAGTATGTGTTTTTTTTTAGACACCACAAAGATTTCCTTGCCTTGATGACTAGCTAATGAGCTGATTTCAATTTCCATGAGCCTTTCTTTTTGAACTATATGCTGAGTTGGTCCCAGGTTAAGAGAGGCCAGCATGCACTTACAGGTCTTAAGAACCCTTGGATGGGTCAGGGATATCACAGCCATCCTCAAGCTCCATCATGTGAGCATGTATTGGTTGGCATAATTAAATTGACAAGTCAGTACATCATAGTTCATTACATGGTGATTGAAGAGGCCAACGTGAAAGCGCAATTTGTAGCAATTTCCCAAATCCAAATGTAATCAGAGCAAATGATTTTCTATTTCATTGGTATTTTGAACACAATCTCTTTTAATTTTTTTATTTCTTTTAATTATTTATCAAGTTTTAAATAGAGGTAATTTTGTCCTTTTGCCTCAATCAACCGCCATTGTCAAAGCTTTCACATTCAAAAATCAATGGGACAAAATGCATTTAAATATATATGAAGTCATTTACATTGACTATAGATATTTGTGGGCGGTAATCTGGACAGCAGAAGACACCTTTACATACAATCTAATCTTATTTCCATCAGCCCTAGCAGTAAACAAACCTCTATTCACATGACAGGTTACACAGGTTTTCCCTCCTAGCCAACATGCTCAGATTGACACTGAACAACATCAGAGCCTCTAAAATTAAAACATACCACATCCCTGTTGTAAAATAAAGTCCGCTGCCAAAATATATCTACACTGAAAGAACGGCCATTTTATTAAGGAAGCATCATTCTTAAGTCATGTATTCAAACAAAAGAGTGTACTAAGCCATCCTCAATTTTCACACCTGTGGTGAGGCGGGGCAGTGGAACAGATACTGTTAACATAGGACCTCTACCCAGAATAGTTTGTTTAGGTCTTAAATGTTCTTCATATAAACACTTCCTATTTTCAAAATTACACCGTAATATTTTCATATCTTTAAAATTATTTGTGCCTCTGTGAATATCAGAAACAAACCACTCTCTTTCACTTGCATATTGGGAGAAATAAGAACTTCCATTCCACTAACCCTTCCTTTTTTAATTTTTAAAAAATAACTAATTCATTAACAATCAATTCCAAATTCTTGTTTATGCCAGGGCAAGTTTCTTCCTCAGGAATATCATTTTCCAAATATGTCTAATATGTCTATGTCTACTTTTTTCCCCAAAAAAATTTGCGATGCAATTTGTGGAGTTTTTTTGGTGATTTTTTTGCAGCAAACTACTTGAATTAGCGAAATTGCAACTGCACAACATAATTTTGCATGGTCTTTGATGGTTGTTTAAGCTGTACTCATGTACCATGCATGTGAATCGAAGGGGGCTTTGAATGCGTGTTGTGATGACATCTTGGCCCAAATTTTTGGGAAAATCTGCAGTATTTTTGAAAAATTGCAAAAAATGTAAAAATGGAGGGGCTGATTAATTAATCAAACAATGACTTTGTGCCACTGAAGTGTCTCTAGTTACCTTGTCTGGTTACTGTATATGTAAATCTATGTGGGGTTATACCATTTCTATTTCCAAGTTTTCGTGATGTTACAGTATGATGAAACACAGCTGAAAGTAGATCATCCTCACTGATGGCAAGTTTGTATGCTTTGATCATTTCTGGAGCATGCACCCATATTGTTTCATGCAGCCCTGTACTCACGGTCCAGCACCACTCCCATTTTGGGCTGGAAATCATTGTCAGTGAGCTGCCAAAGAGCAAAGGGCTCCTTGGGTGAGTCCTGCAGCAGGCGGAAGGCCAAACTGATTGTGTGCTCTGGAGAAAAGCCTGCTGGATGTATAAAGCTGTAATACAAAGACAATGATTTGCACAATGCAAAACATCATTTGCATAACTGATTTACACTTGGGAAATGTTTGTCAATCCTCACCCTGTGCTTTGGGTCAGCTGTACGTCTCTGTAGAGGGTGTAGCTAGGAATAGTGCTGAAGATAAAAGGCTCCACTGAAACACCCTCCACAGTGGAGTGAGCTCTCTGAGTCAGACCAAATGCCTCCATCATGTTAAAGCCTGCAACACATACCCACCCATCAGTTTTCTGGGAACAATGCCAGTGTGTTGATTATCATTCTTAATTACCATGCCAACTTAAAAGATGAGCAGATGTTTACCTTTAATCACACTATTCCTGATAGTCATCTCAGGACACACTGTAAAAGAAAACACAACACAGGAGATTACAATTATTCATTCGGTCATTCTTTTCTGCATCTTCAGTAACCGCTTTATCCAGGTCGGGGTAATGGTGTGTAATGGAGTCGTATCCTCTCTCGGGAACTCTGGGCATGAGGAGGGAATAAAACCTGGATGGACGCCTGCTGTGATACTCACTTTCCTTTTGTATGGGATGTAGTCTTGGAGGAACGTGTGCTCTTAATGGTGCTGCAGCTGAAAAACAATCACATGTGGGTATTCTGGTAATGACTCAAGCATATATTTGGAAGTGTGAGAGTTATTTTTAGGGCTGGATGAGAGTCACACCTGTGGGATGCAGAATAGTGACAGCAGTGCTCTCTACTGTTCCTAGGCGGGAGTGCACGCTTATCCGATACACCGTCTCTGGCTGTAGGTCATTGAAACAGTGACTGCTGCTGGTAGATTTGACTGTTTCCTCCTTTTTCTGCTTATCTGTGCCCAAGCAAACCCAGACAAAGAGAGCAAACTAACATGTCAATTTTTTCTATAGATAAATAATGAGAATAAATGTCTAATCATCTCCATGATTTAATTTCCATCAAAATGTGATTTAAAGCTTAGAATGGTCCATTTGGTGGCTATGGCAGAGTTGTAAGGGAGCACATTATAGTAACACTTTCTAACTAACTCTAAATTAAGACAGTGTTCTAGCTTGTTATTTTGTTGAACACACAGAGACTGGACATTTCTGTCTTATATGTTGTTCCATTCCCTTTAAGGTAGACTATTGATTTGTAGCTGTCTTGAACTGACTAAATCAAATATGGAATTCGACTTAAAAAAAATGAAGCTGTTTCCCAGTCAAGAACTGCATACATTCACAGAAACAGGCCATTTGATTGTCCTGGCAGATGACTAGACTGTTGCATATACGTGGAGGTGCAGAGTTCAAAATGTGACCTTCAGGAGCTTGAAGCTTTTGGCCAGAAAAGTGTATAAAAGATATAAGATGCTCTGTGTCTCAGGCTCTGAGTAACCTGTTTATGGATACATTGATGACTCCTGGTGTGGGTAACGGTATAAATAGTATATCACATAAACAGCTTTATACTGGTACCTCTGAGGGCCTGGATGACTATGCGATATGAAGTGATTGCTGTTACCGGCCTCCAAGACACACAGATACTTGAGTGATCAGACCGAACCACGCTCACACTGCTCACACGTAGACTGGCTGGATATATGGGGAAGAAAATACAAGATGTATGTATATGGTTAGTATACAGTATGTTTATATATGTACTGTATGTGTGTACAGACAGAAAGATAGAAAGAGACTGACTGGTTTTGCCCTGTGCTGAGGCACTGCCTCCCTCTCTGTTGCGGTATTCAGCAGTAACCAGCACGCTGTACCGAGTGTCAGGGAAAAGAGACTGTAGAAGGACTCTTCTTTCACTGCCTGGCAACAACACCTACAAGAAAAGCCCCTCCCCAAGACTACATTACCCATGATGCACCACAAACGCTTACATAAGATGTATGAATAGAGTATATTATCCAGTTGTGAGTCTGTGTGATGCTATCAATATCCTTAAGAGGGCGTTTACACCAATAAGTTATACACCTTAGAGTTACTGTGGTCACTTAAACATTTGTAAACAAACCTAAAAAAAAATGCATGAACAGCACCATTCTTTTTGAAAGAAAGGAGCATGTTTTATATAATTCTCAGGGAGCACTCACTTTGTTCTCCCGTGCGTCTCCAGTTAAAGGAGTGTAGGACACGTGGTACTGCAGCACATGAGCATTAGGAGGAACCCAGCTGACCAGCATACTGACTGCAGTCTCTTCAGAGATGGACACACTAGTGGGACCTCCCCCATACACTGAGGCAATACAAATACACCAACAAAATAAATAAAACCTCATTCTAATGTGTTCTCTAGAAGCCTGTGGTGTATGTTAGGAATTTTTCATCCATGCATAAAAATCTAATTAAAAAAGCCTAAGTAAGCCTAAGTAGTCATGTTTCTGCTCCATTTGAACATTTCTGGGCCACAAAATGTTTTAATGATGTCGTTTTATTACATTGGGAGTCTTCATAATGCAGGATTCATACAGGATTATCATATGTGATATATACTCACAGGTGCTGTATCTTATAGCCACAGCCTCACTTTGTGCTCCATCAGCGTAGAGGGCAGATAGTGAGATCTGATACTCTTTATCATCCTCAACCCCCTCCAGTGTGGCTCCTTCACTCTCTCCATCCACTTTCAGCTTAAACAATGGAAGAAAAAAAAAAGAGAAACCTTTTTATATTCTCCAAAACCCATTACATATTCACAGTATAAGCAAATCAACCTGTAATTAATGATCATTAATTATTACAGCATCTCACACAAGCTCAACAAAATGATGACAGCTCACACTCACCTGCCTCAGGTCTCCTCCACTCAGAGAGATCCATTTAATCAGGTAGGAGGTCACGTCGTCCGCAGCCGGCTCCCAGCGTACTGTTAGAGTGTTCTCAGAGTAGTTAGTGACCCGAAGCTCAGATGGAGCAGGCACCCTTACTGAGAATGTGATGGAGAAAAAGACTTGTAGTCAAGACTGGATCAAAAAAGATAGAGCTAAGAGGATGAGTGAACTGTATGATGGTTAAATCAAGTCTACAAAAACAAGAAAGCAAGCATGTGACTTACATGTAGTGATGTTACCAGTAAGGGGAGTAGACAGGCCTTTTACATAGAGAGACTGCACAGACACCAGATACTTGGACAGAGAGGACAGATTATGCAGTAAGACTGTGTTCACACCTGCTACGTCCACCTGAGAGAGAGAAAAAAACATGATGAGAGGGACAGGAAATGTTACAAAAATAGACCTTTTGTCTTGGTGTCTATGAACCCCAAAATAGAAGTCTCAAAATAGACTTTTGCAGTGGAGAAGTTACATTATTGCGGGTAAAGAATTTCTGGACATTAGTTATTTCATATGTTGTTTCTTTTCATCATTCAGTATTTAGTGCTTGTTGATGAAATTTGTAAGAAGATGTCACATCAGCCTGGAATATTACACCTCCCCATCAGCAGAGGTTTCCCTTCCCTGAGTTCTGAACAACTACACTTTTTGATTACTCCCTGTTCCCCAGAGTATGTAAGGCAGGAGTGTGAAACTTACAGCCCGTGGATCTGAACCTGTCCGATAAAGGGGATAATCTGGCCAAGCAAATGAATTTAGAATCTGTCTCTAAATTGAAATCATCTTGTATCTGAAATAAATGAATCGAAAAAAGAGCTAGTGTCTCTTATTTCATGATAGGACAAAATAAAGCAATAAACTCAGGGACATAAATTGAGCTAATGACAAAATGTGCAAACTAACAATCTCAGATATAATCACAATTAAGTCCATTTCAATTGCAGGATGTAACACAACAAAATTAAGTTCAAGGCGGACGGCAAAAGCACTGTATGGTAAAAACAAAATCTGTACTGATTTATGTGTGATACATATTCAAAGCATTTCTTACAGTGGCTGAGAAGTGCTAAACAAACTGACAAATATAAAAAAATAAAATAACAACGTACTTTTCAGATAAATGCTAATTAATAAGGTTTTTTTGTCCAGTCCACTTGACCTTGGACTAAGTGTAATGTGCCTGCGACATGAAATGAGATTGATGCCACTGATATAATGTGGGATACCAAATGTCAAACTCTGAATACTCTTTTCTCTCCAGAGCCATATCACCCTGCAGTTCTCGCCTGGTTTCCCACTGAAGCTAAGCAGCGTTGAACCTGGCCAATACCTGGGTGGGAGACTTCCTGGGGAAAACTAAGGTTGCTACTGGAAGTGGTATTAGTGAGGCCAGCAGGGGGTGCTCACCCTGTGGTCTGTCTGGGGCCTAATGCCCTAGTATTGTGACAGGGACACTATAACGTAAAAACAGAACTGTCTTTCGGAGGTTAAACAGAGGTCCTGAGTCTCTGTGGTCATTAAAAATCCCAGGACACATAGCATAAAAGAGTAGGAGTACAGTGAGGGAAGGAAGTATTTGATCCCCTGCTGATTTTGTACGTTTGCCCACTGACAAAGAAATGATCAGTCTATCATTTTAATGGTAGATTTATTTGAACAGTGAGAGACAGAATAACAACAAGAAAATCGAGAAAAAATGCATGTCAAAAATGTTATAAATTGATTTGCATTTTAATGAGGGAAATAAGTATTTGACCCCCTCTCAATCAGAAAGTTTTCTGGCTCCCAGGTGTCTTTTATACAGGTAACGAGCTGAGATTAGGAGCACACTCTTAAAGGGAGTGCTCATAATCTCAGCTTGTTACCTGTATAAAAGACACCTGTCCACAGAAGCAATCAATCAATCAGATTCCAAACTCTCCACCATGGCCAAGACCAAAGAGCTCTCCAAGGATGTCAGGGACAAGATTGTAGACCTACACAAGTCTGGAATGGGCTACAAGACCATTGCCAAGCAGCTTGGTGAGAAGGTGACAACAGTTGGTGCAATTATTCGCAAATGGAAGAAACACAAAAGAACTGTCAATCTCCCTCGGCCTAGGGCTCCATGCAAGATCTCACCTTGTGGAGTTGCAATGATCATGAGAACAGTGAGGAATCAGCCCAGAACTACACGGGAGGATCTTGTCAATGATCTCAAGGCAGCTGGGACCATAGTCACCAAGAAAACAATTGGTAACACACTACGCAGTGAAGGACTGAAGTCCTGCAGCGCCCACAAGGTCCCCCTGCTCAAGAAAGCACATATACATGCCCGTTTGAAGTTTGCCAATGAACATCTGAATGATTCTGAGGACAACTGGGTGCAAGTGTTGTGGTCAGATGAGACCAAAATGGAGCTCCTTGGCATCAACTCAACTCGCTGTGTTTGGAGGAGGAGGAATGCTACCTATGACCCCAAGAACACCATCCCCACCGTCAAACATGGAGGTGGAAACATTATGCTTTGGGGGTGTTTTTCTGCTAAGAGGACAGGACAACTTCACGCATTAAAGGGACGATGGACAGGGCCATGTACCGTCAAATCTTGGGTGAGAACCTTCTTCCTTCAGCCAGGGCATTGCAAATGGGTTGTGGATGGGTATTCCAGCATGACAATGACCCAAAACACACGGCCAAGGCAACAAAGGAGTGGCTCAAGAAGAAGCACATTAAGGTCCTGGAGTGGCTTCACCAGTCTCCAGACCTTAATCCCATAGAAAATCTGTGGAGGGAGCTGAAGGTTCGAGTTGCCAAACGTCAGCAAACTTAATGACTTGGAGAAGATCTGCAAAGAGGAGTGGGACAAAATCCCTCCTGAGATGTGTGCAAACATGGTGGCCAACTACAAGAAACGTCTGACCTCTGTGATTGCCAACAAGGGTTTTGCCACCAAGTACTAAGTCATGTTTTGCAGAGGGGTCAAATGCATTTTTCCCTCATTAAAATGCAAATCAATTTATAAAATTTTTGACATGCATTTTTCTGGATTTTCTTGTTGTTATTCCGTCTTTCACTGTTCAAATAAATCTACCATTAAAATTATAGACTGATCATTTCTTTGTCAGTGGGCAAACGTACAAAATCAGCAGGGGATCAAATACTTTTTTCCCTCACTGTATATCCCCAGTGTCCTGGAAAAATTCCCCATTGGCCCTTATCCATCAAGGATCCTTATCCCTAATAATCCCCATCACTGAATTGGCTACATCACTCTCTCCTCTCCACTAATAGCTGTTGTGGGGTGGGTGTTCTGCTGCCTACACACTAGAGGTGGTTGAGGAGACCCCCCAGCCCTTTACTATGTAAAACACTTTGAGTGTCTTGAAAAGCACTATATAAATGTAACTGTAACTAACTAACTATTAAATGTTAAATATAAATCTTATATGTTGAAATAAATATTTAGTTCATATGCTAATTGGCCCCGCCCTCTCAGAGTATGCATTATAGGAAAACACGGCACCAGTAGGCTTGCCAGGTTTACATTATACTGGCCTAGTTTTCCAACAAGGTTGAGCATGTGAAAAGCAAATAATTGGAATTAAATCAAATCAATTTCTTCAAATATATGCTATGCCAATGGGGATGTAAAAAAATAAATAAGATTTGCCCTGCTGTCTGGACATACTCTAAGAATCTCAATCAACCTAAAAAGCATTGATGTGAAAAGCTTTCTTCCTCCACCTGTTTGACATCACTCCCATGATTTGTGCTGTAGGTGACACGATGGGCAGGAACATCAACTGCCCCAGGCACCCATGTGACCTTAAGAGTGCTGTGACTGACCATTGGGAACTGCAGACTGAGAGGAGATGTTAGTGGAACTGCAGAGAGAGAATAGAGAAATAGAGTAAAGGTAGATCTCTAAGCAAACATTGTGCATTTTGGATGGTTTATGTTGATGCATATAAAGCACAGAAGCATTTACATGTGGTAGCGATAGCGGTGACAGGATCACTTGGCTCATCTTCGTACAAAGCGTACACAGTGACTGAATAGTCTGTAGAAGGCATCAGGTCTCGCAGCTCTACATCAGTCTCATCAGCTCTAAATTTCACCTGCCATATATGACACAGAAATACAGCTGCACTTCACATGTCTCAATAATACACCCTCACACATTCACAATAGTGCTGATGAGAAAAATAGCAATGCAGCATCTGAAGCTTCATTCACAGAACTATGCCTATGAGAAAAAAGTCTGCATACTGTACATGCTATATATGTGGTGGCCTGAGAAAACCCTTCACGTGGTCAAATTTTGACATCTTCCTCAATATATAGTTTTAAAAACATGTTCTGTATCCTAACCAAAAGTCAACAGCATTTATAAAGTTGGGTTACTCCCAAAACCGATAGTGAAAAGTGAGAATTTTGTATTTAAATACTTTACTCCAATTCCACTGAAATACCTGTCTACACATTTGTGACATAATATACAAATCACTTACGGCATTTAAACATAAGCCTCTTCACCATTTCTTCGCTCAACTAATCACTGTTTATTCTAGCCTATTGTACAGAGAGAGTGTGTTTTAGAGTGTTGGATTTGTTAAACTGGCTCCTCAACCAACAATGATCTTTGCAGGCAGACAGCCAAGGCAATGTTAGAAAGTAGCTTAGAGTAGGGTTAGAAACACATTATATCGCCAAAAGTATGTGGATACCTGACACCCATAAGCACCCATTCCAAAACTATGGGCATTAACATGGAATCGGCCCCTTTTTTGCTGTTAGAACAGCCTCCGCTCTTCTGGGAAGGCTTTCCACTAGATTTTGGAGAGTGGCTGTAGGGATTTGTGATTACTGAGTCACAAGAATATTAGTGAGGTCAAGCACTTATGTTAAATGAGAAGACCTGGTGTATAGTGGACGTTCCAGTTCCAGTGGGGTTGATGTCAGGGCTCTGTGCAGTTCACTCGAGTTCTTACACATCAACCATGGCAAACCATGCCTTCATGGACTTTGCTTTGTGCACAAGTGCACTGTCACAGATGGAACAGGTTTCGGCCCTTTTAATTCCAGTGAATCTTAATCTTAACGGTCCAGCATACAAAGATATTTTAGAAAATGGATTGTTTACAACTTTGTGGCAACAGTTTTGGGAAGGACAACATATGGGTGTGATGATCGGGTGTCCACATACCTTTGGCCTTATAGTGTAGAAACATTTCCATGTCATTTTGATAAAATAGTTTATATATTGTATGTTTTCATAAATTAGAGATGTCAAATGATAAATAATACAATGTTACCATCACCATTAGCATACAGCTGAATCCTGACTCACCTCTCGAGCATCATCAGGCTCTCCATCATTGAGAGCAGAGTAGAGGGCCATGTACTGAGTAGCTCCATGGGCAGGCCTCCAGCATACCCGGAGACTGCTGGGAGAGGATGCAGTGACCTCCAGAGACTCAGGCATGGCCAGCATTGCTGTGAAGAATAGAGGAAAGAAGAGGTGATGCAAGAGGTGGGAAGAAGAGATTTGGTCAAATATTCTCTATTTCAGGTTAATAATAATTTTGTTTTTTTGTTTTTACATAGACGCTCACATGTAGTGAAGATGCCTCTCAGGGGAGAGCCCACATTGTCCTCATATACAGGAAAGATCGACACATGGTACTGTGTCTGTGAGGACAGTCCAGTGAGCATCACTGTTGAGTTTGACCCCTTCACCACCACCTGCAAAAACACAGCACTCAGGAGCATGGAATATAGCCTAGGATCTCAGTTGTTTTGGTGTAATCCTAATTTCTGCTCACAACTATACTTATTAAAAAATTATGATATTTAATGACATGTAACTCTTTAGTGGCAGGGTTAGTTTAAATTAATTGATTAGAGTAACTGCAAGAATGTTGTTTAAATTGTTAAGAGTTGTACTCTTAGCCTTCATCAGTTTATTAAAATAATGTTTACATATGGTTTTGACTGTAAATAAAAAGTCAATTTTGCCCATCCCCCTCCGATGGACTGGCACCCTGTCCAGGGTATACCCCTCCTTGTGCCCGATGCTTCCTGGGATAGGCTCCAGGTTCCCCGTGACCCTGAAGAAGGAGTAAGCAGTAGAAGATGGATGGATGGATGGATTTTGCCCATTCATCCATCCATTTTCTGTAACGCCTATCCTACACAGGGTCACAGGGAGCCTGGAGCCTATCCCAGTGGACTCGGGGCACAAGCCGGGGGAGACCCTGGATGGGGTGCCAACTCATTGCAGGGCACAATCACACACACATTCACACACTACGGAGAATTTTGGACAAGCCAATCTGCCTACAATGCATGTCTGGATTGATGGAGGAAACCAGAGTGTCCAGAGGAAACCCCTGAAGCACAGGGAGAACATGGAAGCTCTGTACGCGCAGGGCAGTGGTGGGAATCAAGCCCTCAACCCTGGAGGTACGAAGCAAACATGTTAACAAAAAAATAAACAGTATGCATACCATAATGGTTAAGGATGAGGTATTTCAGATTACCTCAGTATATTGTCACACTTGTACAGTGTAAAGCTAGAGCAGGAGGTCACTAACTGGACTACGATCCAGATGCAAACCCAGCAAAACATTTTAGTGAACTTATCCAGACCTTGGTAAACAAGGAATTTAATTAAACTGGAAATTTACTCATTTTACTTGAATACCCGTGTGCTAAAGAAAAACTGTGCTGTGAGCCTTCTGAGCAGTAGATTCTGTCAAGGCTGTAGGTTAAAAGTCAGGTTCACCTCCTGTGGACTCTGTCCCTCACTGCTGTGGAACACCACCCTGTACTGCTGCACCACTCTGCCCGGACCTGTCCAGCTCAAACGCACCTCCTTAGGACCAAGCTCAGAGTATCGCAAGTCTGTGGGACTCGGGTAGGACAGGCCTGGGTCTTCAGTGGGATGCGCACGTCCTTCTCCAAACACACACACACACACACACACACACGTGTCAATCAGTGTAGGTCTGCAGTAGAGTAGTACTAATTTGTACTGACTACAGGGACAATTAGCTAAAAAAAACACCAAATATGTGTGTTTGAATAATGATCTAAGTTAACTGCCAATTTGGCTTAGCATGGCCAATTTAGTTGCTGATCCACTAAGAATATGCACAGATAATTAAAATATGGTTGTGCCATACAAGCCTGTGTTTTGCATGTGTATTTACAGTGTCTGGAAACTAAGGAGCCAATTCTTTGATATAATTTAGAAGATAAAGTCAGTGATTTTGGCAGAAATTGGCAGAATGCTCTTTTGTAACTGAAAATTCAAACAAATGCAAGAACAAATTCTGGCAGTTGTAGAGAGGCCACCTTGTGCTGATTGGTCATGGTTACTTGTTTAAAAAAATAATCACAAAAACATTCTTATGGATATCAAGCAAATCAACTAAAGACAGGTTTATGCAAAAAAAAAATCTTTGTTAAATATAGGTGTGCAACAATTTTTGACACCCTTTTAGTCAATGCTTTGTGTTACCTCCCTTTTCCAAGAGAACAGCTCTGAGTCTCCTATAATGCCTGATAAGGTTGGAGAATACATGGCAAGAGATCTGAGACCATTCCTCCATATAGAATCTTTCAAGATTCTTCAAATTTCGAGGTCCACACTGGTGAAATCTCCTCTTCAGTTCACCCCACAAGTTTTCTCTGGGTTTCAAGTCAGGGGTCTGGGATGGCCATGGCAGGACCTTGATTTTGTGGTCAGTAAACCATTTTTGTGTTGATTGTGATGTATGTTTTGGATCATTGTCCTGCTGGAAGATCCAACCACGGCCCATTTTAAGCTTTCTGGCAGAAGCAGTCAGGTTTTCATTTTATATCTGTGGATATTTGATAGAGTCCATGATGCCATGTATCCTAACAAAATTTCCTAACAAAAGAGCCACCACCATATTTAATCAGCATCCTCTTCACAGTGCATTGAGACAATATAGAAACACGTCCAATTCCAGGTTGACTGGAACTTCTGAATTATTGCCCACATTGCTTGTGTTATATTCTTATAGCCACTTCCTATTTTGTGAAGCTCAACAACCTTTTGTGAAGTACAAAAAAGTCATGGTTGAACAATTTAATGTTCCTAGTCACCCAGGTGTACTAAATTTTTTTTAGAATTTTATATTCAAATGTATTCAATGGTTTACTCATATGAATTAATAGGGGTGCCAATAATTGTTGCACACCTATATTTAACACACACATTTATTTATTTACTTACTTATTTAACAAAAGATCAAAATGTTAAACAATAAAGAACATTTTTCACAGCCTTCTCTGCTCATATTTACCAAGGGTGCCAATATTAATGGAGAGTATAGTGGTGACAAGAAATATATATATATTTTTTTTATAAATACAGGAGCAGTAAATGTCATTGTGTCTGTAATAAACTCACTTGTTTTGCTGCGCTCCTCCATTTTCCCACACAGGATGCGCACCAGTCGACCAACCAGTTTACTGAGCAGAGGGAAATCGTTCACGTTGTACACATTCAGCTCCAAAGGCTCAGACGCTACCTGCTTCAGTTCGGCCTCATCCGCATTCTTTACACCTATGTGTGTGTGTGTGTGTGTGTGTGTGTGTGTGTGTGTGTGTGTTTATGTGTATGTGTGAGTGAGAGAGAGAAAGAGAGAGAGAAAAAAAGAAAAAGAAACTTTTTAGGTCTCTTTATTACCAAAGACTAAAAATAGTACTTATATATAACGTACAAAATATAAGTTAAGTAGGAAGACGAACCTAAATCTAAGACAGCAACAAAATAAAGACAAAAAATAAATAAACAAAAACAAAAACCTTTGGGGAAAAAAACATTTCCATTAAGTATAGTTCCATTAGTTCTCAAAGCTTTAACTGCAGAAGGCCCTCATAGTCAATGCCACAAATGTACCCCTTTATTCCCCAACCAGCTGATAATAAGCATGTTCTACTTTTACATGTGATTTTATTAATGCTGTAAACTGAAACAACCTCAGTTGACTCTTTTCCAGCTTTCTTGACAGCCATGTTGCCAGATTTGCCTCTCTAAATAATAAATTCAATAGGACAGGGACATCCTTCCGACTCATGTATTCATTGTATTTAGGTCCATAAATGAAAAGTGTTGGTGTGAAAACCCCTCCCAAAATCCTGGACCACTTCAAATTTTCAAACAATGGCACTAGTTTTGCACAGCTAAGGAACAAAGAGAGAGAGAGAAAGAGAGAGAGACAGAGAGAGAGAGAGAGAGAGAGAGGGGGGAGGAAGGAACGGACGCTGACTACTTACAAAGCTGCACTAAAACAAATCAAATCACACAAGAACCCTTTATCATTCCATTAAACTATTTTAGGAAAGTAAGAAAACAAACACAATAAATCACAGTCTCACCCACAGCGATGATCTCAACTCCTGCGTTCTTCAGCCTACTGGCTGCAGCGATGGCATCATCCTGAGATTTACCATCTGTCAAAAGCAGCAGAAATTGTGGGGTATCTGACCTGGCCCCGACCTCTTCCTTCAAATTCTCCTCCAGGACATGAATGAGAGCCTGACCTGGGACACAAACACATAGCAATGTCACCACGAGTGCTACTTTAAAAAGCTCTGAAATGTGCTGGGGCCAAGAACGGGAGAAATAAATTCCTTGTATGATCAATGAAACACCACTGAAAGTGTGTCTAAAGCACTTTTAGAAGTATCAAATGTGTCTCGTGTAGAGGATTTTTGTAATTGTAATTTTCTAAAGATACCTTCATCATGTGGCCATACTTTTTATTGGGTAAACACCATGGTTCACAGGAAAAGAAAGCTGCTTATGCCATGATAATTCATAGTCACCTTCATGCAAGAGTTTTATAACAGACAACCCATTTTACAGCTATTATTAGAAAGTAATTGTGCCACACCCACATCTGCACACCACCTTGCACAAAGTCATCTGATAATTTCAACTGATTTCTGCTGGAACTTGCAAAAAGTGGTCAGGCCAAAACAAGCAAGTTACACCTGTGAATGTTGCAAACAACTGTACAGTGGTGTGAAAAAGTGTTTGCCCCCTTCCTCATTTCCTGTTCCTTTGCATGTTTGTCACACTTAAGTGTTTCGGAACATCAAACCAATTTAAACAATAGTCAAGGACAACACAAGTAAACACAAAATGCAATTTGTAAATGAAGGTGTTTATTATTAAAGGTGAAAAAAAATCAAAACCATCATGGCCCTGTGTGAAAAAGTGATTGCCCCCCTTGTTAAAACATACTATAACTGTGGTTGTCCACACCTGAGTTCAATTTCTCTAGCCACACCCAGGCCTGATTATTGCCACACCTGTTCACAATCAAGGCATCACTTAAATAGGAGCTGCTTGACACAGTAAGGTCCACCAGAAGATCCTTAAAAGCTACACATCATGCCGAGACCCAAAGAAATTCAGGAACAATTGAGAAAGAAAGTAATTGAGATCTATCAGTCTGGAAAGGGTTATAAAGCCATTTCCAAAGCTTTGGGAATCCAGCAAACCACAGTGAGGGCCATTATCCACAAATGGCGAAGACATGGAACAGTGGTGAACCTTCGCAGGAGTGGCCGCCCGCCCAAAATTACCCCAAGAGCGCAGCGACGACTCATCCAAGAGGTCACAAAAGACCCCACAACAACGTCCAAAGAACTGCAGGCCTCACTTGCCTCAGTTAAGGTCAGCGTTCATGCCTCCACAATCAGGAAAAGACTGGGCAAAAATGGCCTGCATGGCAGAGTTCCAAGGAGAAAACCACTGCTGAGCAAAAGAACATCAAAGCTCGTCTCAATTTCTCCACAACACATCTTGATGATCCCCAAGACTTTTGGGACAACATTCTGTGGACCGATGAGACAAAAGTGGAACTCTTTGGAAGGTGTGTGTCCAAGTATATCTGGCGTGAAGGAACACTGCATTTCATAAAAAGAACATTATACCAACAGTAAAATATGGTGGTGGTAGTGTGATGGTCTGGGGCTGTTTTGCTGCTTCAGGACCTGGAAGACTTGCCGTGATAAAAGGAACTATGAATTCTGCTGTCTACCAAGAGATCCTGAAGGAGAAATGTCACCGATCTGTTTGTGTACTCAAGCTGAAACGAACTTGGGTTCTGCAGCAGGACAATGATCCTAAACACACCAGCAAGTCCACCACCGAATGGCTGAAGAAAAACAAAATGAAGACTTTGGAGTGGCCTAGCCAAAGTCCTGACCTGAATCCTATTGAGATGTTGTGATATGACCTTAAAAAGGCCGTTCATGCTCAAAAACCCTCTAATGTAACTGAATTAGGACAATTCTGCAAAGATGAGTGGGCCAAAATTCCTCCAGGACGCTGTAAAAGCCTCATTGCACATTATCGCAAACGCTTGGTTGCAGTTGTTGCTGCTAAGGGTGGCCCAACCAGTTATTAGGTTTAGGGGGCAATCACTTTTTCACACAGGGCCATGATGGTTTGGATTTTTTTTCACCTTTAATAATAAACACCTTCATTTACAAATTGCATTTTGTGTTTACTTGTGTTGTCCTTGACTATTGTTTAAATTGGTTTGATGTTCCGAAACACTTAAGTGTGACAAACATGCAAAGGAACAGGAAATGAGGAAGGGGGCAAACACTTTTTCACACCACTGTAGATACAATGTAATAGTCTAAATAGCAGAGCCTCTTCTAAAAGTGTTTCTTAGAACAAAGAGCTAATTCTGTTTAAAGATGCAGTTTTTACCTGTGAAGGTGTTCCCTCCCTTGTATCGGAAGTTTTGGACAGCGTCAAGGAGCTGCTCCTTGGATGTGAAGTTATTAAGCTGCCACTCAGTGCGAGGGTCTCCACTGTACTGGGACAGGGCTGAAACAGACAGTCAGACATATTTGTTTATACATGCAATCATTTTCAGTGAATGTATTTTGGTAGTCAGGGACACCAGTCCATCACATGGTACCCTGCACACACCTTTACAGTTAGGGGCAATTTTATGGAGGTGATAATGTTGCAAAACTTGAGACCCTGATCTGAGAACTTGTAGCATAAAATTTGTAATTGTATTTTCAGTGTAAGAACTTCCATTCATCCAACCATCCATTTTCTGTACGACTTATCCTACACAGGGTCACGGGGAGCCTGGAGCCTATTCCAGGGAACTTGTTGGGGGACACCCTGGACAGAGTTCTAAACCTTTGCAGGAGACAATCGCACACACATTCACACACTACAGTCAATTTGGAAATTCCAATCAGCCTACAATGCATGTCTTTGGACTGGGGGAGGAAACCCCTGTAGCATGGGGAGAACATACAGTGGTGGGTGCACAGGGCGGAGGCGGGATACAAACCCCCAAGCCCAAAGGTGCGAGGCAAACATGCTAACCACTAAGCGACCATGCCCCACAAATCACAGTCAAAAAGGTTCCACAGTGTGAACCAATACTAAGAAGCATAGAAATATATTTACTTGTACATGAATTAATTTTTTGCCACTACAACCTCTTTAACATGGCATCACAACTTCAAATCTACTGTACCACCTCTCTCGGTAGATGTGTTGCCAATCTGATTTGTGAACTTTGTAACTGCTTCACATACGAATCCGAACAGGGGACAGTGGGGATGATGACCAATCAAACCAGCTTATTTTAGTATGGGGAAAAAAAAAACAATAAACAAACACCTGGATGCTGAAATGCAGAAAAATCACCTCTGGTTCTGTCAATAATGCCAGACCAAACAACCGTTACTACTGTAAGATCATTTTATCTATCGTATTTTGCTAATTGTCCAAGCATGTCAAGCATCCATCCATCCATCCATCTTCAACCGCTTATCCGTAATCGGGTCGCGGGGGTAGCAGCTCCAGCAAGAGACCCCAAACTTCCCTTTCCTGAGCCACATTTACCAGCTCTGACTGGGGGATCCCGAGGCGTTCCCAGGCCAGTGTGGAAATATAATCTCTCCACCTAGTCCTGGGTCTTCCCCGAGGTCTCCTCCCAGCTGGACGTGCCTGGAACACCTCCCTAGGGAGACGCCCCGGGGGCATCCTTACCAGGTGCCCGACCCACCTCAACTGGCTCCTTTCAAGCGCAAAGGAGCGCGACGCTGTCTCTGAGTTTCCTCTCGGATAGCCGAGCTTCTCACCCTATCTCTAAGGGAGAGGCCAGCCACCCTCCTGAGAAAACCCATTTCGGCCGCTTGCACCCGCGATCTTGTTCTTTCGGTCACTACCCAACCTTCATGACCATAGGTGAGTGTAGGAACGAAAATTGCCCGGTAGATCGAGAGTTTTGCCTTCCGACTCAACTCTCTTTTCGTCACAACGGTGCGATTAAGCGATTGCAACACCGCTCCCGCTGCTCCGATTCTCCGGCCAATCTCCCGCTCCAATGTCCCCTCACTCGTGAACAAGACCCCGAGATACTTGAACTCCTTCACTTGGGTTATGTTCTCATTCCCTACCCGGAGTAGGCACTCCATCGGTTTCCTGCTGAGAACCATGGCCTTAGATTTGAAGGTGCTAATCCTCATCCCAGCGCGCGCTCGACTGCAAACCGATCCAGCAAGTGCTGGAGGTCATGGACCGATGATGTCATCAGGACTACATCATCTGCAAAAAGCAGCGATGAGATCCTGAGGTCACCAAACCGCAACCCCTCCCCACCACGACTGCGCCTTGATATCCTGTCCATGAATATCACAAACAGGATTGGTGATAAAGCACAGCCCTGGCGGAGACCAACCCCCACCTGGAACAAGTCTGACTTCTTACCGAGCATACGGACACAACTCTCGCTTTGGGTGTACAGTGATTGGATAGCCCTAAGAAGGGAACCCTTCACCCCATACTCCCTCAGCACCTCCCACAGTAGACCCCTGGGGACACGGTCATACGCCTTCTCCAGATCCACAAAACACATGTAGACTGGATGGGCATACTCCCAGGCCCCCTCCAAGATCCTTGCAAGAGTAAAGAGCTGGTCCGTTGTTCCACGACCAGGACGGAATCCGCATTGTTCCTCCTCAATCCGAGGTTCGATTATCGGCCGAACCCTCCGTTCCAGTACCTTAGAGTAGACTTTACCAGGGAGGCTGAGAAGTGTGATACCCCTATAATTGGCACAAATCTCTGGTCCCCTTTTTTAAACAGGGGAACCACCACCCCGGTCTGCCACTCCTTGGGCACTGTCCCCGACTTCCACGCAATGTTAAAGAGGCGTGTCATCCAAGACATCCCCTCCACACCCAGAGCTTTCAGCATTTCTGGACGAATCTCATCAATCCCCGGGGCTTTGCCACTGTGTAGCTGATTGACCACCTCAGCAACCTCCACCACGGAAATTGGCGACGATCCCCCATCAGCGTCCACCTCTGCCTCTACCATAGAGGGTGTGTTAGTCGGATTCAGGAGTTCCTCAAAGTGTTCCTTCCACCGTGCTATTACTTCCTCAGTTAAGGTCAACAGTCTCCCTTCCTTACTGTATACAGCTTGGATGGTTCCCCGTTTCCCCTTCCTGAGGTGGCGGATGGTTTTCCAGAAACACCTTGGTGCCGACCGAAAATCCTTCTCCATGTCCTCTCCAAACTTCTCCCACACCCACTGCTTTGCTTCTTCCACGGCAGAAGCTGCAGCCCTTCTGGCCTGTCGGTACCTTGCAACTGCCTCCAGAGTCCCCTGGGATAACACATCCAGGAAGGCCTCCTTCTTCAGTCGGACGGCTTCCCTGACCATCGGTGTCCACCATGGTGTTCTAGGGTTCCGGCCCCCGGCCCCCCCCAAGCCCCCCCCCCCCCCCCCCCCCCCCCCCCCCCCCACCCAGCGATGTAGCCACCCCCCCCCCCCCCCCCCACCCCCAAAACCAAAAACAGGGATGTCAGAAAAGTTCCGCTGGAGGTGTGTATTAAGATTCACAACAGCCCCCCCCCCCCTCCCCACGCACTACCCGTTTGGGCTTTCCAGGTCTGTCCAGAGTCTTCCCCCACGCCTTGATCCAACTCACCACCAGATGGTGATCAGTTGACAGCTCCGCCCCTCTCTTCACCCGAGTGTCCAGAACATGCGGCCTCAGATCAGATGATACGATTACAAAATCGATCATAGACCTGCGGCCTAGGGTGCTCTGGTACCAAGTACACTTATGAGCCTCCTTATGTTCGAACATGGTATTCGTTATAGACAATCCATGACTAGCACAGAAGTCCAATAACAAATACCCGCTCGGGTTTAGGTCAGGGAGGCCGTTCCTCCCAATCACGCCTCTCCAGGTATCTCCATCATTGCCCACGTGCGCGTTGAAGTCCCCCAGCAGAACTATGGAGTCCCTTACTGGTGCCCCATACAGGACTCTATTCAGGGTCTCCAAGAAGGCCGAGTACTCTGAACTGGTGTTCGGTGCATATGCACATACAACAGTCAGGGTTTTCCCCCCCACAACCCGCAGGCGTAAGGAGGCGACCCTCTCGTCCACCGGTGTAAACTCCAACGCAACTGCGCTCAGCCGGGGACTTGTGAGTATCCCCACACCCGCCCGGCGTCTCGCACCATGGTCAACTCCAGAGTAGAATAGAGTCCATCCCCTATCCAGGAGTACAGTTCCAGACCCGAGACTGTGCGTAGATGTCAAGCAATATAATCAATATTAAACAATGATCAAAATGGTCAATCTCTTTTACTTTTTGTGGGTCAAAACTTGCATTGTAATGACATTATGACAGTGAGATTTGGTATTTTGTTGAGGTCTCTTTCCAACAAAATACAGGTTGTTAAACAGAAAACTTGAGAACATGAGGGTTTAGTATAAACCTGTGTCTAAATTGTTCCTAGCTATAAAGTTCAGTACAAACACATATGTGGTCCAAATAATTTGGGGTTTGCAGTGGCATAGTCAGAACTCTGAGGAAGATTGGTGACCACTGCAGTCAGGGGGATTCTTTTTTTTCTGAAATTTGCCTATCTATTCTTGTTCTTAATTGGCTTTATATGCAATTTATTATGTACTTGCATGTTATATTGTATATTGCACTGTGTTAATTAAATATTGCAAATTGTGTTTAGTGTACATTGTATTGCATATACATAGCACACAGTATATATTATGAACTTGTATATTCACAATACTTTATTCTATTCTATTCTATTCTATTCTATTCTATTCTATTCTATTCTATTCTATTCTATTCTATTCAACAGTCCACAGCTCAGAAAAGAAAAAGTGACTGTAACTGATCTAAACTAACAAGCATGTCACTGTAAGGAGACCTTATATCAGTACAATAACATGTTATATCAACAGTAAAAGAAACCATTATGTAACATGCAACGCTGCCTGATCCAAACATATGTAATCCATGCAAATCCGAATTCAACATTAACAGTTCATCATCTTATTCTAATGTGAAGGACACTTTACGAACTTTACAAACACTGAAGGAATGTGACGAGGCCTGGCTTACCAATTTGCACTCCATATGGGCCAATACGGAAGGGGGTGACCAGGCCCTCGAGGAACTCCCGCACCTTCTTGAAGTTAGTGCGTCCAATACTCCAGGAGCCATCTACCAGCAGGACAAGATCGGCCTGCACCCCAGCCCTGCACTGGAACGGCTTGTGAGAGGAACCAGCTGGACACATACAGTATGAATGAGAGGTAAGGAAAAAAATATTTGATATCTGAGCTAATTCTTAATCAGAAATTATAGAAATCAGAACAATTGTACCATATAATTACCTCTAAAAAGCACAGTACATATGTTTACTAGGCTCAGAGTTAGTCCTGGGTAAGGTGTGGAACTGAAAATTAATTTTAGAAGTTTATCTAACTAATGGAAAGTACATCATGGAGTGTTCTATTAGCCCATAAATCCATATAAGTGTGTGTGTGTGTGTGTGTGTGTGTGTGTGTGTGTTCCCATGAACTATATAGAATAGCAACATTTCATTTTCCAATCTTTGTAATGAGTGCACAGCTTTAAGTGTTTCTTTTAAAATGTAAGGCTACACACTTCTTTCAATGTTTTTAATTACATCATATATGATTTATAGTAATGGTATAAGAAATCAGGTGGCTTTTAGGGGTTTTAATTCCTTCAGACCCTACTTCCTACCACCTGTTGAAATGAACAGTTCAACAAGTGTGATTTTCTTTACTTGACAGGAAGTGAATTAAGCAGTTATTTTGACATATCTGTGGAATTCCCCTTTAAACACACAGCCAGCATGGCTTATTTAACTTGGCCTAGTGAGTGAGACAAATACTGACTCTATTGTTTGTATACCCTTAGGACATACTGGGAAAAAAGTAATCTATTGCAAAGACATTTAGGCCTTGATTTAATAAGATCCAAAATAACGAGCTCTATTTTCTAGTTGCAATCAGATACGCTGCACACGTAAATTGTAGGTGTGTTGCGGGTGATTTACAAAAAATAGCTGTGCAAAGTATGAGAAGGAAAAGATGTTTAAATGAGGTTTGTTTTTCTGAATGTGAGTTTGGAATCTCCAAAAAATGAAATGAACTTGAAACTCAGTGCACAATACAGGATGTTGGAAAGAATGGTGAATAGCTAACATGATATAATAAACCAAATTTACTACAGCAATATTACGTTATACTTTCAAGACACTTTTTGATTATTTTACAAATTCACAATTTAGATAAATATTCTAATTATTAAGACTGAGTAAATGGTATAATTTTGTCTTCAACCTGCAGAAATGGACACATTTAATACCTGCCCTCCAGATGTAGTAATTTGTGGAGTTTCAGGATTATAAAATCACACTTTGCAAAATTGGGGGAAAATGCTAAATGAATGGACTTGCACCATTCAATAGAAAAGCACCGAAATGCATATT
Source organism: Ameiurus melas (assembly GCA_012411365.1). Taxonomy (NCBI): domain Eukaryota; kingdom Metazoa; phylum Chordata; class Actinopteri; order Siluriformes; family Ictaluridae; genus Ameiurus; species Ameiurus melas. Next base: position 11,882,637 of record CM022768.1, on the reverse strand, counting down.
AAATAAAGCAAACATGCAAAATGGACAAAAAAAGACATCATTCTGCTCATGTGAAAGATGCAATCTTCTCCTTGATAGTATAGAAGCTTGCATGTTTTATTTCTAGCTGTCTTTTTACACATGCAAGCCTTTAGTAAATCAGGGCCTTAGTGTTTTAGGTTTTACAAATATACCTTCATTATCACAAGTAAAGTTAAAAGGTCAAATATTGTCTCTTAAGATATTAATACGAATATTAAACAAAATTATTCAAATGTTTGCATTTTTCTTTCTGAATATGATATAAATATTCTCTTCTATATAAATATTTTTTTATAACTGTGCATCCTGTAAAAAACTTGTGGCATCACAGAGGGATGAAGGGGGAGATGCAAAATTTTGCTCACATGTGTACATTGAAAATATTTTTCATGCCGTGTCATTGTTGTGCTTTTCTTTTACCTGTAACTGGGGTGTTTTTTCTCACTTTGTGCTCCTCCTCTGCAGGTTTACCTCTACTATCAACCTTCTCATCGTTTGTCTTTGTACGGTTTTTGTCTTTCTTCTTTTTTTTCTTATCTTTGCCCTTTTCGACCTCTTGTTCCTCTTGATCAGCAATAGGAGGAGGTTCTGAACATATAGAACCATAAGTTATATACGTTACACAGCACTAACACATACAATATCACAGTTCTGTGCTCTAAATCAGCCCACGCATTCACTACATGAAAGTATTCAATGTAAAAACCATATAATAGCCATGTAGCAGCTGAACCTTGGAAGCTGTGTGGTCAATGTCAAATACTAAAACAGAATGATGCTTGCAGGTGGACAGTCCCCTACCAAACTACTGGAATGGCAAGGCCAATTCATTTGTTTGTGCTGTACACCAAAGGCATTTGGGTTTGAGATAAAAAAAAAATGGATATGAGATCAGAATTTAGGATTGCAGATTTTATTTCCTGGTATTTACATCTAGATGTGTTAAACAACATAAAACATAGAACCTTTTGTACCAGACCAAACAATTTTTAGGTGAGCAAAATTATAGGAACAGATAAGCCTTTTTAATTAAATTATATAATAGATCGCGGGTACAAGCGGCCGAAATGGGTTTTCTCAGGAGGGTGGCTGGCCTCTCCCTTAGAGATAGGAATTCCGAGAGGAATTCAGAGTAGAGCCGCTGCTCCTTTGCATTGAAAGGAGCCAGTTGAGGTGGTTCGGGCACCTGGTAAGGATGCCCCCTGGGCGCCTCCCTAGGGAGGTGCTACCCCCGCGACCCGATTACGGATAAGCGGTTGAAGATGGATGGATGGATGGATGGATGGATGGATGGATATAATACTTAATATGTTGTAGCATGTCCCTTGCTTGCAATAACTGCATCAAGCTTGCAACTTACTTACATAACCAAATTGTTTGGGTCTTTTTTTTTGTGATGAGTTGCATCATCAATAAAGGTTAGTGAGCCTGTTCCAGAACCAGCCATGAAAGCCCAAGCCACGACACTACCTCCACCATGTTTCACAGATGACCTTGTATGTTTTGGATCAGGACCAGATCCTTTCTTTCACTTTGGCCTTTCCATCACTTTGGTAGAGGTTAACCTTGGTTCCAGAAAATTTTTGTGGCTTATCTCAGTATTTCTTTTTGAATTTCAATCTGGCTTTCTGATTCTTACTGCTGATGAGTGGTTTGCATCTTGTGGTGCAGCCTCTATATTTCTGCTCATGAAGTCTTCTTCGAATGGTAGATTGTGATACCTTCACCCCTGCCCTGTGGAGGTTGTTGGTAACGTCACTGACTGCTGATTTTGGGTTTTTCTTCACAGCTCATCAGCTGTTGTTTTTCGTGGCTGACCCATTTGGCCTTGCCGTTCCAGCAGTTTCTGAGGGGAGTATATGATGCTACAGCAGAACTTTTATGGTGTACTTAGTGCGATACCAGATACCATTCAAACCATCTGTAGCTCCTGTAGTAAAGCACAGCTAATAACAGAGGAGCACCCAGGAAGGACTAAAAGACGATACTTAACACATTGTAACTCATCCAAGGCAAGAAGTGGAGGTAAATATAATTTACTTCAGAAACTGTTATACTACCTTTTCCCACACCTTCAATAATTTACTGCTTTAAAAACAACACTGTGTTGGTCCTATGGAGTCTTGGGTTTTGTTTTTTAAACTACATTTAAAATATATGTATATAAAACTTGAATCTATATAACAATAAGTGGAACAAATCACAAAGAAATTCAACTCACTGCTTGAAGGTAATATTCAGTGAATTCAGTGTGTTCTTATTGCAGGTTATGTACTTTCTTTTCTGATGTTGCTTTTTTCTGAGAGTCCTTTTCTTTGTGTCCCTACTCACAAAATCTCATAGAGGCTTAAGCAGGCTGTTTGAACACTCTAAGAGAAAAGCGTTCCTTCGGGGGCTTTTGGATATTGTTCTTAGCTTCCTTTTCACAGGGCTATTACTTTTCAAAGAAGGTTCCTATATGGAAACCTTCTCTGAAAGAGAAACACTGTGTTCTAAAGATTTCTTCAAACACTGCGTTTTGAGGTTTCCCCAAGAGGAAGGAACCAAAGAATACTTTCAAGAATGTTTTTTTTTTTTTTACCTCTAGATTTATTTATTTTTTTAAAGAGTGCAATGTGATGGAATGGTTTTTACCTATAGTGGTTGGATCCTGGTAGAGAACAGTGGGCAGTGACTCCAGAACTTCAGTGGCATCATCCATCTCACCAGAGCCTGAGCCAATGGCCTGGACCTTCCTCTTGTGCTTTGGGTTTCCATTGCGGGCCTCTTCCTCCTCCCGCAACACATTAACTGACACACCACACACACACACACACACACACACACACACACACAGGAGAAAAGGAGAAAAGGTGTGGTAGGTAGAAACACAAAAGAAACATGAGGGACATTTCTAATCAACACATTTCTTTTTTTTTTTTATTGTGATTTGTATGTTTTTTCCATTACTTTTTTTTTTTTTTTACTTAAGTACTTTTTGGACATGTATGTTAAGTAATGTTAAGAAGGTGTCTGTAGTGGAGTGGGAGTGTTTATACAAGCAATTTAACATCCTATCATGCTCTATTGCATGCATAAAATGTTAAGCAGGCCCCTCTGACCTTGGGTTTGACTCAAGAATGCAAGTTTAAAAGATTTAAGTGAGCTGGAAAGATGGTTCATTTTCGGGTCAGGAGCTCTAGTCACAAAGATTGATCAACTGACTGTGTTTCAGTAGGAAAGGTGAATAAAGAGACGCACATAGTATGTGTCCTTTTTTTAAAATAAAAACTTTCATTAAATATAAAGTAGTAACTGTGCATTAACATTTGAAGAAAATTTTATTCTTTTAAATAGTTTGCTGTACCTGATGTGTTTACTTTTTTCACAAAATCAACAAAATAATCATTTGGCCAGGGTGCCCAAACTTTTGCAAACAACTGGGCTTATTTTATATAGTCAGTTTATAGTAAGTAAGCAAAATGTTGTAATCTATCCAGACATAAGAAAGCTAAAATCACATACACTACCTACTCCAGTAAAAATTACATTCACCCAGTTCCCCATGTCATACTAATCTAGTCTGAATAGGGCTTTCATTTACATTTAGTTTACAAGACACACTATATGAGTAATCTTTGAAGGCAAAGACTAGTCTATCTGCTCAGAATGCCCCAAGGGCAATTCAGTCAGATGGAAAAACTCTGGATGTTACAGCTGAACACGGAGGAACAATGGAATTCTGAGCTAGCTAAGCTTGCCTCCAAACTCTACTGCATGACCACCGTGTCTCAACATGCACAACTCTACAAAGCAAGTAAAAAAGTACCAAACACACCCAGGCTCTTTTCGCTGGGTACAGATTTGTCAGTGGTAGAAGCATGCCATAAAGTATACAGTGAGGGAAAAAAGTATTTGATCCCCTGCTGATTTTGTACGTTTGCCCACTAACAAAGAAATGATCAGTCTATAATTTTATTGTAGGTTTATTTGAACAGTGAAAGAAACAAGAACAAGAACAACAAGAAAATCCAGAAAAACGCATGTCAAAAATGTTATAAATTGATTTGCATTTTAATGAGGGAAATATGTATTTGACCCCTCTGCAAAACATGACTTAGTACTTGGTAATGACTTAGTAATTACTTTTAATTTTCAATGCCCTGGCTGAGGGAAGGAGGTTCTCACCCAAGATTTGACGGTACATGGCCCTGTCCATCGTCCCTTTAATGCGTGAAGTTGTCCTGTCCTCTTAGCAGAAAAACACTCCCAAAGCATAATGTTTCCACCTCCGTGTTTGACGGTGTGGATGGTGTTCTTGGGGTCATAGGCAGCATTCCTCCTCCTCCAAACACGGCAGGTTGAGTTGATGCCAAAGAGCTCCATTTTGGTCTCATCTGACCACAACACTTTCACCCAGCTGTCCTCTGGTCAACTCGCCGTGTTTGGAGGAGGAATGCTGCCTACATATTTCCCTCATTAAAATGCAAATCAATTTATAACATTTTTGACATGCGTTTTTCTGGATTTATTTTGTTGTTATTCTGTCTCTCACTGTTCAAATAAACATACCATTCAAATTATAGACTGATCATTGCTTTGTTAGTGGGCAAACGTACAAAATCAGCAGGGGATCAAATACTTTTTTCCCTCACTGTACACATAGTGAAGAATGATGTAGGTCTTATCATGCACTCAAAATTAAATAACAACACAAAGTATGTAGTTATTAACTACTTTTCGTATGGAGTGTTAGTCATAAAAATATCATATGATCTTAAAAATAGCACCTAGGTTTCTGAATACTTTTCCCCCCTTGTGATTTCATGCTTACCTAAGTAAAGGTTTTTAAATATGTAAATTTTAGTGGTATATAAACATTCCAAATGGCTCTGTTCTGCACAAATAAAAACACAAATGTCCTTCCATAGTTTCTTTTCTGAGAGTGACAGAGCCATAATTCTGCAGGATTCCAGCAACTCAACACAGTCATTTACAGACAGAGCCCATGAAAGGGAACATACTGTTTATGTGCATGTGTATGCATGTGCATACCGACATACATATGTAGCATTTGTTGAGGATGATGTATGTTATGTTTGGTGGTGGAAAGGGATGTTGAACTGACAGGCCCAAAGCCTACCAGGCATTCAGAAATTCCTCAACATGTACATATTTACATATACATCAGTATGCTAAAAGTAATTTACTACAACAAATACTAGATCAACTAGCTGCCTTATGATATGTCGTTTATTGTATCTGTGGCACTTGCAATCGCAACATTTTATTATTCTAACTTTTTTTTTAGACATGAATGGTGAATGAATCATTGGTTTTATTAGATGTGACTTTTTATAACATTTCTGACTTCCTCTTAGGAATCAAAAATCACATCATTGATTTGATCTAAAGCTTTGATCCATGTTTTCATCCATACCGCTAATTACATGTTAGTAACACTGAGCTGTGGACAAAAACATGGACAAGGGTAATATTCCAATAATGTTTACAGTAAATTTTAGTCATTTTACTTAGTATGGGGACAAACTGAAAAATATTCTCACAGTGGCAATGTGAGTGGAGAAATGATTTCCACAGGATTGTAAACAAAATAAAAACTCCAAGGTAATGGTAATGAAAGGACTGTGGTTAAGCAGGATTTATGTAAGACATTGACTTCTTTTATAAATGACCCGTGACCTCGCTTGAACAATGATGGTGATAGCATCCCATTTCTCATTTGTCATGAAAGAAACCACCTACAGCTTAAGTGGAGCAGGGGGAAGAGAGATGTTTGGAAAGAATTTAAATTAATCAGACTTGATAGACATAGTCTACTACTGTGGGGGATATCTTCAACGAAGACTCTTTTTGCACGTAAGGATTTATTAACAAAATGTGCTAGAACAAAGCACAGACATCTAAAAATTTGTGCCATTTGTGAAACATCCACTTAATCATTCATTCACTTAATCATAACCCAAAGTGCAGGATCAACCCAAGAAGCCTACAGCAATACACACTGGTACGTTCAAAAGAATTTTAAATTCCTCCATTGGGCACAAGCCAGAAAAGTTTCTGCAATGTGATAGTGTGAAGATGGGGTAGGGACGGTGTTACGGATGGATTTACTAGGACAGTTGGTAAGTAGAGAATTTCCAGTGTAAGTGGACTACAAGATTTTGGATTCAACAACTAAATGGGTATAAATGAACTGAAGCATTACTAGTCCTGGTCTTTATACCATCTGCTCTTCCTGAATAATTTTTCACCATTAATTATCTTACAGTAGTTTTGAACACTTCTCAGTCCTGTCTATCCCTGCCCAGAACACTTGCTTCAACAGTCCTGCTTCCTCACCATGTCTCTATCTATATCTCTCTTACTTGTGAAGCGTCTTTTAGCGATGAGTTTCTCCACAGTTCCATTCAGCACCAGCACCTGTAGCAGGTACTCTTGTTTGGAGTTGAGGCCTGCCACAGTGGCCCGACCACGTGTTGTGGTCAGCATCAGCTCTGGTTCAGGAACATCTAGAGGAGGTGAACAAAACCAGGTTATATTATTTCATGATAATCAACAGTTTATCATACATATTACACTATACGGACAAAAGTGTGGACACCTGACCATCATACCCATATGTGTGCCTTCTTCAAACTCTTGCCACAAAGTTGTAAGCGCATAATTGCATACAATGTTTATGTATGTTGCAGCATTATGATTCTCTTCACTGGAACTATGGAGCCCAAACCTGTCCCAGCATGAGAATGCATCTGTGCACAAAGCAAGTTTCATAAAAACATGGTTTTCCAAGGTCGGTGTGAAAGAACTCGAGTGGCCTGACCACAACCCCACTGAACACCTTTGAGACAAAGTGGAATGCTGAGTTTGTGCAAGGCCTCCTTGCCCAACTTCAATGCCTGACCTCACTAATGCTCTTGTAGCTGAATGAGCACAAATCCTTATAGCCACACTCCAAAATGTAATGGAAAGCTTTTATAACAGCACACGGAGGATAAACTCTATCTAAAGGCCCATGGGTGAGATGGACAGGTGTCCACATACTTTTGGCTAAACAGTGTATTTCTTTTCTGTGCTGTAAATTGCCAAGCAGAAGGTCAGTTGAAGATTAAAAGTTGAAGATATTTGTATGGGTTATTAAAAAGTGTTCCCGTGTTTGGTCTGTCTTCCATCCATCTCCATAGGACAGAACATTTTTGTAGTAAATTTTCTAATACTGTATTAGACCTGTCTGAATCAGATTGCATACAGGAGGACTAGGAGAGAGATAATAGAAGAGAAGGACAAAGACAGAGAGGCAACGGAGGGACTGTATGCCATGGGTTATGGCTGGTTATGGCCATGGGTTATAACTGAGTAGATGCCTATATTCTTTTCATCACTGTTAACGTATCACCCCCTCTCTCAATCTTCTCAGCTCTACTGAGGTCTGATATCACTGAAAAGGAAAAACTACCTCAAGCCAAGAGGCAAGATTAAAAAGGAAGGGAAAAAATATTTAATATTATCTATTAACTGCCTTAACTCTTTGGTTAATGAAGCACCAGAACCCCAGATAATTTCTGCTGGTTTTTGCCAATTCAATGACGGATGAATAATTGTTGTAAATGTGTTAGCATCTACCTTTTAAGGTGTAACATTTATGTCAAACAAGGTATGTCTCTCAAATTACTGAATTAGTCACTGTACCAAAATCTAAATAGGCTTTGCTTTACAATAAAGTGATTTCTCAAAATCAAATAGCTTTCTTTACAGCAGAGGTTGCACCTTCTAAGAAGTACTCTAGGTGTAATTTTTAAGTTGTAATTCAATAGTCAGAATTTTTATTTGTCACATACACAGTTACAGAATAGTATACAGTACAGGCCTACTGCTCTTTAGACCTGTCCCACAAAATATGCAAGGAATGTGCAAAAAATGGATGAAGGCTGTAACTTAACCTTAGCTGTTATTTCTTAGTTAAGTAGTTGCAGACCAACTGCAGACCAATCAGAATAATCTGTGATTGACTGATGAAATCAATACAGTACATCAGTGCTGTTGGAACAAAACTAGTTACTTCCTGCTCTTATGCAGGTGTGTGAGCATAACAAATGCCTTACCACTTATGCTGTCTAGATAACTTAAGTCAAAGAGAAAGCATAAGAACCCTAGCCTGCAGCCAAAATTTCTGTCTGAACTTTCTGACCTCAAATAGTCTTTGGAAATGTGAGGTATGAAGACATTCAATCATGAGAGTTATTAGGAAATGTAATATATAAATAGTAAAACATTAACAGTACATGATCATTTAAAATTATGGACTGCCTTAGGGCCCTAAATTCAACATAACTTTAGACTGCGATTGAGTATCACTTGCAGTTAAGTCAAAACGTTCTGATCCTTGCATAAGCGATATGTGGAATCTTAAATATAGAGAGAGGCCAACCGCTTGCCTAGAAAGAGATGCAACATATGTGAGGTGAATAATGAAACGTGCTTTTAAAAAATGTAAAGACATCACTGCGAGTAGATATTAGTGTGATTCACACTTCAGAAAGATGTTCAAACCTGCCAGAGCTATTTCTCACCTGAGATTGTTCTAACTCTGACTTTGTAGCCTTGCACCGGCCCTTCAGCCTCCTTCCATTTCATCTGGAGCCGGTCCTCTGACAAAACCGTCAGTTTTAATCGGCCTGAGGACGTAAAAATGTATTGGAAGTGGGATAGTAAGCAGTATTATCACAAATAAACAATCACATACAGTAGTCAAATATAACAGTTCATGTAAAGGACAAAGTGATTGTCTGCATACACAGAGTGCTTGGGGAAAAAAACCAGTCTGTAAATGTAAGACATGCATTGGAAAGAAGGTCATGGAGTGGGGTTTTGGGGGCGATGCTCAGTGGAAATGACTCAAGATCAAAGACATTCACAGCAACAATATCTCAATGCCTTCTGTTTGCCTCTCCACAGAGAGGCTGTAAAACACTGGGCGTCTCTAGCGTTTCTCTCTTCGCTCTTCCTCCCTCAGAAAATCCCTGTTCAACTCTGCCCTTGTCTTCAGCTGATCTACATAATTTCCACATGCTGTCTTCTAACAATTCTCCCTTTTCATGCTCATGTATCCATGTTCTTTCTCTGCTCCAGCTGTCCTGGCGTGCTCAAAGCAGGCCCTTTACTGTCCTACAAGAGCACAGAGAAACAAGGGGCACAGGAAATCCGTTTCTCAAGAGGTTGAAGGTTAGCACTGAGCACGTGACCTGAGTCCAAATACAGATTTGTGTTAAATTGGCACAGCATTGACCTTCAGTAGCCTGAAGGCCTTTTTTGTGTTATGGTGTTCTGTCTTTATCTCTGAGCAGTAATAGGAAGAGGGTGGAGAAAGTCTGGGCTTTAATAACAGCTGGCAAAGGATCAGACATTTTGTAAGATTTTCTTTGCCCAAGTAACACCACCACCAACCACTGAACCAACAAATTAACAGGCCAGTATCATGGAGGCAGACACAGCATGGGGGTTGCATAACAGGATATATCCTGAAAAGAGGCATAAGACTAAAAGCAGCTCTGGCCCCTTTAATTAAGAAAATTTAATGTTTATAGTTCTCCAGGCAATTGCAAAATTCAAACAATCCAAAACACTCTTTAACCTTTCATAATTGACAGCAACTCTCTCTCCTCCGTATAGACAAAATACTGGTCACAAATGCAGCATGCATGCAGTTATCTGATCAGTCGATCATGTGGCATAGAGCATGTGGCAAAATACATAGAGTCATTCAGATACAGGACAAGAGCTTCAGTTTATGTTCACATATAACATCAGAATGGGGGGAAAATGTGATCACTGGGACTTTAATCGTGGCATGGTTGTTGGTGCCAAATGGGCTGGTTTGAGTATTTCAGAAACTGCTGAGCTCCTGGGATTTTCACACACAACAGACTGTAGAGTTTACACATAATGGTGTGAAGAAAAAAAAAATCCTGTGAGCAGAGGGTCTGCATGGCTGCAACACCTTGTTGATGAGAGAGATCAGAGGAGAATGACCAGACAGAGATGAGCAGGTCTGAGCTGACAGGAGGTCTATAGTAACTCAAATAAGCACTCTTGACAACAATGGTGAGCAGAAAAGCATCGCAATAACGCACAACACATCAAACCTTGAGGTAGATGGGCTTCAACAGCAGAAGACCCCATCAGGTTCCACTCCTGTCAGCCGAGAACAAGAATCTGAGGCTGTCATGAGCACAGGCTTGCCCAAACTGGACACTGAAAGACTAAAGGTGATTTTCCCCCCTAATCGTCAACAGTCAAATTTGGGTCTGTGCCCAGTGCCCAAAATAAAGAGTACAATACACCTGTCCTATTGACCTGTCCAATCAACCGATCATGTGGCAGCAGTGCAATGCATAAAATCTTGCAGCTACAGGTTGAGTCCTATATAAATATATTTTTTCCATGGCATTTTTATCATTCTCAGATGAAACACTTTCCAAAATGTCCTTTTTAAATGACGAGTTTAACCCATTTTCACACCCTTTATGTGTAAAAATGTTCAATGAGCAATGTCGTGTACGATAGTGGAATGTGCACATGAGCATGTGTACGATAAACGTCACATGCTCACTGCATGACCCAGTCCATCCCTGAACTCTTGTCAATAAGTACATGAGCCTTCACATCAGACAAACCAGTTTAAAAATGACTATACAACGCTGGCGGTACTTCATGCGTCACACAAAGGGGAAGAAATATCATTCTAATTCTAAAATATAGTGTTATATATTACGTGTAATCCAGGTCAAATGCCTAATCAATGACACAATCAAAACAGTTTACACGGTTACTGATCTGTATATAACTGTAACTGCATCTGAATCAGACATTAAAACTGATTTACATGAGATTCTACCACTTGCTAAAGAATTAAAAAAAAATTTATAAACATTTTAGGTCAAAGATAGAAAAAGCAGTATAGTACCTTGAGTAGAAACCTCAGAGGCCAGTATTAGAAGAATGATCCAAACAAGGGCTGACATTGGACATGGACAGAAAGGAAGACGTGAGAGAAGACCTAAAGAACACCAAAGCCCTGCTGGACCTGCAAAAGATCAAAAAGAGGAGATTAAAAATCAGGTGCTTTATTTGAATGTAACTGTTATTACAGGCAGATGGCCACCAATTACAAGGGCATCAACAGAGACATATTAATACGTTAAAGCATGATTACTATTTTGACACCAAGAGACAAAAGACAACAAGGATTATAAAGTTATTTGTCAAACCAGGTTAATTTTGGGATTAAAACAATAGAGTACTGACAACTTTAAGAGTTAAGGTTAATTTTCATACTCATACTATCTTGCACTTTATAGAGTGTTTATGTGTGAATAAAGATGAGGTAACAGGGGGTCTGACTACATGTAGATTATCAGTGATTGTTGGAATCAACAGTCAAAGCAACAGCCTTGAGTTGAATACAAAAAAAACATCAATACAAATAAAAAAAGATCATTCTCTTCCGCAAGAATGAAGATAGTTGCGGTGTATGAAACCCTTTAAAGTCCAACACACTTTTAAAATACCAAGCACCCCCCCGCCCCCCATGTAGGGACAAGGAAATAAGAGTGTAAACAATGATGGATTGGTGAAGAGAGAGATGTGGTGGGATAGTCACAGTGTTCACACAAGCAAACCACAGGACAGAGCAGAACAACACCATTCATTAGTTGAGCTATTGAAGTTAATGAGAGTCAACTAAACACCTGTTCCGCGCGGTGTTATGAGAACTTTGCAGATTCATTCTCTGTCTTTCTAAATCTAACCAAGGCCTGTAAAAATCTTAATGTGACGTTTGAGTGCACTCATAAACAGACCTAGATGACAGAAAATACAAGGTGTTCATATGGCCAGATGTAACGAACTATCACGGTAACCTCTGTGCGGCTGTGGCGCAGTTGGTAGAGTGGGTTGTCCACTAATCGTAGGGTTGGTGGTTCGATTCCCGGCCTGAGTGACTCCACATGCCGAAGTGTCCTTGGGCAAGACACTGAACCCCAAGTTGCTCCCGATGGCAAGCTAGCTCTGCTACCATTGATGTATGAATGGGTGTAAACGCTATGTAAGTGCACATTTACCATTCTACATGTCAGGTTAAGAGACGCATAAAACAGAGAAATCAAAAAGCAATGATGAATTAGGGCTACATGTACTTTTACTCTTAAACCTATATTTACAACATTTTAATCTTTAAGGAACATAGTTCTCACTATCACTCTCAAAGTGATAAATGTATATGCCTGGACTGGACACTTTATTTAAGCATGTGTCATCTAAAGCTCAAAAAGTTCAAACAAGTTTAAATTATTTACAGGAAAATTTTAATAACATGGAAAAGTTATTTTTTCCCTGTAATTTAGTTAAAAAAGTGTAACGTTCATATATTCTAGATTCATTGCACATAAAGGGAAATATTTCTAGCCTTTTTTTGTTTTAATCTCGATGATTACGACTTATAGCTCACGGAAATCATAAATCCACTTTATGTGTAATGAATCTAGACTATATGAAAGTTCCACTTTTTTAACTAAATTACAGAAAAAAATTGACTTTTCCATTAAATTATTTTTTTTTCTCGATGCACTGTTGCATACTGTATATATACAGTACATGTACACCTGTATAAGTGAAGTTTTAATACAGTTAAGAAAAGTGCTGGAAGTGTGATGTTTTAAATATATTAACACTATATAACTGTTTCGGGGTCCAGGGGGTGAAACGTTCATGAATGAAAACTTTCTACTGGCTTCAGTAAATAAAAACAACAGTACATAATTGCAAATATTTCTAATATACAGTACTATGCAAATGTCTTAGGCACCCTATTTGTTTTAGTTACCTAAAAATTTTGTTACAGATGTTTATTTTGTGACTTCTACATTATCAAGTCCTTAAAAAAAGATTTTATATTTCCAAACATTATTTTTCCAATAAAAAATAAAATGTTACAGAAACATGTAAGTTAATAAAGCAACTGACCACATTTCACATTTCAGACACAAAACATAATGAATGAAGGCTGCTGGGATTTGCATGCAGGAAGTAGTAGTAGTAGAAGAAGAAGAAGAAGAAGAAGAAGATGAAGAGGAAGAAGAAGAAGAGGAAGGAGAAGAAGAAAAAGAGGAAGAAGAAGCAGGAAGTGCGACAGCCAAAGTCTGGCAGATTCTCTAAGATGCCCAGTAAAACTTACCAGCTTTCCTTATAAATTTCCTTATAAAATTGCACACATTGTACAGGAGACTACTATTGTGCTTTTTTCATCCTTTTTTTTTTAGAAAGCAAAAGGTCGTCACACCACATATGGGTTTTATTTTATTACATTTTACTGCTCTTTAATTAAAAATATTTAATTTCATTATTTTTGAAGGCATCTTTGCTTCTTTCTTTGCATGTGCTTAAGACTTTTGCACAATATTGAACATGAAAACATTATACTAATACAAATACAGAATTTGGTTTTTTTTAAATACTGTACTGTAAGGGTCAATATACAGATATGTAATATTGGATCATTTGTGTGTGTGTGTGTGTGTGTGTGTGTGTGTGTGTGTGTGTGTGTGTGTGTGTGTGTGTGTGTGTGTATATTATATATATATATATATATATATATTCCATTCTCTGTTTAAACTAAGAAAAGTTATGTTACTTGAATTCAAATCAACATTTTAACATGTCAGATCAATCTCTAACAGCTCTAAAATAAATAAACAAACATAGTGCTGCATATTTGCGTAATGTTCTTAATATTTGGATCATTACTTTTAATACTACATGGGCTACTATTAATAAACACTCTGCCGAGATCACAAGTGGACCCGGGTTTTATACTGTCAGGGTCCATGACCGCAAACAGTTTCGAAGTATTCCCTGTTCTAAGAACATTCGATAAGTGAAAAACTTGGGATTTATTTATTCACTGTGACAGCGCGAGCTGAACCGCGAATCCCAAATAAAACAGATTTATTCATAATAATGAAAAATGGCGATATTTGCGCGACTATTTCTGACAAAACAAAATGTACAGACTACAATCAGCTGTATCCTGGAGTCAGGTCTTACCTGAAGCAACGCCGCTTTGTCCTCTGTCCTCTCTGCGCATTCCACACGTGGAAAGATGAACACACACACACACACACACACACACACTCACTCTCTCTCTCTCTCTCTCTCTCGCGCACACACACCACCGCTCCTGCAGTCTGCTGCTTCTCTTCTGCACTGCTGCTGGAACCTAACATGAAATCTGAGATTCCTGAACACCTTCCTCTGCTCAAACCTGGGCGTGGAAACTCTGGAGCATGATGTCCGTGCGACGAAAATGTTCTATCTGCAACAGTTGTGAGGGGAAACTGAGAACTGAGAAATTTGGGGATGTTTTGGTCAGTGACACAGCAAGTCTTCACATGATCCTCTTAACTTTAGCGAGGAGTTTATAGTATAACTGTGGTTGCCTACTGATTGCCCGGAAGGAGTAAAAGTATATTAATTTACAACAAATTCAACATCAGTGGGAGGAAACCATAGAACTCCAAGGAAACTAGTATTTCATCTGAGCTTGATGAAAGGATAAGGCAATGCAGCAGACCTTCATGCCTCTCCATCACTGTGCTTATCTATGTAACTTACGCAACCTGCATTGTATGTAATTAAAAATCGTTCATCCATTTTCTATACCAGGGGGAGAATGGAGCCAATGCTACAGAACTCAGAACACGAGGCAGGGGACACCCTGGACAGGGGGCCAGCCCATTGCAGGGCATAATTACACATGCATTCACACACTACAGATAATTTGGAAGTGCCAATCAGCCTACAGCACATGTCTTCAGACTATAGGGGAGAAAACTGGAGTAGCTGGAGGAAACTCCCGAAGCACAGGGAGAATATGCAGGTGGGATTTGAGGACCCAACCCTAGAAGTGCGAGGCAAACGTGCTAACCACTAAGCCACTGTGCCCCCTAATTAAAAAAAATATATATATATTTTAATTCAGTTTTTCATCACTATTTTGTTCTCTGTTGAATTGCAACACAGATGATGGATTTTTAGTTTTAGACACTAGTTGGTTTAATACCTGCAGAATCATAATTAATGTAAAAATCCACCCTGAAGAACTTACACATACGTTTATCTTATACATCTTCATACTTGTGATCTTCAGTGGAATCCAAGATTTATTTTATAATGAAATTCTTTCCTCTTCCTTCGACATTTAGAGCTATTGCCACTTTGGACATTCCCTACATTAGCTACAATGCTGTTAATCTATTTGGTGATTTTAATGGTGCAGTGGGTTTAGCCCTCGCTTTATCTCTATCTTCATTTCGGACCTCCTCATCTGTACACTTTGTTTAAACAGATAAGGTCCCAAAGCTTCAAATTTATTATTAATCCATGTCAACACCATCATCTGGTTGATTGCTAACCAGCCAAGCAAATTCTTTGCTGAAACTCAGCACAACCACATTGTTGAGACCAATTTTTACTGTTTTCACTATTTCTATGTTGGATTTCTCCTACAAGCTGGCAGTGAAATCTGACTGTTATCCATGTACAAATGGAGGAAATTTAAGACTATTATTACCCTCCACAGGAGTACTCAACCAACAAAGATCACTCCAAGAGCAAGACGTGTAATAGTCCACGAGGTCACAAAGGAATTCAGGGTAACTTCTAAGCACCTAAAGACCTCTCTCACATTGGCTAATGTTAATGTTCATGAGTCCATCAGGAGAAAAACAAGGGTGTGTACGGCAAGGTCGCAAGCAGAAAGTCACTGCTTTCCAAAAATAATATTGCTGCCAGTCTGCATTTGCTAAAGATCACTTATGGATACGCCAGAAGACTATCGAAAATGTTTTGTGGATGGATGAGACTAAACATGTTTGTGTAATGTTTGACCAAATTAGCATCACACTAGAAACTGTCCAGTGGAGAAATATTGATAAGCCAGGTTTTAAATAGGAGCGGGGGAAAAAAACCAAATCCATCCAGGTAATCAGGAAATGGAGATAGTTTTACTTGTCTATCAATTAAAAAAAACACCTGCTTGCACTAACATTGAAGTGTTACAGCCTGAGTTTGTTGTTGGGGTAATTGGCATCGAAGGGAACGCTGAAGGGAGGGACCAGATTTGTTGGAATTTTAAGCTTCTCAAACAGTTCACTTCAGCCCTCTGGCACCCGCTGGGTAAACTCAGTAAGGTAGGCTCCTATGGGGAGCTATATATGGGGGCCCCATATTCCCTTCTTGCATGACTGGGTACAACATAGTAATGAGTATATCCGAGTATTAAACTTGCCAGGTATTGCTGAAGAAAAGAATCAGGATCAATAAAACATTTAAACAGGATCCTGAGCTTTCACAGTCACAAGGTATAGCATAAAGAAGGTACAGCTATGAAGAATAGCCCATACATAGACTTAAATCCTGAAATTCTGTTTAAAAAATTAAAACAAATGTAAAGTATATTAAAAGAATATAAAGCATGGTAAAGCTCTAAACTCAATTCAAACTCATCTCATCAACCTCCAATTACAAATTATTACTCGTTTAATCAGAACACGGTCTAATAAATAGCATTGTATTCTTCGGCCCTGTCAACACAGGTGTGCTTACTTTAAAACCGGTAATAATTTAAACATCAACTCATTATGACGTGTAAATTCCAGAACGTGAGAGCAGCCTGGAAATTGTGCAGTGTTTATGGAATGATGACAAATGAGCTAAATACTTTATTTAAAATAAATCTTTTTAAACTATTATTAAAGTACATAATTAACAAATTATTACATCACCTAAAAATCAACCAAAAATCAATTACTCTTGTGTAAACAAAAATTCATAAGGCCACATGGAAACTCCTGAGTTTCAACTGAGAAACCTGGCTAAAGGTGCATGATAGAAATAAATAATTCAATCAAATTTCTCAAATTTCTAAACATTCTGATTAAAGTGTACACCATTAACATTTATTAAAAGAACTCTCATTTCACATCTCAGTCAAGGTGCTTAGTGAAGCATAGTTTTTGGTCCATTTATAGAGCAGATAAAAGCCTTTAATTTGGAAATTGTGAACATATTCCTCATATAAATGAACCAATGACTCAATGACTAAACTGCAGTGTTTCCCCTGTAACAGCCATCTCTGTTCCTCAAACACTGCTGATGCGAAATACACCACATGCTCAACGGGTCTCTGATCACCATGATCACCCTGTGGTTTTCTGCTTCTTCTGCTCGGAGTGTGTGTGAAACGCTTATGGTCTCACTTCATTTTATCCCTCATTATCTGCTTCAGAGCAATCATCTCTGGAAATAAGAAGAGGAAGCTCCATGTCTTGGTTTTCTCTGCCTGGCAGTGATCTTAATGTAGTTCCATTACCTAAAAATAAAACAAGCAAACATGTTTATATGGGAAAAGACTTGATCAGTGAAAACCTCTGTAATATATTTGAAAAAAGGATAATAAAAAAAATATCCTGGGGAAAATAATAACAGGACTAATGCTTAGGTCATTATTAGGGCTATATCAATACCGATACTATTATCTGGTATCTGTCTGATACTCTGTCTGTACAGGATTTTGCAGAGGTTCTTATTGTGATTGTGGTTCCCCCCCACCCAAAATGTGCGATGCACCGTGCAGAGTTTTTGAATTGGTGAAATTACAATAAACACAAAATTGTTTCGCAATGATTTTGGTTTGAAAACGAGACCTTTTAGCTGTACTCATGTTCGACGCACGTGAATCGAAGAGGGTTTTGGCTGAATGTGCGTTGTGATGACGTCACATGATGCGTCTTGCCCCAAATCTTCGGAAAAATCTGCGGTAATTTAGAAAAATTGCAAGCTCCTCGGAATATTACGGATTGCAGATTATTCTGATTGCAGAATTGCAAAATCCTGGTAGGAGTGCAATTAAAAATGTTCCAATACCAACATCCAATACCATGTGATATAAGGTAACATAAGCCTAGTGTACATTCTCACGCTAATGAACAGACGACACAAAATGACAGCAAGCACAGAAAATCAGTCTGCAACTGTGCTCTGTAAAAATATCAAGAGCAGCATCAATGCTATGAACTGCGTATATGCAGAGGAATTGGCTACGCAACTATGAAGTGTACACGAGCACGGAAAATGTCAGACATGAGAAAGCACTAACACTTCCTTTCCCCTCATGCACCAGGGTCTATATTTAAGAATTCATGGCACCTTGAGCTCATTTTTAAGGACCGTGCTTGTCGATATTGTTCTGCCACCCTCACACTCTCTATTAAAGATACTTCAACACCTTTCCTGCTAATTCTTTCTTATAAAAATGTCCCATTGTGTATTCTTGGCGTAGTCTAGCCATATAAAATACTGTAATTGCAGCATTCAAAGTCATAGTGTCAGGTTTATTTAAGCTGGCTGAAAAAAAAATGTTGGTATGTCATAGATAATAAATGGGGGGAAACAAACAAACCTTTGTTGTAGTATGTCTTGAGACCCACATGTAGTGAGATACCCGACAGACAAACAACAAACCCCAACCAGTTCACTGTGCTCATTTTGTCTCCCATAAATTCTACTGCAAGCAGCAAAGTGCACACCTCCTGTAAGAGATACAGAGAGAGGGAGAGAGAACAATACGTTAAGTTAAAGAGTCCATGAGAACTTTTCACTGCCGTTTATAATTAAATTTGGGTTTATTTAATTAGTTGGTGTTTTCAAGATGGTGGTGTAGAACAATGTTTAGACTCTCACACTCATGTTCAACTGGTGACTGTGAAGGCTATAGCATATGATTGAGAATAGAAATGTCATGATTGGACAAAGGTGATCAGTTAGAATAGCTTTGTATTGATTTGCAGTTATGTTTCCCTCTAAGGGGACAAGTGGACTCAAATCAAAATTCCCAAACTGCATTACAGAATGTTGTTGTATTTTTTCTTCCTTTCTTTAATGTGGATTTAGCCTGTCTGCCTAAGTTGAACAATACTTCTACATTACTTAGCCATATGCGTCTGATTTTACCTTTTTTACTGATTTTATCGGTTTTGTAGAATTAACCGAAGCTTTGCCTGACTGGTCTCACACACTACGTGCAAAAGAAGGAGCCAATGAATTACTTTTTTATTAACTACATTCTTTGCTCCGGCTGCAAAAATTTCATTTCACTAACTAATAATCGGTTTTTCTTAACATTAAGAAATATTTCTTAATTAATTATTATTCCTGAAAACATTAAGAAAAGAATACTGGATATTGAGCATGTTGCTTATTCATAAATGGCAGTGACACTCAAATGATTCACTAATGACTTTTCCCCCCAATTTGGTCTTGACCAATTCCCACCCACTAGCTCTCTCTCCCCTATCACATGACGGCTACTAACAGAGCAGGGTGGGTAAACGCATGCTTCCTCCAAGACACATGAAGGCAGCCAACTGCATCTTTTCAAACTGCTGCTCATGCTGTCTCACCGGGCGGCCTAACACCCTTAGAGGCAAGTGCTACTGGGCATACACGCATACACAAGCTCACGGAGCCCCACGATTGACTAATGTCGCTCCAATTGACAGGGGAGAGAGGGAGCTTGTCACCCTTCCCACCAACACAGTGCTTGGAAGCTATTTTAACAAAACATGTTTTTTACTATTTCACTAACAATCAAAGGTTTAATGCTAATTCCAATAAGTGTGTGAATTCACCTTAAAGATGCCTGCGATGGAAAGCGTGAGACTGGACGTACGGGAGACAAGCAGGAACTCAGAGAAACCGAGCCCAAAGGCTAGCGAACCTCCCACAAACAGAAGCAAGAGAGAGTAGAGCAGCGGATTGAGCTCATTCACCCGAAACAGCTTCTCTGTTGTACTCAGATTCAGCCCTGCACGTGCACACACACGAAGCAAAACAACCTGTGATGAACTGGGGTTTGCAGCATACAGTGTCATACTGTAGTTATAGAACATTTTTAAAGAGGAACATTATATAATTATATAAAGGGTATGAAAGTGAACAAAAAGGAAACTGAAACAGACAAACCCTCATTGAACATGAAAAGAGGAAACAGCCCCATGAACATGAGCGGCTGCAGGTGATACATGGTGTCTATAGGGTTCTGGAGCCCTGCATTGGGGGAAATCAAAAGAACATGCAGAACAACTTTAAAAGGTGTTGCTAATAATTTCTAAAGAAAACCCTATTAACTTTTACTCCAAGCTAGAGGGTTAAAGACATTACCCAAAGGCCTAACAGAGGCATGATAGTGTGAGGATTTGAATTCTCAAACTTCCAATAAGGAGGTCAGCAACTAGAAAGCAAAACCCACCCTGAAAAACATACTAATATTTAGAATTAACATGTGATCTTCAGTGGCATCGAAGATTTATTTTCTAATCAAATAAGTTGACTTTTTTTAGTTTAAGCTGACTTTCTTTGACATTTTGGTCAATCATTTGGTCTTCACTTCTACCTAAAGTGACTGATGCAACAGGGCTTTAGTCCAGCTCTCTCAAATCCTCATTTATGCATTCTGTGCAAACAGATAAAAGTCTGATGCTTAAATTTTCAACATCATTGTCATCTCTTAGATGTCTAACTAGCTGAACCAAATCTCTGTTGTCTTCCACGTATAACAGGAGTAATGAAAATACAGCACATCACAAATATTTAAAGTTTTTCCTCAAGGACTTATTCTTTAATCACCAAGCCAAAATTGCGCAGTGATTTGTACTAGAGTAATTTGAGGTTGTTGTTCTTTGGGGTCTGCCCACCCCTCAACACTCTCATTGAGCAAATGCTTTTAGTCAGACTCACCGAGCTCTGCTTTCTGTATGAGGAGCTGTGTAAGGGTCCAGCGGATCCCACCGATAAAGGAGGCCAGCAGGACCATGATAAAGCCCTCCAGGTTAAATTGAGTGGACTTAAGTGTAAACATAAATAATCCACCAGCTATCAGCAGCACTACCAGGATCAGGAATGGGTTCTGGAAAACAAAACAAACCAAAAAAAAATAAAAAATGAACTGCATGAACTAACTAATCTAAAGTCATGTCATGGCCTCAGAAGTCAAACACAGTGCCTTCACTCAAATCAAACTTCTGCTGCACTTTAATGTCTACTGCATGCCAGAAAAGACCAGATAAATTTCCAATGGGCTAAGTGAGGGGCCTTGCTTTTCCCCTTGAGCAGCGCCACCATGATTGTGCCACCATGTCAGGGGGGTGTCAACCATGGAAGCTGTCCAAGGCCCAGGACAGGTGAGGAGCCCTGAAGGGTTTAATAGTCCACCGACATAAAGAATAATATCTGAAAACGTCCATCTACTCAAATTATGATGGTCAAAAATCACATCACATAAGTTAGCAAAATTGTTTGGTCTAACACATTTTTGTGGTCTTCCACACCCACTGAAAATTAGTGGTTAATTACAGACATTTGCTCATATGTAGAGGCCTTTTAATTAGTGCACATGTGCTAAGATAACGCAGGCACAAAAGCAGAAAAACAGAAAAATGGTTAGTTTAAGGGAGTGTATAGCAATGCTGAATATCCAATTTAAACGAGTTATAGTTTGATCATGCGCTACAGCCTCTTACATTTCGCAGGTTTTGTGTGCATTTCTTTGGGGGTGCATTTTGATTTTGATAAATGGCTTGTCCATGCAAAATGCATGTCAGGCCTGTCCCTGAATCATGTTTCATTACAAAGAAAGTAGTCCAAATAACAAGCAGGAACTAGGAGCACAAAAACACACACGTGTGAGCTGATGTGTTAAAATATGGGAGCTGTCACCCTCCATAGCTGATAGCATTAGGAAATCAGAGATCGAGTAACAAATCTGGAAAAGTAAGTAAATAAAAAAATAAATAAAAATGTAATACAAAATCAATGTAACATTCAGAATATATTAGAGTCAAATGAAAGGCTCACCGGTTCCTCCAATTTGAAGAGCAGGGAGAAAAAGAGAATGAAGAGCACAGCAGAAGACTTGGTCATTGTGTATCTGCAGGAAACACACACTGATGAGATGTTTTTAAAACACATGTACTGTTTCAGTCATACGTACTAACCTAAATCTGTCACACTGATGTTACGTACAATGTATACTTACAAAAACATTAATGCAAACGAACATCCTAACACTTGCACATACAGTCCACTCCAAAAGTGTTGGAACAGAAAGGCCAATTCTACTGTTTTTGCTATACATTGAAGACATTTGGACAGAATATAATGTGTGGGTTCAAACAAAAGGTGCCATGTTCTAAGTTGTTGAACACATCTAGATGTAATGTATATGAGGAAATGAAAGCTGAAATCTCATACCCATCTTTTGATTTCAAACTCAAATGTTTTCAGTGTATAGCGGAAACAACTGAATTGGCCTTGCAATTCCAATACTGTCAAAGGGGACTGTATGTAGTATTTAGAAACGCTTTTGTCCAAAGCGACTTACAAATAAGCAAAGCGATATATCAAGCAGAGAACAATACAAGTAGTGCTACTAATAATACTAATACTAATACCATTAATGACTTGAACCAAACATGCTATGAGTCATGGGTGGCAGAACAGGAGTGCTGAAGAAGTACAATGTATTCTGGATATCTGGACCGATGAACACAAAAAAAAGCTTGATAAAGGTTATATAATTATAGCTACCCCCGCCCCCCTCCCATCATTTACATTATTATATCATTAGTTTATTCTTTATCATAGACTCAATTTTTTTCACTTTTGCAACTAGATTTCTACCTCTAGCTCTTAACATACACCCACGACCTCTTTTTTGGTTTCTAATCTGCTTAATTATATGCTGCATGCAACCAAGTCAGATCAAACAGAAAACAAGCTGAAAGTAACAGCGGCACAATGATTCAGACTGCGCGATCCTTGAGAGCTAAATTTCTGGTTATAACCCGCCCAATACACAAACATACTCACAGACTGATATTGATGAAAAGGAAGCTCCAATTGGATAGTCCAATGTCCAAAGCAGTAGCCAGTGCTGAAAGACAGCAAAACTGATTTTAAACAAACAGCCTAAGTTCTCAGAGTGACTGTGCTAAGTGCTGCAACATGAACAGTAAATGTATGTTGCTTTTGTGATTACATTGTAAGGACATAAAATGAGTACATTGGGGAATTAATGGTCATCTAAAGCAGTGGTCCCAAACCTTTTTTGCACCACGGACCGGTTTAATATCAGACAATATTTTCACGGACCGGCCTTTAAGGTGTGGCGGATAAGTACAACAAAATAAAATGATACGACTGGCATAAAAACTGGGGTATTTTTTAAATATGATAATAAATGTGAATCCAATGTGAAACCACATCTTTATTAGCTTTTCCCCTTCGCAGAGAAACTTTCCAGAGATGTTTGTGTTTTACTCATTTTGCTAGCTTGTGGGTTTATTTTTAGCAGTAACGTATCATGTGACCGAGACAAGCGTCTTGACATGCGTCAAGAGCGAGTCATAGACGGTCATTTTTCTAAATAAAACATAGTTCAGACTTAGATAATAAATAAAACGGAAATAATGCAAGTTATTTATTCTTTCTGTGTGGCCCGGTACCAAATGACCCACGAACCGGTACCGGTTCGCGGCCTGGGGGTTGGGGACCCCTGATCTAAAGGGAATTTGATATAGACTTGCCATGATATCATAATTTTCAGACCAGTAGGGTTTCCCTAGTTCAAACAAGTACTACAAGTAATACAAGTACTAGCGCTGATTGGACGCTAGATAGTTTTGATGCCTTGGTAATTAACTTTCAATGCAATCATTTAATTTCATTTTATCATGAGTCGCAATCTATTCATTAGGCAACTATACACTATTTAAGGCTGTACTATTCGTTAATATATGTATATGTTAGCATAGTACATAGTATAGGAACTGTTGTTATTAAGTAAGTGTCATTCATAATGTTCCCCCCCTTTAAACCGGTGTAAAATTTCATACCGGTATCGTCCATCATAACCGGTATGACAGTATACCGTGGCAAGCCTAATTTGATATTCAAGTACTATTAAACTACATTCTTTAGACATTACTGGTAAATTGCTTGACAACTCACGGCACACAGTCACAGTCAGCATGGACTTTGATCTAGTTTAAAACATGAACATGATTGGACTACTTATCTTATCACACTCACCTTAACTTATAACCAAGTGACCAAAAACATGGCTGATGAAAAGCCCAGGTTTATGTGCATGTATCGTACCTGTTGGTGCCACCTTGTAAATGTAGTCCTTCCAGCTTAGAGTGATTCTAGGTTTCCGTGTCCAGCACTGCATGGCACACCGTGTCATCGCAGAAAGACAAAATATGATGATGAGGTGGAACAGGGTCATGAACAAAGGATAGTGGAAGTCCTATGAACACATAGAGAACACAGAGCTGAGAACAAGGACTACAGGAAATAAATAAACAAACAAACAAACAAAATGTCCAAGCAACTATATCAAATAAAGTCAAATGGTTCCAAGTGTGTTGAAATTTGAAATGGTCAGTCTTTATATTTACAGCAGCAGGTCTTAGAAAGATATGCCTTGTATTCCTCACCTTCATCAGCCACTTGTTGTAGAAAGTGATCCCGATGGAGAAGACATAGAAGAAAAGGACCAGGCCTACAGTGCGGAGAGCCCGACAGACGATGGACATTGGGTATGCCATCCCGAGCTTCTGCTCACATCCAGGCTGCAGGAAGGAGACTAACTAAAAGAAAATGGGAATTTATAGACCAGTCACAAAACAGTAATACCCATTACGCGCAGTCTGTACTGTGCTTGTACTGTACTTGCTGGTTTGACAATATCTAGGCTAAATTGTTAAAGTGTTTAAACATTGATAGTACTTAACATTAGATCACATTAGCAATAAATATGACTTACATTAGATAAATATATGATTAATAAAATGAATTTTCCAGTAGAACTGAGTACTGCAGGTCAGCTAGAAGACTAGGAAGACATGTTTGTGTATGCTCTAATGCATTTAATACTACTACTACTACTACTACTAATAATAATAATAATAATGATGATGATGATGATGATGTGTGGTTTGGCCACTGGTCAATAATGGAATCCAACAGCTGTGCTGAAAATGAACTTTGAGAACAACTATTTTGGCAAGTAAACTCAACACTCACTCAACACGACCAGCTGCTATACACGTGTCCTTTTCAGATCCATGAACGTGTCTCCGGATGGGTGAGGACCATATGCTTAATGGTAGATATTTGTACTGGAAGTTCTCCTACCTCACTCGTAGCAGTTTCCTTTCCAGCGGGGAAAAAAGAAGGTTGCAGTTCAAATATCAAGTTACCATAACTGTCCCTGTGCCTCCACGCAGTCTAAATCACTACTGTTAATGAAGCTACGGCGCATCCACTCGCCATATCCGAACTCATAACCTGCGCACTTAATAACAAGCTGCTCTCTCTTTAGGTGCACTACATAGGGAGGAGAAAAGAGTGGCTTCTCGACCAATAATAGTGCACTAAATTTCCAATAAGGAGCCGTTTAGATTTCAGCCATGTTGCTCGTGCAGCAGGTACGCTCCAGTGACGTGTCCATGCAGCGCACTCTGGGATACATTGACCCTAGCATATTACTATTAATTATTCATCATTAACAGATTGTCGGGAATTCAGGAGTGTTTTACAGCGGTTTTCTGTATATTTATTTATTTATTTAAATAATAATAACCTGAACAATTAAAAATATCACATACATAAGTGGCGGTTCTCTACATAATAGTGACAAGAAACAGGAAGTGCCCTTGTTGTGTTTTTTTTGGGGGGGTGTTGCCAGGTCGCCAGGTCTGATAGGTTTAACATATAAACCGACTGTGTGTGAACTGTGTGAGAAGATAAAATAGTCTATCAGTTGTAACATGGTCTTGTAACTGCAGTAAGGTATGTTAAGTTTTTTTTTTTATTTAAGACTAGCTTTACTCTATGAATGTGCTTGTTATGTGTCAGAGGATGGTTTATGAAAGTATATAGAGAGTGTTTTAATACTGCTTTCATAAAAAATGTTTTGTAGACACTACAATATTAGTGTATAGTGTGTATGTTTTACAATATGTTTTTTTTAACTTGTAAAAAATTTTAGGCTGGTCACTTTTTTTTGTTTTGTGCTATGGTTGGAAAATGATTATTTATGCGTATGCTTGGCAACCCGTTCAACCGGAAGTCGGAAGTTCACCCAGTGGTTGTTTGTGACTGCTGCGTTCGAGCGTGTTGCTACAGAAACTTGGTAAGTAGCTTTCTTTAAATTCAACAGCGTGCGTGTTATTGATACAAACATCTTATATATATATATATATATATATATATATATATATATATATATATATATATATAATTAATTTGTGACTGATTAAATAACTCAATGTTTACAGCAGCTGTTTAAAGGCTCCTGATTCCAACATGGCGGAGGAAGACGACGATCCCGGCTTTGATGAGGAGTTGGATGAAGGGGGAAACGGTGCAGACGCGGGTCACGGCAGAAGGAAGAGATTGTTCTCGAAAGAGCTTCGTTGTATGATGTATGGCTTCGGCGACGACCAGAATCCGTACACAGAGTCCGTGGATATTCTGGAGGACCTGGTGATCGAGTTCATCACGGAGATGACCCATAAAGCCATGTCCATCGGACGCCAAGGCCGCGTTCAGGTGGAGGATATCGTCTTCCTCATCCGGAAAGACCCGAGAAAGTTTGCGAGGGTGAAAGATCTGCTGACGATGAACGAGGAGCTCAAGAGAGCCAGAAAAGCCTTTGATGAAGCCAACTACGGCTCCTGAACTGTCCTGTACAGTGTTGTCGGCAGCTTCATCAAACTGACTGCAAGGATGAACATGCTGCAGGAGCGTGTGTGCTGAGTTCATTGGAAACTTTACTTTTGATGTGTTTTTTTTAATATACTTTTGCATAAACCGTATACTTGAAATAATCAAACATTTCTCATATTAGTTCATCAGTGAACCGCATAGATATTAATCAAAGTATGTTGACCAATAAAGCATGTATGAAATGCTGAACAAAAGTTTTTTTGGTTTTTGTTCCCCATATAATGCATAGACATGCACATCATTACGTTCCTCAAAAACAAAGCATTATTTTTTTAACTCATTGATCTAAACTTGATAAACTAGTACCGATAAAGGATACCAAATGCAACCTAAAACATTTGAACCATGCCGCTTGAATGTATCCGCTAGGTCTTGAAACACACCGTTGCTGCATCCCAATTCACATGGTTCTATTATGCACTCAAAGTGTGTACTAATAATCTTTTAATAAACTAATAATTATTGTGAAGGAAAAAGTAGATCCTCTTGAGTGTGTGGAAAAGCAGTATGCAAGAACTGGGACTTACTAAGACGTCATGTTACAGAAGATAATGTTGTTTTCTAGTTACATTTCAGCCTTTCTTCGTTCTTTTTTCCTTATATAATTGAACTTACCATTCCCATGATTTATTTACACCTCTAAAATGCTGCTGTTTTACACAGCATACACCCATTAATGTTATGTGACAGTAAAAATCTTTGGTTAGTGTTCAACGTTTAAGTTCTTACACTTAAATCCTGAGGACGCATCCCAGGTGTTCCACTCGTCCACCATATTTGCTGGTTGAATTTGATGACATGAACCGTCACCAAATTCCTCCCTTGCACAAGGAGCTGTAGGAAATATTAGCTGGGAAAATGTCCACTCTTCGAAAATCTACTGGAAATAGTAGACAATCCAGGTATGTTTGGGATGCTCATTTCAGCACGCTTTGGAACACACTTATTTTCATCTCGGATATTATTTAGGACAGTGGCTCCCAACCCCCGGGCCGCGGACCGGTACCGGTCCTTGGGTCATTTGGTACCGGGCCGCACACAAAGAATAAATAACTTAATTTATTTCCATTTTATTTATTAACTGAGTCTGAACGATGTTTTATTTTGAAAAAAAAAAGACCGGATTCTCTTCGTTACATCCATCTATGACTCACTCTAGACGCATGTCAAGACGCTTGTCTCGGTCACATGATACGTTAAGCGTTAGGGGGCAGAGCGGATGTCACTCATGTTATGTTGTTGGCGTGATGTTACTAGGACACTGCTAATAAAGTTGCGATTTCACATTGGATTCACGTTTATTATTATATTGTTTAAAAAAATTAATAAAAACCCAGTTTTTATGCCGGTCCTATCATTTTATTTTGTTGTATTTATCCGCCACACCTTAAAGGCCGGTCCGTGAAAATATTGTCTGATATTAAACCGGTCCGTGGCGCAAAAAAAGTCATGCAGAAAGTTTGTGGACCGCTGATTTAGCACACTATAGACAGTTAAGATAGTGGACAAATTGGGATGCAGCACTTGACTTGTATGCTTTTTGTGTTTATATTTGCTTCTTTGGCTGATGCTTTTATCCAAAGGGATTTACATTTAAGACAGTTGAGATTTAAGGATCTTTTTCAAGGATTCAACGGTGACAGTTTTACAGTGCTGGGATTTAAACTCCCAACCACCCAGTTACTATCAGTATTTAACCACTGAACCACTATCTCCTCTCTAACACTGGTTTAGCTTGATATTCGGAAACCCTGACCTACGTACACTAGCATGAGGATGTTTTTGATTGAGACTACAAAGCATTTATTTAAGTCACTTGGATAAATGGGTCTGCTAATTGATGTGAATGTAAATTCAAGTCAGAGGTTTAACATAAAGATGCCAATTGTATTTGTTACAAAGTGTGGAGAAACAATGGATCTGCTCATGATCAAAAACATACAGCTCATCTGTGAAGCATGGTGGTGGTAGTGTCATGGCTTGGGTTTGCATGGCTGCTTCTGGAACAGGCTCACTAATCTTTACTGATTAAAGTAACACTTTTTTTTGTGCGTGCAGATGTCTGATTCCCTGAAGCCCATTCTATGACCCTTGTAATGAGTTCTATGGATTATTTAGTATTGTATCAGGTGCAGACTAGAGTTATTAGCTATGAGGAACATGTTCTGTAATACTTGTTGCCAAAAGTCTTCTCTAGGTGTGACTGCTCAGTCATGGGAATGAGGATCATATGGTAATGATGAAAAGGTGTTGTTTTGACATGTGTTTAAGGTGCGTAATGCATTTTTCTACCCATGCAGAGATGTTTGTTATCTTAAATGTTTGTGAAGTCAGGGTTGTGGCATATGGGAGTGTGTTCAGTTAGTTAGAGTGGTGAATTAATTGTTTTATAAAATTTCCTGCAAGCTGTTGAAGTCGCTGCACTTTGTTGGAGATTTGAAGCAGGGGTGGCATTTGATAGATGTACTGAAGTCTGAGATACTGATTTTATTGCATAGTGCCTGATCATCTAGCCAATTCTCATTTATCTGACTGGGGTTTATCCATTTGATTATATATTGGAGTTGGATTGTGAGGTAATATTGTTGAAAGTTCATAGCATCAAGTCATCTCTGATATTTGGGTCTTTGTAAAGTGGTCATGTGTGCTTAATTTTTCTATAGTTCAGTGGCCCGTCGTCAATTATTCCTTACGTAACACACACCTTAATGTAACTATGACATTAAGTCCATGTTATCTTCTTAGCTTTTCAAAAAGGTCATAGTTATTTTTGATAGGTTATGTTGTCTTACCTCAGTCCACCCAGTCCCGCTGCTCGCGCTTCAAAGTTTATAATGGTTTTTGGACAAGACAGACATTTGGAGATTTATGTTGCGTAGAGTAGCCTACCATATCCACCTGGGCTAAATGTTGTTTTTTTTCATTCTCAAAATCTAAAGAATATGAATAATTACATCTACTTAAGTGAAAAGAAAGTACTAGTGAATTGTTATTAGCTATTTGTCAATATTGGCAGAAAGTGAATAAAAATTAAAAAAAGATGAGAAAATTATGGGGGTTTCATTTGTGTTTGGATTGTTCGTGCATGTAATAAACATTTTTACAAATTGTACTATTACATGTACAAACAATCTGAACAGAAAAAAGAAATTTATATATATATATATATATATATATATATATATATATATATATATATATATATATATATATATATATATATATATATATATATATAAGAAACATTGTCTAATTAAACATTAAAAGTAGAACAGTCCAAATGGATAGGTTTCAGTTTGTTCATTAAAAAAAACCCCAATATATCCCAGAATCTAACAGAAAATGCTGTAGTTTTACTTTTGTAACAGGTCTACTTTAAAATATGAACAATTATGGGTTTTTAGTCTTTAATGATTAAAATGACTGAAGGCAAAATTTTGAATCTGTAAAAATTAAAAAGTTCCATTCATGTGCATGTTCAATGTTCCAGGGCTAAAAGCAAAGCATGGGCCTCAGCTAAAAACAAAATTGTAGTATAAACTTTACAGTCAATAAAGTTCATAAAGGAACCATGACAACAGACCAGGTTCTAATATGAACACTTTTGCCACAACAAAGTTTCTAAAAAGAACTGGTAATACATGCCAAATAATCTAGGGATCGTTATAGATCCTGTAAGTTCCATGTTGAACCTTTTTGATAGTTAGACGTTCATATTTGCACTTTCAAGTAATTTTTTGAACTCCAAAGGTTGAACCTCTTCTATAAGTATAACTTCCTTTTTTTTCTTCAATTTGTATTATTTGTACAGCTCTTGGCTTGTACATACTGTTAGTAGTGTCTAAATAACTATTGTTTTAAATTGGAAATGACTGTAGAAGGTATACCAAATGCAGTTTTGACTATTGCATGGTTTAATTTTGAGTCTTCTTTGACAAAGTAGCAGCAACCATTCATTTAAATAACCAGAAATCTTAAACTTTATTTGTTTCAATGACACTGGGGGGAGAAAAAAAGAAAAAAGCTTTATTGGCAACCTCCTCAAAACAGAAATTTACAAACATCAGACCAACTAAATAGGAGCATGTGTTTTATTTTTTTTATTCTGTTCTTTCAAGCATTTGTTTAAATATGGTGACGTGTTAGAGGTTTTAGCATTGGTCTAGGCAGCGATATCAAGCTGCTGATCTAGACTAACTGTGGACTAAAATGCCCAGCCATGTGCGGTCTCCCACAGTATGAGCTGTTGATTTCGCAATGTAATATAATGGTGCTGCAAACCACACACCATTGCTTGGCTCTTCTGCTCTTTTGCAGGAACATGCAGGGTTCTCCATGGAGCATGAGCATCATGTGTTGCACCTTAGCAGACCTTATTCGGATGTTCGTCTGTATGTCTGTTGAAGCGGCATAGTTGTCAAGATGGATGATGAGAGGCAACGGACCAGATGGTAAAGGGTCATGAGTGAGTTTAAGGGGATGGGATTGAGTTGACAGGGGGGTCAAAGGGTAGAGGAATGTCCATGAGTCTCTGTTTTACTGCACATTCTCCATCATCTTGAGGAATTCTGGGAAAAAACCCCACACACAATCTTGTTAAAAGATTATGAAGTCTAGGTCTATGCATAAGAGAACATCCTCATAAAGCATTCATTTAATAAGAGTCTATAATACACTAATTCTTGACTTATCAAAGGCACAATCATTCACAAAAGGTGTCTTACCATCAAAGTCCAGCATGCCATCAGAGTTTTTGTCTCCATCCTTCAGCAGCTCATCAATCTCCTCATCTGTGATAGACTCGCCAGTGCTGCGGATGATCTCGGCGAACTCATCTCTGTCAATGTAGCCGTCGGCGTTCCTGTGAGCAAATAGAGAGTAAGATGCAAATAAGATGCTGGATGATCTTCTTTTTTTTTTTTACTGTAAAAGACACACAGTTGTATTATGGTACATACTTGTCAAACACACGGAAGCATTCTGCCAACTCTTCCTCACTCTTGCCGGCCTGGTCCTCCTTTAGGAGCCTCACCATCATGACCAAGAACTCCTCAAAGTCAATAGTACCGCTGCCTAGGATTTAACAACATAAGGCCATTGTTACCAATGTACACATAGGCTAGCAGGGCTGAAGGACTTTTTACAGTGTTCTTTTGTGTCTTATTGAATGTTGTAGGTTCACTCATTCAGGGATTTTAGAGTGTTAATATTTGGCGTTGTGAACCTAAAAAATTTTTTTATAATAAGATGTGTGCAAAGTGGTGTCATGGTCTGTGTTTTTTTTTTTGTTTGTATGTTTGTTTTTGTGACAGTGTTGGAAATCTCATCCTATTATCAAAGTGGAATAAAGTTCTAATTGTCATTAGCCGGATTGACTGTTCATTTAAATTACATTGTTTTAATCCAAACTCAAAAACACATAGGGCTATAAATAATATCAACTTGGACCTCATGTGTTCTGTGGATGGAAAGGTCATGAATGAAAAGTTGCATGGGTTCTAAATAGTTCATCAAATAAATATGTACCAAGACACTCAGTGGATTTATTTATTTATTACAGCTTTTTTTTTTTTTTGCCTGGCTGCAAAAAAAAAGGCTGAGAGCCCCTGACATAAAGTAAAGTATGTCTGGTCGTCCTTACCGTCCTCATCGACCTCCTCAATGATTTCATTCAACTCCTCTCTGGTTGGATTCTGACCCAACATCCTCATCACGGTACCCAACTCCTTGGTGCTGATGTCGCCGCCACCATCGGTATCAAACATATCGAAGGCAGCTTTGAACTCTGTTGTGAAACGGGACATACGATAAGGGTTTACTGCAATCATAAAATATATTCAGTGGGAATAAATCGCATTGTTTTCCACTCACCGGCGAGCATCTCCTCGCTCAGGTAGGAGCGGGCCTCCTGTTGCGCGTCAGTCTACAAAACGGCATGACAGAAAGTTGTTCTTATTAATGTTTTTCTTTGTTTGATCTATCCATCTTTCTGTAGGTCTATGTGCAGCAATACGATGGTTGCAATGAAAGAGAGGGCACATTACTGAAATACGCACCAACTAGGATTTTTATGATTTTTTTAAATTCCACAATTGTGCATCCTTATAATCACTTCACAGATGATGATTAATTAGAGTAAAAAAATAGTTTTCATGGCTTGTCATGACTTGTGGCTTGTCATGACATCTGAGCCAGGTAATTAACAGTGCCCCAATATGAAGGAAAGTATGTTCTCTATTTTTAAAAATGTTTATTCAAATCTGCTTATTCAGCAGCTGCGTAAAACTTATAAACCACTGCGCACAAGCAGTTGGTGAAACCTTTTGCTATTTTAGGGATGAACAGGTTTTATCTTCATAACTCTGTGCCTGTACATGGTAACTCCGAAACAGAACTCCTGGAATGTGTCGCCTAAGCATGTCACCCGCTCACATACCAAGTCTGCTGACCGAGTCTGGATCAAGTGGCACTTTGGCATCACTCTTCCATCCTCCTTGATTTTTTTACATTAGGACTACAACAGCTGTCATATTCCATAATGAAATGATATCTTTCAAATACAAAGTTACATTTTACTTTTAATGGCCCAAAAACCTGGCAAGTATAGGCCCTATACATTTTCCCTGTTATTTTTCTAAAGCCTGAAATAGGCCTACTCAGACTTGCACTGACAACCCCACCGATACATGCTTTAATCATGAAAGTATCCTACCCCCCAACCCCACCCGCACACACACACACACACACACACACACACACACACACACACACATATATATATATATATATATATATATATATATATATATATATATATATATATATATATATATATATATATATATATAAAGTAGATAAGGCAATATTGGATGCCACAATTTCCCGTCAATTAAACTGAAACCACTTACAAAAGAAATGCTTCCTCTCTATAATTTACATATTCAATTTTATTTTGTCTATAAGCCATTAGCAATCCTAGACACATTTATTTTTGTTTCATGCTTGATTTCTGTGATCTCTTACCATGGTTGTGGATTTGTTTTCCCAACTATTATCCACCAATCAAGCCCAAAGGAGTGGTCAATCCGTGTGCACCCCAACAGATAGACTAGACGTCAATGGAGAGTTCAGACACACTTTAAACAGGTCGGGCGAGGCCACGCCCATTTGCCGTCAAAGACCATCCAGATACACGGTGTTGAACGCGTTTCTGAAGCCACGCCCACCACGGATGGCCAGAATTAGAATGTTGAACTTTTAGGGTTCTGAGGAGCCTAAATCTAAATCTGAAATGTCACATCTACAAGGGTGGAAGAAAAGTCACTTGTTTTTGACAGGGGGAGAAAAGAGCAATTCTTACATCTTCAGGCAGTTAAAAAAGAGGGGATGTTAAAGTGTTAAATAAGTAGCAAATTATCAAAGGGGTCTGTTAGTTGTGATAAGAGTTTGGAGATGATATGTAATAGTGTCCTTGCCCCCCAAGTTACAGAGTAGGCCTACAAAACTACCAATTGGTAACTGTTTTATTCATCCATTAATAACTGCTTTATCCTGGTCAGGGTTATGGTGGATCCATAGCCTCTTCTAGGAGCACTGAGCACAAGCTAGGAATACAGTGTGGATAGTATGTGAGATGCAATTACACAAAAAAACTAGTCTATTTTTACTGACCAAGGAAGGAGTTTGAGAACTGATGCATCCAAGCAAAGTGAAAACTGGGAGCATTTTCATACTGAACAGAAATTGGATTTCACTTCATGCTTTATGCTACCCAGCCATGATTTGATCAGACTACTGCAATGCTCTAAGGACAGTCCGCTAGTAAAGATAACTAAACAGTGTAGCATGTTGTCATGGTTGGTATTTGCTATTTCTACGAATAATATGCTAATTGGATTATTTGTTAGGTGAACATAAACTCATGGGAGGTACTCCGCCTTGTGCATTGAGCAGAAATAAACCTCAGTCCAAAAGTGCTGTCATGCAGAAAGTCAGTGTGCCCTGAATAGCAAATGATATTAATTCTATGTGAGGATGTCTCAAGCAACGTCCCACCCTTTCCAAAGAAACAGTGCAGGTAACTAACTCAAGACATCACACTCCTTGTATGGCATGTGTTTCCTGAGTGGGTAGTGTCTATTGGAGAATTAGACATGTGTGTATGTTTTGTGAGGTGCAGCTAAAATCTAATAGGGTGAGAAATGGGAGGAGGTAAAAATCATATACCCTGCATCAGAAGTGCAATGTTTTAAAAAGAGAATTTGAGGGTGGTGTGCACCATACGCGTAATAGCAACCTGTTGTAAAGCATCGTAATATTCCACAAAGAGGACACTCATGAAGATGGTGCCTGAATCATCATTCATATGAGAGGAAGACATGCAAATGCAAAGGATCCTATGACTAGGCAGCACAAAGAAGAGAAAAAAATGAACACATTTTGGGTTTTACGTTCCCCTGTTTCATTTTGGATGAATATAGTCACAACACACAACCTAATGTGCTGTTTCGGTAAGTTTAGTCTCTGGGGATCAACGGTAAACTCTTCGCATAGTAACATGAATGGCTGTATGAAGATCCCTGAAAGTCTTTTACTTCAGAAGGTAAGTACAGGTGGAGAAAACTTCAATATTACCTTTAAAAACCTAATTGGACACAAGGACAAGGACCATGCTGTTAATGGTTATAGTGGAAGAAGCAAAGGAGCACTGGGGAAGGACAAACCATGGAACCTCTCTGTACAGCATAATGTCAGAAACCTGATTATCTTTGATTATGATGGACTGAAGAGTTCTGATAAGATAGGAGCATTGTTTAATCACATTATTTACAGTATTTTTTTAATAGTAATATCTGCTTCTGCTATTCAAACTGAGAATGACAGTTGTCATGTAGTGACACAGAAAATCTTAGAAAAAGCACTTCATTGCACAAACTTCTGAACATGTACTGTAACCAATAAATGTTAGGACACCTCATTTATCATGACACCAAAGACATAAACGTACACTGAGTCTGGTTTATTTAGGAACAGTACAGGGTGGGCATGTAGGGCAAAAGAAGGGTCAAGTTTTCAAGGAGTGGTAGATCATATGTCATTAAGAAGCTGGAGCATAGGAGCAATGGGGCGGAGGCGGGGGTGAGGGTGGGTGGGGTGACAGTGAATTCCACGTAAAGGGTTTGATTGTTATTTATAGCCTTTCCTCTGTCCCAAAGAGAAAGTTCCAGAAGGATATTGCCACTGTGTTCTCCCATCCATTCCACATTGTCCATGAGACAAGCTTTCTTCTATGACTTTTGCCAGGTTGTTTCATGAAGTTTGTTGAATTATAATTGGAGGTTGAAGATGAAAGGGTGGAATGTGGCATATTTACTGAATGTTCTCCATCATTTTCAAAAACTCTGGAAGAGGGAAAAAAAGATAATTACACTGATATTATTGCATCGTTGCCATCCATGAATGAATTTCAAAAGTTTATTGTGTATTATTGCATCTTTTGTAGTGTAAATATTATGGAAAACCAAAATATGGCATATGTAATTCCAAGATTAAATGACCTTATGATTTTACTCTTGAATACTTACTAGACAGAGAGAAGAGAGAGAGAGAGAGAGAGAGAGAGAGAGAATGTATGATGTGTTTTTGTAGCATGTGTTTTTCTGTTAAGATATCAGAATGCAAATATAATTTGTATTTATTCAAATTAAATACACAGTAAAAATGAAATAAGAATTAGCTTTGTGTGTGTGTGTGTGTGTGTGTGTGTGTGTGTTTACATGACTGGTGTTCATTTTACCATCAAAGTCAATTTTGCCATCTTTGTTTGTGTCACCATCTATCATGAGCTCTTCTATCTCCTCCTCTGTTATTGGCTCTCCAGTGGAACGTAGGATGTCAGAAAACTCCTCACGGTCAATGAAACCATCTCCGTTCCTGTTTTTTCATTCCACAAAGAACAGCAGTGAAACCCCACAAAAAGCACACATCCTTATTATAACTAGTCACTGGAAACTGTTCCATTTTATAAAACTAATCAGAGATGGACAGAATGAAAGGGTTTGAACAGTGTTCATCACTAGTCACCGTTCACATCATCGCACAGTGCACAGTTGCCCAATTGCCAGATGCAGCATAAAATTAAGATAAAAAAATATCACCTGGTAGAAATTCAATGTATTTGCTTTATAATTTAATGATGTGATTTGGACTGTGATGTTTCATGCTTATCCTGCCCTTATACATGTAATCTTAGCTTCAAGCATGAGGATCTTAACATCAAGCACTAACCAAAACAGTGCATTCAATATCAGGTGTGACCCCCTTGTGCAGCAATAACTATAACTAAATGTTTCCAGTAACTGTTGATCAGTCCTGTACATCAGACTGGAGGAGTTTTAGTCCATTCCTCGGTACAGAACAGCTTCAACTCTGGGGTGTTGGTGGGTTTCCTCACATGAACTGCTTGCTTCAGGTCCTTCCACAAAATTTCTATAGGATTACCGTCAGGACATTGATTTGGCCATTCCAAAACATTATCTTTATTCTTGTTTAACCATTCTTTGTAGAACTACTTGTGTGCTTGGGGTTGTTGTCTTGCTGCATGCAGTGTTTTCCTTCCTCCAAACATAACAGTTCTCATTTAAACTATTCATCCATCTACAAAAAAAAAATTCCAATAGACTTCTGGCTTGTCGATGTGATGTTAAGCAAATGCAGACAGGCAGCAATGTTCTTTTTGGAGAGCAGTGGCTTTCTCCTTGCAACCCTGCCATGCACACCTTTGTTGCTCAGTGTTCTCCTGATGGTGAACTAATGAAAATTAACATTAGCCAGTGTGAGAGAAGCCTTTAGTTGCTTAGATGTTACCCAAGGTTCCTTTGTGATGTCGTGAACTATTACACGTTTTGCTTTTTCTTGGTGAAACACTCCTGAGGAGCGTAACAATAGTCTTAAATTAAGAGTTTGTAGTCCAAAATCTTAAGAGATGATTTTGTAACCTTTTCTAGCCTGATGAACACTCTTTTTCTCTTTTTCTGAGGTCCTCATGAATCTTCTTTGTTCATGCCATGATACCCTTACACAAACATGTGTTGTGAAGATCAGACTTAGACAGATCCCTGTTCTTTAAATAAAACAGGGTGCTCACTCACACTGATTGTCATCTCACTAATTTAATCTTCAAATTAACTGCTAATCTCAAAGGTTCACATACTTCTCCACTCACAGTTATGTAATATTTTATAATTGTCCTCAATAAATAAATGACCAAGTATAATATTTTTGTCTCATTTGTTTAATTGGGCTCTA
The DNA here is from genome assembly GCA_012411365.1 of Ameiurus melas. Classification (NCBI taxonomy): domain Eukaryota; kingdom Metazoa; phylum Chordata; class Actinopteri; order Siluriformes; family Ictaluridae; genus Ameiurus; species Ameiurus melas. The sequence continues at coordinate 11,844,399 of CM022768.1, read as the reverse complement.
CTTAAAATCTTAAAATTGTATATATATATATATATATATATATATATATATATATATATATATATATATATATATATATATATATATATATATATATATATATATATATATGTGTGTTGTGTATATGTGATATCAAACTGTAAATTTGTGATACACACATTTATATTTAATTAATAAAAATATTGGATTGGATTAAATCCAATCCAAGAAGTGGTTAGCATTGTGACTGGCTAAATTTTGTCCAGAAGCCAAAGACCTTATGCAATTCCTGACTCTGTGGTAGAACCATACAAAAACATTTAAGTTAAAAAATCTTTCTTGACCCCTTGTTGAATAAACGCAATTCGTCTATACAGTGACTGATATCTCTGTAAAAGTAGTTTGCATACTTGTCAAAGATACGGAAGCATTCAGACAGCTCTTCCTCGCTCTTGCCTGCCTGATCTTCTTTCATCTGTTGCACCATCATCACCAAGAACTCCTCGAAGTCAATGGTGCCACTGCCTAATGCAACACAGTTCATTTTGTTTTGTAATCAGATGAAAAACAATGCGTAGATTGCATCTGCCCAATTTTGAGGGAAAGTATTTTGAGAACTGCCATGTTTTTATTTTATTTTTTTAAGAATGAAATCTGATTATTTGGGTAAAACCATACCATCTTCATCAACCTCCTCGATGATGGCATCCAGCTCCTCTCTGCTTGGATTCTGACCCAACATCCTCATCACGGTTCCCAACTCCTTGGTGCTGATGTCACCGCCTCCATCAGTATCAAACATATCGAAAGCAGCTTTAAATTCTACAGTAACAAATGAACAGATCAAAGCATGGCAATATGATAAGATAATATGTGACATGTTATCCCCTGATACTATACTTTATTTACTCCTCAATCATACATAATCAACACTGTGGTCTCCACCTGCATATATATATAGATATACATATATAAAAAATTACATACATTAATCATGTAGTTACATTTACAGTTAACAAATGTGACCATAATCATAGACCGTGTCATGCACACCATGACCATGACTCACCAGTGATCATGTCCTCACTCAGGAAGGAGCGGGCATCGGTCTGGGCTTCAGTTGGCTACAAAATGGTGGTGTTTGAAAAGAGTGATAGAAAGACAGTATGATAAAAAAAAATGAAATTATAGTGCAATTTGACTTACAGACTATTTGCATAGATGATGCAATCATCATTTAATTTAGATAATGTTAGTGCTGAAGCTCTGGATTGAAGTTTCCACAGAAAACCAATATTTCTTTGACCAACTACAGTATGTGAGTTATTATAAAAAAGTGGTGCATGTTAAAGTAAAAGACATTTTAATAATGTATTTGAAGACCAAATCTGACTTAGACCAAATCTGACTTAATTTAGATGTTTAGTGTATACTGCCAACACATCAAGATCTGAAGTGTAGAATTTACACCTACTGTACATTATTACACTAGCTTCGGTAAAAAATGTTACTTCAACAGCATGAATTTTTCTGTGTAAATTCTACTTAACTACTGTAACAAGCTGCAAAACCATAAGATACAAACATGAAATGATCAGGGCTGATTTGCATGAATGATATTGCTGTATATATTTTACACTAACACAACCAAAGTGAAACGAGCCCACTTGATTTGGAATGAGAGATGTTTCATATATTATTCTTGTGAATCCAGAAAATTATTTGCTAGAAAATGCCATCAAATCAACATTCAACAGTGGCACTTAATCCACACATCACATAAATTGTTAATGTTTACAGCACAGACATGCAGCTGCATTTGTTTTCTTTCAGTGGGAAAGGTGCAATGCTTTTGCTCTGCTTTTGACTTGAGAATTAGTCTGTACCTTCAGGATCAAACAGATTCCTATTGAACCCTACTAATATTACCAAATGCAATAAGATAAATAAACCTTCAACACTCCTGGCATCCAAAACACTTGAGCACATTCCACAACTGTGTATTCAGTGCACTAATATAGCTCAAATTAATTCCCTCAGCGGCCGAGGAGTGTTCCAGAAGAAGACTGGAATTAAGATAATGCTCTTTCTCCTCACATGTCCTCCTGTCTTTCATCTCTATAGTTTATCACAGCACAACTGCCAAAGTGCTTTCTCTCTCTCTCTCTCTCTCTCTCTCTCTCACACACACACAAACACACACACACACACACACACACACACACAGAGGCTCACATGCATCTCCAGTATGCACAAATGTAACAGACACCACATTGACAAACAAAAATAAATCTTCAGTTCAACACCAAATAACTGTTTTCTGCCACTTTAAGCTTTATCTTTAAAGCTCTTACTATTGTAGTTCAGACAAATTATTTACTATTCTTCTTCTGATTCCACAATTGTTTTCTTAAATCTGTAGCATTAAGCTTCTGATGTGTGTTCTACTAAATCAGATGGACCAAAAAGTCTTGCAAAACAACAGAGTACTGATTTACATCACTTAGAAGAGTTTCAAATGAATGTCCAACATTGCCATTTCCTCTTCATACAAACATTACCTTTGTGCCTCACACATCAAAAACATTATCACATCATCAGGAGGAAAACAAGAACTCAAATATCAGAATAACCCCAGAAAAGCCTGTTCACTGTTTAAATATACATTCTGTGGTGTACGTGCCTCCATCACGATAATGACAGTAATGACAATATAACACCAATTACACAACACAAATAGCACATGATTGAGGAGAAATCAATAGTACAGCGAGGCATTCTTAGACCTATCCATCCTATGTTCAGATTCAACATCTTCAAAACAGTCCCAATCTAAAAAAAAATAAATAAATCTTTATAGTTGCAGTAAAAGCTCCTCTGAATGTTCTTCTACATTTGTATGAACTTCAAATCATGAAACTCTAGGCCAATATGATGCTCTTACCATGTTGAGGGCCTGTTGATTACAGTAAGTTTGATTAAAGAAGAACAACAGAAAGAAAAGGATCTTTCTTTCCCACAAACAAATGTCCAACCAAAGAGTTGCACACTCCCCTAATAAGTACCCTCTCACAACGTCTACCTGTTTTCCAGAAAGTTCACGATTGGTCTAGAAGCTCTTGACTTGTAATCTATTGACCAATGTGAGCCCTGCTTTGATCAAAAGCACCACCCCTGTCCTTGCATCCTACTTTAATACTTTGCGTCCCCTGAGAAAATTCTATTGACCCATATTTAGATAATGCTCCAATGTCATTTATCAAGAAAAAAAAAGCAGAGGTGGGGGGCACTGAGAGGTTATTTTAGCAGTGGATAAACAGAGCTTCTTCCTACAGCAGATACTCGCAGATACTAATCATCACGTACAGACACACAGTAAACATTCGTTTATCCAGTGAAATAGGAGATGGGTATGATTTGTGGCATTACACACATGAAACATTTCTTCACCTTAACTGCCAACCAGCAGTGTGTATGGAGGTGTGTCTCTGAGACTGTAGTTAGATCTTCTGCAGTAATACTTTGAAGTGGAGACAAAGGGATGTCCCCATGAGTCACAACAACACTATCTTATTCTCCAGTCAGGGAAATTTGTGTTGGACTCAAGAAACATTTAGACAGCAGCATGCAAGTATCCTGACAGAATAGTCCATACAGTACATACACACATACTCCACAGCCTGACACCATTGTACAATCCAAGCATTATTGCAGCACGCAGTTCTCTAGAGCTTGCTATTTACACTTTTTTTTCATTGAAACTGATCCAAGTGTCATATATTGGTTGAGTTTGCACTTTTGCAGACTGTTGATCATACTGTATATAAATGCAAAAGAAAACTGAGTAAGCTAGTGTTAGAGTAGAGTAACTAAAAACTAAAGAGTAACTAAAAACATGGACTCCAATATTATATTAACAATTTCCCAGTGTTAAGTTTTAATATAAAATTCTTCATTGTCCACTTTCACTGTCTTTGAGATATTTAGTACCACAGCAAAGAAGTTACTTATCAGCCACTCATCTTTTTCACCGCATCATTAGTACGCAGTGATCATTAGATAGAGTTTCCTTTGCTTTGCTCATTTATCTCAGAACCAGAGCTCAGTTTCAATATTATAAAAAATAAATTCTGATGGTGTGAACACATTACTGCCATGGACTAGCATGGTGGCCCAGAAATAATTCTTCAGTGTAATGAGTTCGTAATCACTTGCTGTGAATGTGGGGTGTGAGGACAGTGATGCCAAGAGTGTATGATGATTATGAGCTAACTCAGACAGCTCTCTCTCTCTCTCTCTCTCTCTCTCTCTCTCTCTCTCTCTCTCTCTCTCTGTATGCCTAAGCAAGTTAGGGTTTGTCATAACTATTGGGGTAAAATTCTTATTGATTTTAAAAAATGGATATTTTATTTCTGACCATTAATAATGAAATGATTGAAAAGAATAATGAAGTCTCTAGGTGTTCCCTAGCTACATATACATGGACAAACCCATAATGAAAACATCATTAAATAAAATTACCATGTGATCTGTACAAGTGTGAACTCTCGTGCATCCATATTAATAAAATGAATTGTTGTATTGATTATTATTAAATCATAGTACATTAAGCATCACAACAAAAATATCAAGTTAATTAGATTTATTTTTGATCACCATTACAGAGTAAAACATATTTATTATTTTAATGTGGGACTGTACGCAAATTTGCTTAAAAAGCTAATTTCAAAACATCATGTACAGCTTATAGGTTATACTCAAGATAATTTATAAGGGGTGTCTTGACTAGATAGCTATCTATGTAGCTAGAAACATGTATGAATTAACATAAACACAGAGAGGTAACCATATGAAAAGTACCTCATGCCCATGGTTAAAAATCGTGGTGGCTCTTTAATGTTTTGGGGCTATTTATCTGCCAGAGGTCCTGGATATTTTCTTAGGATACATGGCATCATGGACTCTATCAAATATCAACAGATATTAAATGAAAACCTGCTGCCTCTGTCAGAAAGCTTAAAATGGGCTGTGGTTGAATCTTCTAGCAGGACAATGATCCAAAATATACATTTAAACATTTTTAAATGGTTCATTCGTGTAAATCCAGTTATTATTGACTCTTGTGGACTATAGGTTATGTAAACATCTGTTATGCTCAGGGCAGTACTAAATAAAAAAACAAAATCCAATTTTGCAGCTTCTGAAAGGCATATATAAACCTATGACCTCAAATGTAAATTTCCATGTTTATGTTTTTGAAACCAGCTTTCAATAATATTCAAGAATTTTCAATACAATTCAATAATATTAAAGAGATCTGGTGAATGAGAAAACAGAGGTCAATTTGAATAGTTAAATTATTTATTAAGTGCTGCATGTAATGCTGAAATGTTTAACCTCTTTGCAAGAACAGTATGTTCACTAATTCAGAGACAGTTGCTTCAAGAGATTGCAGATATGTATATTCTGTGTCACTACTTAGCCAGATGCTTAATACGTATAGGCGGCTGTGGCGCAGTTGGTAGAGCGGGTTGTCCACTAATCGTAGGGTTGGCGGTTCCCGGCCCGGGTGATTCCACATGCCGAAGTGTGCTTGGGCAAGACACTGAACCCCAAGTTGCTCCCGATGGCAAGCTAGCGCCTTGCATGGCATGAATGGGTGAATGAGACACAGTGTAAAGCGCTTTGGATAAAAGTACTATATAAGTGCACATTTACCATTTACGTAGGGAAGAGGGTCTTCTCCAAATGTTTCTTGTTTCCTCATATTTTCTAAAAATCCTAGTACTCAGAAAGAGCAGAATGTTTCCGACTTTTACATTTGTTTTGGATGTTTTTGATATCCAGAATATTTTTGTATTGAAGTTGAAGATTTTAACAGCTGTGATTTGTGGGATCAACTTTCAAAATTCAGAAGCGTATTCGAGTATTCGAATGATGTTCCAACACTAAGTGAGGCTAATACTTAACACAATGTCTTAATGATGTTTTTGGCTACAGGTCCAGATTAAGTTACTCTGGTTGCCCACTCTCCATAAAACTTATTACTGTACCCTGCAAAACAATAAATATTCATACCTAATAAGTAGCCCAGGTCACAGCCTCTGTCACATTGACAAATACAGTTAAAACTTGCTGAAAATATTAACACAAATATTGTTTACAAATATTAACACAAATATTGTTTTATGTGAAAAACTACATACAGTATAATTATATTTGCAGTATGCAGTCCTTTTTTCTGGAAAGCTTTTGCTTTTCTGTAGGTGTTGCACCTGTCCAGGTTGTTCAGATGGTAGAGTTGAATTTGCATGCTAGATTCATTTAGTAGCCTTCATACAGCCACATTCTTTCTGATATTTAAGCATGAGTTTCATTTTAAGTACTTAAATAATCACAGAGAAGTGCAGAACACCAAACACAACTTGAAAGCTTTGACTCCATGTGTTTTGACATGCCGCATGGCCTTTCGGCTTCTTCTCTCTTTCAAAATATGCCATGTTTATGTACAATAAAATTAGTTAGGTGGACATTTAGGTATAGTGTTTCTCTCAGTGTGCCCGATCCCAGATTAACCAAAAGATATTCATGAATAAGTACAAATGAGCAGCAGGTGGGTTTAAGGAAAAGTAAAGCTTTTTCAGTTGATACTCAGTTGCTTGTCACTTAATGTATTTGTGCAACGTCCGTGTGCTGTTTGGAGCCATGTATGTTGGAGAGACAGATTTGACAGCTCGGTTAACAGGCATCTTGTCTCCTAGAGTAGGTGCTGTAACTCCAGCCAGTTCAGAGACTTAATCTCAGGTGACTGACAGCAACATTTGGAGAATAGACGCTCACTCACTAACTCAATCTCACTTGATCTCTCAACGCTCCACCTTTTTTCGACACTCTATTCTTGGACATTCTTGAAAGGAGCAGCTGTAGGCTGGAGACCAACTTGAGACGTGTTTCAAACTAAATAAGGGAAGCCAAGTAGAGACTCGTCACCTCGTCCCCTCCACATACAATTTCACACGTGTCCTTGAAGTGAACAGTGTAGTTAGAGTGGGTCAAGACAGAAGCACTACCTGAACACTGACTTTTAGAAAAGAGAACTGACTTTTTGCCATCCCAGTTTATGTACAACCTATACATTTAGGTTTCAAATTAATTGTGTGGCTGCATTTTTTTTTAAATAACTTTCAATCTCCGACACCACTTTCATTACCCTCTCAAAAGTTAAAGGCCAATAAAGGTTAATTCTGCAATAATAAACAGGAGAGAATATGGATGTCATGACATTCATGCCTGGAAGTGTACTTTACTCTAACAATGACTATTTGTGGGATTTATTTAGAAAAATTTATTAATTTACATTAAAGTTATAACTCAAGACTTTGAGATGGGTGAGAAATATTATGAACCATTACCATGATAAAACTAAGGTCATATTGTAATGCCGTATCTTGTTTGTATGCATCATGGATTTGATCATATGCACTGATACTTTGTTTTCATTATAAGTGGAACCTAAGATATATTATGCATATATATTTATACACAGATTAGCATTGCTATGCTGTACTCAGTAATGTGTTTGAACACTTTAGAAAATAATTTGAAAGCGCAAGAAAGACATATGGGCAAAAAGGAGCAAAGTTAAAAATGGAAAAGTAATCTTTTAATGGTAGGAAAATTAGAATTCAACAAATGCACTTCCAAGAGCTCCTGTGCCGCCATTTGCTCATTCACTTTTAGTCTTGTACAGGTACGGCAGGTAAGTGCCTGTTGTAATTATAAAAAAAAAAAAAAAAAAAAAAAAAAGCGCTTGTAAGTTCCAAAATACAACCTTGATAAACATTTGACCACCCGTGTAGCCATTTGCTGGTTTACTTTTGCTGCAGTCAACTGTTTGGGGTGGGAGGGGGTGTTAGAAACAGGAAAATTCAGTTACATAGTTATTAAAATGACAAGCAAAGTTCTAATAGCTGACCACAGGTTTACCACAAGACTTGATTTCTCAAGTGTAAAAAAACTCAAGTGTAATTAAAAAGGAAGCTGAAAAATAGTACACTTAAGCACCAATTCATTTGAGTGCTTCAATACTTCCACTTTTCACAGAGCAAGACCACCACATCACTTTCCTCCTCTCAACACTGTACATAAGGGAGTGGAAATGAGCCGGTCAAACCAACCATTCACAATGTAGAGAGAAATGACCACAAACAGTAATGGAAAGCAGTGCACCTACAGGTGCAAAACAGATCCTGTATTCAGGAGTGAAGTATGAAGATAGAGCAATATAAAAATATTAAACCAAATATTTCTGCAAAAACTGGATTAGCAACAGTTCCAATTTAAGATGCACAATTCTATAGGTTTTATTAGTTACAGCTAAAGCCATCAATCAACAGCTTTTTGAAGGACAGTCAAAGTCTGAAACAGCCTACCAGCTCAATTTAAAACTGAAAACCAGTTAAGTCACTGTCCAGTCAGTGAACATGATCAGTTTTCATCCAAATCCATGCTACAGTTTCTGCATTTCACCTCAGTGCACTACATTCAGTCAATGATTTTTAAGGGCTGCAGCTTTGCCTTTAAGACAGTGTGGACATTATAAACATGAATGTAACCTAATGGAAAAAAAAAGTCATTAGTTCAGTTTGGGTGAAAATGAATACAAGTAGCAGCTATCCCTCCTCTTTCCTTATTTCAGATTAAAAATTTAAATAATTCCAAACAAGTTGTTGCTTGAATGACAGTTTTATTATACAAATTTTATATAAAAATAGTATTTCTTTATTTAAAAAACCACCATATTTTTCCTCTACTTTCTTGTGTGCCGAACAGTGAAGGGCGATTTGGGGATTGTGAGTGGACGCGTGCTCTGCTCCAATACCAGTGGTTTGTACTTCCTCACTGGGTTGGCTCTAAAAGTGAAATCCTTTAAAACAGCAAGACAAGGCCAAATTAGTCCTCATGGCAAGACCATGGTTTCAGGGGAGAACAAAAAATTAATTAGAAAAACCCTGAAAAAGGTACAGCAACAGGAAAGCAAGACATGAAAAACATGCAAGTGACTGGCAACAGAAAAACCAACCACTACTGCCGCCATCCTCCTCAGATGCTCCAGCTCTTGCTCACGAGCAACTCTTCGCCTGGAATCACGCAAATCAAAAGAGAAGGGACACTGACGAGTACAATTCCATCCAACTGTGTACCTTAATCTTCGGTCCAGAGAAGGGCTCCGATTGGCTCTAGAATGGACATGGTGATTCAGTACAGTCAAGGTAAGGTATGTAATACAACAAAGCTGCAAGCGATCAATAGCTTAAGTATATACTTTTGAAGTATTAGCATTTTCCCCTCCAGCTGTATGCATCTGCTTTGTTAAAGACCAAGCTATCAGTCTGTACTTTAACATTACAAAATACATCCCCCTAATAAAACAGTTTTTGAAAATACCATTAATACATAAAAATTCTTAATACCTGACCATCACACCCACACAAGTCTGCCCCAAACTTTAAAGCACAGAAAGGTCTAGAATAGTCTATAATAATGGTCTTTGTATGCTGTAGCATTAAGATTTCCTTCCACTGCAACCAAAGGGGCTAGTCCAAACCTGTTCCAGCATGACAATGCTCCTCATGTGCAAGAACTCTAGTGGACTGCACAGAGCCCTGACCTCAAACCCACTTATCCCCTCACTAGAGGTTTTATTTCACCCCTACATCATTCGGTGTGAACATTATAAACAGATAATCCCAGATCAGCAGTTTCTGAAATAATCAGACCAACCCCTCTGGTACCAATAACCACACCACAGTCACAGAGATCACACTTTTCTAATGCACCATGAGAACGTTATCTGAAGCTCTTGTCCTGTACCTCGGTGTGTATTTATTGTGTTGGTTCCACATGGCTGGCTGATTAGAGAACCGCATAAGTGTATTTATTAGGTGTTCCTAATCTAGTGGATGGTGAGTATGCATTTCGAGTTGCCCCAGCCTTTGTATTCTGTAAGAGCTATACTATGGTTTCTTGGACCATGAGCAGATCAACTCAGTGCAAAAAAAGGAAAAGGGAAAAAAAAAAGTTGAGATCTGACCTGATGGGTGATGAAATGTCTGAGGTTGCTCTTGCGGGTGAGAATGAAGGCGTTAGAGCAGGAGACTGCGGCCGATTCTGACCTACAACAATGCGTTAAAATGGCCAGATAAAGCACAAGTGTAAAAGATGAGTTCTAAACATTTAGTGGTAGTGGCTAACTGATGTACTGTACTCATTTCAAAGCTGCTACTTCTCGGTAAAGGGCGGACAACAGCTACGTTAAGACAGGATTTGTTGTCCCACTGAAACTTCGGCCGCAAGGCATCAGTCGTACCTGCGTTTTCCTGCTCTAAAGAAACGGAGAAGCACCAGAAGATATTTTGATTTGTTTTTGCGTTAGAAGTTTGTATGTTGCACTCACTCTCACTTAAAGGGACCAACCTGCAAAGCCTACAGCATCTCCCACATCAAGACCTGCGGTGTTTTCAGCCATGTTACCTGCCATACTAAATTCCCCGCAATGCCTTGGTCCAAACTTCGGGAAAAGCTCTTCGGGTAGCATATATATTGCGTCAGCTGACATGACGGACCAATCACACCACACCTGTGAAATCAATTAGTAATCAATTAGTCATTTGTGGTTGAGCGCGGCAGGTTAGATCCGTCAGACTATTCAAATTTTCCACTTATTTTCCACAGCTGTCCAGTAGGTGGCGGTATGGACATTCAATTTGTGATCCTCATCCATAGGATTAGTACATTAGTTCAATGGTTTTCAAAGTGTGGGCCGCAGGGGGCGCCCGGGGGCCTCAACAATTTCGTGTGAAAAATAAATTCTCACTCTCAGACAACCACACGCACACACATGTAAAATGGGACAGAATATAAGCAGCTACACTCATACTCAGGTTAGAACAGTGTGCAAAAACGTTGTTGTGCAACACTGGACTGAGCATAATATTTAAAGTACAATGTTCCACCATTTTAAATCGACATTTAATTAAAGTATAGAATTAAAAGTGCAAGAAAGAATCACAAATGAGAAAAGTATTGGCTACACACACTGATTTTGGTTATTGACGGCAATTTCTCCTTTTACCAACAAGGAACCAAGGAACAGAGGTAAACATTAACTAGCTTGCATGCAAAAAATCTAGCAGCCCTGTTTGCAGCAATAAATATTAGCTCGCAGGTTTTTATGTTTATCCCTACTTCATGGTATAGTGTATGACTATGCTGTTATCTGTTTGTTGTTTCCTTGTTTGCTGAATAAAATTGTTAGAAATTTTATTCAACTGCTTGAAGTCATCTTGCAAGAAAAGTTACCATATTCAAAACATTCACCTTAAAAGTATTCAAATTAAATGTAAAAAAAAAAAAAAAAAAAAAACAACAACAAGCATATGGTACTTGAAAACCATTCATACAATAATGAAGTAGTTTATGCCGACAATAATGTAGTAACATGGCAGAAAAAATAAATGTCAATGTAACCGCCACAAACAACAGCTCTTCCTGTTTCTCTGTTCCCAAATTATTTTAAGCATGCTACTGTTCAACCTTTGCTTAAGAAACAGGGTTTGGATGAAGGTTGCTTTAATAATTATCGGCCTGTCTCTAAGCTATCGGTTCTGTCAAAGCTGTTAGAGAAAGTTATTGGAACCTTTACAATCTGGTTTCACTGCTTATCATAGCACAGTGTCTGCTTTGTTAAAAGTGTCAAATGACATTTTGCTGGCAATGGATGCTGGTAAAAATACTGTGTTGACTGGCTGTGTGTACAGGCTGTTCAGGCTCAGACATCTTCATCAAAGAAAATAATAGTTTTTTTTCTCTGAGCAGATATTTTGTTGACAGCTGTCAGAATGTTAAAACTACTTACTAATATTAGAAATAGTTTAATTTTATAAAAAATTGTTAGCTCCACCTTTAAGTCCACGAGTAAACAAGCAAGAAATTGCTTTATTGTTTCATATGCTTAGGAGGGAGCTACGTTATTGTTATGCATCCTACTTTTGTTGTCACACAGTGGCCACTAAGTGAAACTGGTTATAAACACAAAACAGGCAGAAATATACTGCACTGCACAAAGCCAAGTATTATAAATCAGAATTATAGTGTTGGGAAGCTCCCTTTATGTATGATTCACTCATGTGATTAAAAATCCAGATTTACCATAAACTTAACAGAGTTCTTTTTATGTGAAATGAATGAGGAAGAAGATTATGAGAGATTTTTCTTCCTTGCAGGTGTAAGGAATGAGGAAGTAGAAACGCACACAGCAAACATCCCCATTACACTGAACTCACTGTATGGGAAATTATATGCACATATGCCAGAGACCGCTGGCAAAATCACAGGTATGAATTATTATTTGTCTTTTGTAAACTTAAAGTAGCAAGGTAAATTTTACCTGCTAAATAGCTGTAAACAATAGGTGATGATACATTATTACTTTATTTAATAATGTGTTGGGTCACTCTATAGATTGATAGATAGTAGGGAAGGGTTACTTTTAAATATAAACCTGGTGCACAGCATAAAGAAATGTGACAGAACTAGTTTTAGGAAACATTTGACTATATCTAACAATATCAGAAGCTATTTGTTACATGTAAAATTTGGTCACTAAAGTGCAAAAAATAAATAAATCAGGATGATAGGATCTGTATAGATAAAAATGCAGATACAAATGCAAAATACCTGATACAAAAACCCATGTTGTATTTAGAACAGAATAAAATTATTTTCTCAGGCTACGCTAATAGCTCTAAGATACACTTTACTCAGGTGTTATACAAGATGCAATGCAATTGATCCCTTTCTCCAAGCACATTTAATAGTAATAATAATAATAATAATAATAATAATAATAATAATAATAATTGCGAAGAGTCAGATGGAGTGAATTCCAGATTTTGGGTGCAGCTACACTGAAACACCTGCCACTCATGGTAGAGAGATGAGATCTAAGGACAGAGAGAAGTCCAAGTCCAGAGGACCTGAGAGAGCGGGTTGGGTTGTAGGGGAGAAGCAGCTCCCTAAGGTAGCAAGGTGCCAAACTGTGAAGTGATTTAAATATGAGCAGTATTATTTTATATTTAATGTGAAATGAAACCGGTAGCCAATACAGTTCAGACAGGATTGGAGTAATGTGAGCTCAGCGCTTGGTATGTGTGTCACGTATCAAGAAACTCTGGAATCCAGTTCCCATCAGCCACTGCACTGCATTACCTGTCACATGACCACCTGCACCTGATTCACGTTTTTGTTAATGAGCAGTCATGGGTATTTATAGTCATTGTCTGCACTGTTTCCTTCTCTTTTGTTGTCTTTGACTTCCTTGTTTCATGGCACTATGTTTTGTTTCATGCCAGTATGTTTTGTTTCATACCACAGTATTTCGTCTAGTGTTCTTAGTGTCTTTGTTCTGTCACGTCTCGAGGTTGAGGCAGAAGCAAGAGCAGATTATGACGTTTATTTAAACAATAAAACAAAGACACCGTGTTTAAATTGTGTTAGTTAGGGGTGTCCACACTTGTGCAAGCAGGTTTTTTTTTCTTTCTGAAACATTTTTTTTGTTTTTCATGTGAATTTTATTGATGCTATATCACATTAGGTGCTGGAAAAAGAACTGACATGATTTATCATGGCTTAAATTTTTATAACAGAAAATCTGAGATTTTAATAGAGATTTGAAGACTTGTATATCCACTGTATGCATGTATGTATGCATACTATTACATTTATTATATCATTTCAGCAGGTATGGCGATGAAATTGCAGAAATGTCAGCAAAAAGTATCTACGTCTAAAGTAACTTCTGAACATCTTCACTGCGCTGAGCACAGCCTGGTGTTTATGTGCAAGTTACCCACCAGGGAGGGACCTCAGGTTGCAAGAGTACAAGAAGCTGTAGAAGTGAAACTCCCAGCCCAGTGCACTGTAGAGCAGCTTCGCCTGGTACTTTGCATGTGTGTACAGGAGACCAAGAAGTTCCAAGACCCATTTGGGCTTCTTGATCCTGAAAAGTATAGTCTATTGTACACAAAGGGGGAAGATCAATATGAAATTTATGATGACTGTCAGGTGCTGAAAACACTGGATGCACCCTGGTTTCAAAACAATGAGGGATACCAAACAGTCCAGATTACAGTATTGGCAAAGCAGGATAACCCTGAGGAGAGGATGGAATACCAGCAGATTCTAAATGAACTAATCGGTTATGATTTTGACTGCGCAGCAGGCAATCGTTTGAGTGAGCTGATTTTCACACGCAGAAAGTTAGCCACACCACGTAAGGAAGAATTACAACAGCGGGATCCTGTGGCTTATGCTACAGAGCCTTGGACAACTTCTGCACCATTTCCAAAAGAGCAGCAAGATCAATTCAAACGCAAGCTACCAATAATTTTATATCACAATAATATAAGTGTGCATGTTAATGCTGATTTGTTTAAGACTCCTAATGACCTCCTTTTGGCTCTTTGGGAATCAATGCCATCAAAAGACCGGTGTTTTTTAAAATGGTCAGCTAATCATGTTCTCAAAGTCTGTGGCAGAGAGGAGTTTCTCTGTGGAGATTTCCAACTTTCAGACTTTCTCTGGGTCAGACACTGCTTGAAAAACGTGATGGAGCTTCACCTCAAAGTGGTTGCCATTGCCTCGCTTCCAGATGATACAGTAAGAAAGGAATACTGGCCCCAGGTTGACAGTCTTACAGGTCTCTCTAGTTCCCATGAAGAAATCTCATATGAGGGAAAAGAAATGGAAGAAATTGTAATGATATCTCTTTGGGATTGTGAGAGGAACTTACGGGTGAAGCTCCTTGGGTTTGATATTCCTGAGTTGGCAATCAAAACCCCTCAATATATTTACGTAGAGGCTTCAATTATTTATGGCAGTAAGGTGGTATCATCAGTTTGTTCCTCACCAAAGGAATTTGTAGAAGAGGTCTTGTGGAACACTTGGCTGGAGTTTGATCTCCCTCTGAAAGATATCCCTTGTGGAGCTAAATTAGGCTTCACAATTAATGCCAGCAGTATGGATACAGCCCCCACTAGAGAATACAAGTCCTCTTACCCCGGATACAAGGTTCCAGATTACCAGAAAGGAAAAGGCAAAGTATTATATTTTGTAAACCTTCAGTTGATTGACCACAGATCTCTCCTAAGCCAAGGGTCCTACACATTGCATATGTGGCCCTTCCCAGAACAGGAAGAAGAAGCATTCACCTATGAGGCAGATAAACTCTCTACTGCCACCAATCCTGATGTGGCCAAATCCATGGCAATAACATTTCTACTTGATCGCTACAGTTTCCCTGTTGTGCTACCCCATAGCAGGGTGTCATCCAACATCACACCTTCTACTGTAGTATCTACTTCAACCAATCCCAGCTCTGCTCTTCATGTAACAGCATCCAGCCAATCCTCGCTAGGTCATATGACTTTGCAAACATACTCTTTAAACAAATACTCCCTAAAAATGTTCAGGGAAGAGAGTGTTCGTTATGCTTCAAACCTTCCTCAGTTTCTTCGCACGGTAGACTGGTTGAAGCCCAGTGCTGTACAGGATGTTCACTGGCTGCTGAGTCACTGGGAGCCTGATGACTTGGAACTGCCTGTTGCTTTGGAGCTGCTTAGTGTTGATTACACAGATGAGAAAGTTCGAAGGTTGGCTGTCCAAAGATTGGAGATGATGTCCAATGAGGAGGTGCTAAGATACCTACTACAGCTAGTACAGGTAAGAAGGCATATGGAGTCTAAAAGCCCACCTGATGAGTCACTTTCAAGATCATTGAAACTTCAGCTACTTCATTACAATATCAAAAATATGTAAAATGAAACCCAATCCATAACAGGAATAGACTGGATACATGCTTTACAAAACTGAATTAGGATGTTGTGATTAAAGTGAGAATCCTACTTAATTATATACTTGACTAGAAGATTGGACTTAAACAACAAAATGACATCTGTGTTCTAATTTTTTCAGCTCACATAATGTTATTGCCTTCCTCACTTTATAAGACATAATTACAAATATTAAAGTGTATCACAACATTTGATCGATTAGACATTAATGTAGTATTCTAGTGGAGCAAATACACAAATGTTACTTGCTAGCTGTGTTATACAGTATATTATACACATATCATGAGTGCTTATTTATTCACCTTTGTACAAATCAAGAAATTGTCATTCCACATTATCTACTTCAGACCCTTAAGGTAGAACCATACCATGACAGCTATCTGGCAAGATTCCTAATTCAACGGGCACTCAGGGTAAGTCAGCTGCTTTGGTTTGTTGTGTAAAAAGCAAAAAAAAAAAGTATTTTATAGCACTGCAAATATTAGCATGGACTTTAGATTCACTGGCCATTTTTATTAGGATGACCATACTAATACTGGGTAGAACCTCACTTTGCTCTCTGAACAGCCTGAATCTTTCTAATGTTTTTTTTGTGGGGGAGGGGGCCAGGATTTGGTTGGGTTTAACGGATGCATGTGGTCAGCAGCAATACTCATGATGCTTGATTGGTATTAAGGGCACAAAGCACGTTGGGTCCATGAATCCATGTGTCCGAGATTCTCATTGGTGTGATATCTCAAGAACGAGTGCTTAAATGTAGGATTTATATGGAATTATCATTGTAAGCAGTAGCTAAACTGATTAGATTTTGGATTTAATTCTAACTGTGTCAAGGTCACAGCAGGGTCAAATGAAATCAACTTTCTGTTTGAAATAAACAATATTTGAAGAATATTTCTGGCATAAAATTAGTAACAAGAAGGAACAGAATTGTTGGTGGAAGCATCTCTATCGACACAGTCAAATTCTAGTTGTTTTTCCCCATGCACCATTCTATGTAAATTCTAGAGACTGTTGTGCTTGAAAATTCCAGTTTCTGAAACCCTCAAACTAGCCCATCTGACACTATATCCAGGCCACCGTCACTGCGATCTTGACCTATTGTGTATCTGCATGATATTATGCATTAGTGTTAGTGTGTATGATGTCATGCTTTAACATTAAAAATTTGTAACACAGAGCAAGCGAGTAGGACACTTCTTCTTCTGGTACTTGCGGAGTGAGGTCGCAGGTTGCCCATTTTTCCGCCAGCGTATGGCAGTCATATTGGAAGCGTACCTCCTGGGCTGTGGTGAGGCTATGCTGATGTGTTTACAGCATCAAGTTCAAGTTGTCAAGATCCTCCATGAAGTGGCTATTAGGGTGAAAACACTGTATCCAGAAAAAAGTACTCTTTCCTCCTTAGGTAATAAGCACACAATTTATTTCAAAATTCATAATAAATTGAATGTAATTCTTACTGCTGTCTCTCTTGTGTCAGCTGCGCAGAAACTTCAAGAAATACTGCAGGAATATAGTTTTCCTCCTGAATTTCAAGTGCCTTTTGATCCAAGGATCAGGGCAGGTGCAATTCTTGTGAGTTTCATACAGATTTTCTTTTTTTTAATAGTGATATCTAATTTTTATTCATTTATTTATTTATTTTCAGATTAAAAATAGTCAAATTTTAAATTTAAGGCTTAAACTTTTTAACATTGTATGTGTTAGCTGCTAACCAGACAAACAACACCTATTACAGCTGAAGGAATGTAAAGTGATGGCTTCCAAAAAGAAGCCCCTCTGGCTTGAGTTCTCCCATGTGGAGTCAGAGGCTTCAGCTGGTTGTCCAGTAGGTATCATCTTTAAGGAAGGCGATGATCTCAGACAGGACATGCTCATCATTCAGGTACATTTCATAATTCAGTCTACACCAACTGTAGGAAAAAAAATCATCTATATGTCTGCTAAATGCTAATTCATACTCTGATTAATTCTCATTTTATTATGAATTTTATTAGAAATGTGTTGAACATGGTTTCATACTGCTTTATAGACACTGATGGTGATGGACTCAATTTGGCAGGAAAACTGCTTGGATCTCAACCTGATGCCCTATGGCTGTATCTCAACAGGATTTCAAATAGGTACAGTATATGTGACCTAGAGGTGTAATTCACTGCTGCTATCTGTGTCTGTACCTGTTTCGTGCTCCAAGTATTCATATCTGTATCTGTATTTAAAACCTGAAAACCTAAACTTGTGTAGTGTATTTGAGCACTTGCTGAGTTTCATATCTGAATGAAAGTAAAAACCTTCCATTCAAGCAACATTTTTCTCCCATTCCGTGTGATCACAGTCCCCCTGTTAGTCTTAACTGGATGCCCTGTTAACATTTCTGGCAAGCCTTCTTAGAAAACATATAGTACACCTCCTATATATAATACCTCTCTGTAGTATTATCCATTTAAACATGTTATCTGTTCATTCAGAATAGCGCTCTGCTTGCTCAGTTGGTAGAACATGGGACTGTTAATCTCAGGATCGCTAACCCCAGTCACTGGAGATGCACAGGCTGGTGCACACTCAGTGTCTGTCTCAAGCCCGGATAAATGGGGAGGGTTGCGTCAGGAAGGGCATCCGGTGTAAAACAAGTGCCAAATCAATATGTGGATAATGGAAGGTGATTCACTGTGGCGACACCTAATGGGAGCAGCAGAAAGAACAACAGCTCAGATACAGCCCTAATCAGTCCATACAAGATTTTGCAGAATTTTTTGTGATTGTGGTGGCCAAAAATTGATTTTGTGGCAGAATTTAAAAAAAGTTGTAATGCAATTTGTGGAGCTATTTTTTTTGCTTTTTTTGCAGAGAACTATTTGAATTGGCGAAACTGCAATTGCATAAAATTGTTTTTCACTGTCTTCACGGTGATGTTTGTTGGTAACTGAGACGTTTTAGCTGTAATCCTGTTTGACGTACATGAATCGAAGAGGGCTTTGTCTGAATGTGTGCTGTGATTTCATCACAGGATGCATTTTGATGATGTCACATGACACATCTTGGCCCAAACCTGTGGAAAATCTGCGATAATTTAGAAAAAATGCTAGCCCCTCCAAATAATGCGGCGTTTCCTTCATTTTGTGTTAATTTCTTTGATCTGCAATTTGCCAGATCCTGCAGGGACTGTCTAATAAGAACAATCCTTCTTTTCAATCTCAGATATTATCTTCATAGTTTAAATATAAAATCAAGTTCAACCTATGTTACACTCTTGTTCTATGTGTTTTTTCTCATGTAGGTATGATTGAGATTGTGAGAGATGCTGTTACCATTGCTGCTATTCAGAGGATTCAAGGTGGGACAACAGGAGCATTCAAAAATAATGCCCTGTTTGAGTGGCTCAAGGGAATGTGTCCCCTACAGGAGAAGGTATAGTTATGGTATTCATGTTATCATCCATACCCACATTGTTGTTTTTTATGTTCCCCCTCAACCTGAGAATCTTCATTTATTATTAAATTGTGATAAAACAGTCAATGCTGATTACTGTTCTCAAATAATAATAATACATATTTTCTTTCTTGTGTTCCATGATCCACCATTGTTGCTCCAGCACTATCAAGCAATGGAGAAGTTTGTCACTTCATGTGCTGGTTACTGTGTGGCCACATATGTGTTGGGCATTGGTGATCGACACAATGACAATATAATGATAACAAACCAAGGTAAGGAAAAGCTCTATTAGAGACAATGCTCGTAATAAAAGATGATCTAGTCTGGAGAACCATTTAAACGCAATGCAATACTCATGCACTTCAAAATTATTTCATTTCAGTTCTTGATGTAAATTGTGTTGTCATTCAAAGGGAATCTGTTCCACATTGATTTTGGACACATCCTGGGCAACACCAAGAGCTTCTTGGGTGTGAGCAGAGAGAGGGTCCCCTTTGTCCTCACTCCTGACTTTCTGTATGTTATGGGTAGAGTGAATAAACATTCAAGCCTCTACTTCCAGAGGTTTAAGGTTTGTGCAACTTTTCAAAATATCTCCAGCACTGTAGTAAAAATAGGGGTGTGAATTGTGTGTGAAATGTGTGCATGTGAAACCTGGCATTCACACTGAAGCGATTCAGTGAATCTCTTTTAAGAGCAACAACCAGTACGTTTATATGGACAACAATAACCTGATATTAACCCAATTAAGATGATACTCTGATTAAGAAACTACCATGTAACTAGTAATTTTTTATTACTTTAATTAAATTCATACTCGAAGTAAACACAAATTGAATTAAGACATATGGAGTACTCCTGCTTTAGTCGCATTATCGACGTGTATTACAGACATGTACACACCTTAATCACACTATTAACGTCATGTGGGAGTTTTCACCACATTTTGCAACAGGACACATACACACATGGCGGTGCTCAACCCTTTAACGGTAAACAAGAGAGCATGGCTGCATCCGAAACCGCATACTTAATTGCTATATAGTAGAAGAAATATGTGTATTTCGCCTACCATATAGTTGGCAAGTACGCGGTTTGGGACGCAGCCCACGGCTTAAATAATTAACTGCACTTGAAACATTCATAAAAATTTTAAATAAAAACACCCAAAACTATATACAGTGGTGTGAAAAAGTGTTTGCCCCCTTCCTCATTTCCTGTTCCTTTGCATGTTTGTCACACTTAAGTGTTTCGGAACATCAAACCAATTTAAACAATAGTCAAGGACTACACAAGTAAACACAAAATGCAATTTGTAAATGAAGGTGTTTATTATTAAAGGTGAAAAAAAATCCAAATCATCATGGCCCTGTGTGAAAAAGTGATTGCCCCTAAACCTAATAACTGGTTGGGCCACCCTTAGCAGCAACAACTGCAACCAAGCGTTTGCGATAACGTGCAATGAGGCTTTTACAGCGTCCAGGAGGAATTTTGGCCCACTCATCTTTGCAGAATTGTCCTAATTCAGTTACATTAGAGGGTTTTCGAGCATGAACGGCCTTTTTAAGGTCATACCACAACATCTCAATAGGATTCAGGTCAGGACTTTGGCTAGGCCACTCCAAAGTCTTCATTTTGTTTTTCTTCAGCCATTCGGTGGTGGACTTGCTGGTGTGTTTAGGATCATTGTCCTGCTGCAGAACCCAAGTTCGTTTCAGCTTGAGTACACGAACAGATGGTCGGACATTCTCCTTCAGGATCTCTTGGTAGACAGCAGAATTCATAGTTCCTTTTATCACGGCAAGTCTTCCAGGTCCTGAAGCAGCAAAACAGCCCCAGACCATCACACTACCACCACCATATTTTATTGTTGGTATAATGTTCTTTTTATGAAATGCAGTGTTCCTTCTACGCCAGATATACTTGGACACACACCTTCCAAAGAGTTCCACTTTTGTCTCATCGGTCCACAGAATGTTGTCCCAAAAGTCTTGGGGATCATCAAGATGTGTTGTGGAGAAATTGAGACGAGCTTTAATGTTCTTTTTGCTCAGCAGTGGTTTTCTCCTTGGAACTCTGCCATGCAGGCCATTTTTGCCCAGTCTTTTCCTGATGGTGGAGGCATGAACGCTGACCTTAACTGAGGCAAGTGAGGCCTGCAGTTCTTTGGACGTTGTTGTGGGGTCTTTTGTGACCTTTTGGATGAGTCGTCGCTGCGCTCTTGGGGTAATTTTGGGTGGCCGGCCACTCCTGGGAAGGTTCACCACTGTTCCATGTCTTCGCCATTTGTGGATAATGGCTCTCACTGTGGTTCGCTGGATTCCCAAAGCTTTGGAAATGGCTTTATAACCCTTTCCAGACTGATAGATCTCAATTACTTTCTTTCTCAATTGTTCCTGAATTTCTTTGGGTCTCGGCATGATGTGTAGCTTTTAAGGATCTTCTGGTGGACCTTACTGTGTCAAGCAGCTCCTATTTAAGTGATGCCTTGATTGTGAACAGGTGTGGCAATAATCAGGCCTGGGTGTGGCTAGAGAAATTGAACTCAGGTGTGGACAACCACAGTTATAGTATGTTTTAACAAGGGGGGCAATCACTTTTTCACACAGGGCCATGATGGTTTGGATTTTTTTTCACCTTTAATAATAAACACCTTCATTTACAAATTGCATTTTGTGTTTATTGTGTTGTCCTTGACTAGTGTTTAAATTGGCTTGATGTTCCAAAACACTTAAGTGTGACAAACATGCAAAGGAACAGGAAATGAGGAAGGGGGCAATCACTTTTTCACACCACTGTACGTACCATAACGAAGACGAACTGTATGTTGATACGCGAAATTCTCTTGGGAACGTCGGACAGCATGGTGTGGGGACATAATGACATGTGCCATTAATCGCTCTATGTTGTATAACATGTAAAACGGGAACATGAAAGGAATATTCTAAAAGCAACTTATGTAAACAACTTAATCAGAATATTGTCTTATTCAGAATAAGGTCAATAATTAGATTACTGCTGTCCATGTAAACGTAGACAATGACATTGGGCTGCATTGTAAGCATAACCTCAATATACAGTATCTGGAAACTGAGATTTAAAATTTTACATCAGCTAAGAAATCCCAGGTTTTGCATCTAGTATACAGCTGAAGACCACATTTCGTTCCACTCCTCTCAGCCAAGAACAGGAATTTGAGGCTAAAATGGGCACAGGTTTAACCGTTCAACAGTTGAAGGATGAACAAACATTGCCTGGCCTTTTTCCAGTTTTCAACTGTCCAGTTTAGGTGAACCTGTGTCCACTCAGATTCCTGGTCTTCATTCACAGTAGGGGAACCTGATGCTGTCTTTTGCTTTTGTAGCCCATCTACTTCAAGGTTTGATATATTGAGCATTCAGAGATACATTTTTGCTCTCCACAGTTGTAAAGGTGGTTATTTGCATCACAATATCCTGCCTATCAGCTCAAACCAGTCTGACTATTCTACTCTGAACATTCTCTTTCACTGACAAGCAGTTTCTGAACAAAGAACCATCACTCAGTACAGTAGAAGCATTGGTTTTTCACACCATTCTGTATAAACTCTTGAGAAAATTTAAGGAGATCAGCAGTTTCTAGGATACTTAAATGAGACTGTCTGGCACCAATAACCATACCATGAGATGAGATTACTGAGATCATACATATCTTCTCCTCATTCTGATGTTTGATGTGAACATTAACTGATGTTCTTGACCTGCATCTGCAAGATTTTATACATTGTGTTGCTGCCACAGGATTGGCTGATTGGAAAATTGCATAAATAAGCAGGTGTACAGGTGGTCCTAATAAAGTGATTAGTAAGTGTGCATGTGGAGTATACTGGGCTTAGTAAAAAATTGAGCATAATATGTAAAATTTCCAGAGAAGCTGTATGTATTGGACACTAGTCTTCCTTCACATGTGCAAGCAAAGTGCTACTAAGGCTTTAGGAGGTGAAAACCATATACATATATACAGTGGCTATGTGTATGTTTTTTTGTTTGTTTGTTTTGTTATGTTTTTTTACCTCCTAAATGCCTCTGCACTTTGGATTTTACAGTATTATAGAATTGGATTGTTTTTGTTCACAAGATGTACAACCTGTGCCTGTATGATAAACAGAACACAAGGGACAAGCAGCTATTTTTCTATCCTTTTCTTATCACACAGGACACTTGTATACAGGCCTACTTGTCTCTGCGCTCTCAGTCCCGCCTGCTGGTCACACTCTTCTCCCTCATGTTGCTGACGGGAATCCCCGAGTTGAGCACATCACAGGACATGCGCTACCTGCGTAATGCATTACAGCAAGACCAGAATGAGGAAGAGGCACGGCAGCACTTCCTGCAGCAGATTGCTTTATGTGAGCAAAAGGGCTGGACTGTTCAGGCTAATTGGTGGATCCACCTGATGGCTGGCATCAAGTAAACTGAAGGAGCAATTGATGGGATTTTGATGTCTGATGTGTTGTTGTTGTTTTTTCTTTTTGGATTGCATAGTGCATTTATGTGTTTACTTTGGCTTGTGTTGTTCAATGTGTTGTTCAAAGTGTCATGATAAAAGACTTGAATAAACTGGTGTTTATATACAATTCCAGATATTTTCAGAAAAACATATAAATAAGTGCCATTAGTAGATATACACCATCATATCAATCTCACATTCATCTTATTAGCCATATAATAGTAAGCCTAAAGAATTGTGAGAGCAATGAATTTGCCCCGGTGAAATAGACACACTCTTTCATCATCCTGCACCAGTCTACAAAGTTGAAGACTTTTATGACCATAGAGGGCAGTGTGACAAAGTATAACAAGTGATTCAACTTTTTTTTTTTTCAAAAGAAAAAAGTACAAAACTACACTTTCATTAGTTAATTTATCTTAATCTCTATATGCTGATCAAGGTCATGGTAAAGCCAGCGTCTAACCCTGAGAAGAGGTGGGACTACACCCTGGTGGTGTAACATTAGGTGTGACATTGTGTAATCTACGTCCATCACCGGGCACCATGCACACACACACATTGACACACTCATTAATGCCTATCTGCAATTTAGAGGAGACAGTCTACCTACTGGAATGTGTAATGTTTTTGGGAGGTGGGAGGAAACCAGAAAGCTTTGAGTATACCCACACGGGGAGAACATGGGAAACTCAAACAAACAGTAACCTCAAGCTCAATTTCAAGTTCTCTGGAGGGGTGAGATGGCAATGCTACCTGCCCTTAATGCTACTACTACTACTACTACTACTACTACTATTATTATTATTATTATTATTATTAATATTATTAATAATAATAATAATAATAATAATAATAGTAATAATAACAGTAAAGAAGAAGAAGAAGAAGAAGAAGAAGAAGAGAAAGAAGAAGTCGTCCACAAAGGTAAAATCCCTATACCCCCATTTGCACAGGCATTTATTGCCTATAGTGTTATGTTCATTTATGCAGCTATCAATGTCAATGATTCAATACATGTCTGGAGGAATTAAACCTTGGTGTGTTTAAAAAAAAATGAAGAAGACAATTTTTGAAAAAGAAAAAGTTTTGCAGCTTAAAAAAATTACACACATTTTCAATAAATCAGACCAAACAGATTCCCATTACAGCCAGCATGCAGACAGTAGTGAGAAAAAGGAGGGGTGTTTCGGGGCTGCCGGGGTGTTGTCAGTAATAGGTGTGGGGCTGTCATTTCTCAAAACCCCTTCAGCAAGCTTCTAACCCATCTTGCTTTCTTTCACCCAATCTTTCATCTGTTCTTTGACCAATGCAGGATTTTATTTTTCATGTATATTTCACATCCTTTTTATTATTCTATTGTTCATGCTCACACACACACACACACACACACACACACACACACACACACACACACACACACACACACACTGAGTCAGTGCTGATGTGGTGAGCACATGGCCAGACCACACACTTCTGTATCCTTTTTTTGGAACTGTGTAATGCTCACGTGATTCAGAGAAGAATTTAGAGGCGAACATCACACTGTATCGAGAGGTAAGTCTGTAAGTCTGTATCTAGTAATTTTTTTAATGTAAACCAAAGCAGTGTGCCAGTCTAGCATGCCACCTCTTACTAAACCAGCCACATGGCATATTTCCTGCTTTATGTACATGATCAATTTTAGACTGTATTTTCTACATGGAAATTACACCAATAAATAATATAATTTGCAAATGATGATGTAGACTACAATTCTGTCTATTATTATTCTATTATTACCATGCGATGCTAATAAAAGGTTGAAAGGTAACTTGCATGTACTCTATGTTGTATCTATGTTGTACTCTACTCTGTGTACTCAAAGCTGTCAGTAAGTGGATCAGATATTCTTAAACCCACTTGAATAACTTGGAACTAAGGAAGCTGAAGCTGGTTATTTAATATGAACTGAAACAGATGAAAAATCAGATTGTAATTAGATAAATGTTCCTGTAGGTGCTGTGAAGTAAGCATGTTTTTTGGTGGGGTTTTTCTACACTACAAAAAATGACATCTTGCTGCGTCAAAGTGTCTTGAGTATAGTAAAAAAATATCTAGTATTTCTCATTATAAGTTTACAATTAAACCATATATAGGATTATAAAACCTATTTCTAGACAAGATTTAAATGTTCTTATTCTTTTGGCAGAAAATTTTGCTTCTTTATAGAAGTAAATGCTTAAAATGAGCAAAAACATATCTGTCAATAGAACAAGACTATTTCAGCTTGAAATGAGTAAACCCTAGAAATAGGTTAAATAATCTTATATTTGGTTTAGTGTCATTTTATAATGGGAAATACTAGATACATTTTACTATATTTAAGATTTTTCCACTTACTAAGGTGTCATTTATTGCAGTGTATTTTTACACTCTAAAGCACTTAAAGCTGCTTTAACTTCCAAAGCTACAAGCAGGTCATTTATTGATCTATAGTCATGTGTGAGTTCATAACATAGACACGTCATCAAAGAAACATGTGATTCTGGATACATTCTGCAGATTTTTTAAATATTACAAAGTTGTCTCATATTGATATTTTTGTTTATATGGTAGCATATAAATTCAAGCTGAAGTGCCTGGGTCGAAATAGCTATTCTTGTTTACTGAAAATGCTCTCTGTATGTGTATGTGATGTTCTCCTTGTAATGGAAATCACTGCACAGGCTCAGTAACGCCTCCAGAACTCATGTGCCTGTGAACACAGTTCGCCGTGCCATCCACAAATGCTGGTTAAAGCTCCATCATGCAAAGAAGAAGCCATATGTGAACATGATCCAGAAACACTGATGTCTTGTGTGGGCCAAAGCTTATTTAAAATGGACTGAGGAAAAGTGGAAAAGTGTTCTGTGGTCAGATGAATCGAAATTTGAAATTCTTTTTGGAAACCATCAGAGATACAGGCTCAGAGATGGTCCTTCTCCTCTTTAGTCCTCTTCAGTCCTCTAAACTAAAGAGGACTAAAGAGGAGAAGGACCATCTCTGAGCCTGCATCTCTGATAGTATGGGTGTGCATTACTGCCTATGGAATGGGCTGCTTGCACATCTTGAAAGGCACCATCAGTGCTGAAAGGTATATATGTTTTTTAGAACAACATATACTTCCATCCAGATTCCATCCCATCTTTACTTTTGAGAGACTTTGCCTCTCTAAGATACTCATTTTATACCAAATCATGTTACTGACCTGTTGCCAATTAATCAAATTAGTTGCGAAATATTCCTCCAGCTGTTTCTTTTTAGTAACACTTACTTTTCCAGCCTTTTTTTTACCCCCTCCGAACTTTTTTTTTAGACCTTTTGTGGCAAACAAATTCAAAATGACTTTATTTGTGCCTTAAAATGGTACATTTCCTCAGTTTAAACATTTGATATGTTTTCTATGTTCTATTGTAAATAACATATGGGTTTATGGGATTTGCAAATAATTTAATTGGAGTTTAAATACTAATACTTTTATTAATACTTATACTAATACTATTCATAATAAATGTAAACATTTGGAACATGAAGCCAATCATGCTAAAAAATAATGGGACAGATAATTGGAGCATGTACACATTTGTGTATCCCTTATTGTATGTAAGTGTGTAATTGTGTCTGGTCATGTGTGGCCATGTATACATACACACTCATTATTCCCATCTTCTTACATAGATCCATTGGTCATGCTGGCTTTTGCAGCTCCTTTCTTTTCAACTCTGATGACCCGTGGCTAAGAAGCTACAACATACTTCAGCGTCCCTCAGGCCCCCAGACAAGGGTACAACTGCCGGACATTGAGGAGCCTTAAGAAAGCCCTCACTTAATGTCAAATTATAGACATGCATTAAAAACTAGAAATGGATCCAACTCTATATCAATGTATAATGCACATATTTGTTCTCTCTTCCCCCTATGTCTTTCTTTATTTTTTTTAATCCACAAAATGAATTAGACAATCAGCTCATTCCCAACTTTGCTCCATAAAGGCTCTGTACTGAAAGAATTATTGACATATCACAGCTATGTTTGATCCGTTTGATTTTAGTGGAGCAGGAGGACATTCATTTCGTTTTCTTAGCCCTTCTCATCATGTGGAAATTCCAAATACACTTCTGATGAATGGACATTACTTCATAATCCCCCTTTCCTTCTTCTAATCTTTACATCTTTATGAACATTTGTTAGACTTAATTGTGATTATTTGTTATAAAAACAAGCTCTTGTTGTCTCCACTGCGTTTTTTTTTAAACTAACCCAATCTGGCAACCCTGTCATAACTGTTTGCTGCTCTTCTTACACTGAAAAGCGAGCGTGAGAGCATCAGTGTCCCATCCCAATGGACTTTTATTATTTCTAGCTTCATTTACAAATTTTGACCACTAGGTGCATTAATAATTCTATAGAAGCTGAGTGGGGCAGTGAATGTCCTCTGACTGTGATTGCACAACATCTACTATGGTGAGCAAATCAATGGAACATCGGCTTTTATCTGTCAAATAGGGACACTTTTTAAAATAATTAGTCACTCAAAAGAGCTTATTAGTATCTCAACAGAGTTTAAAATCTATGGAGTTGAGAATGAGGAGAAATTTGTTAAATGGCTGATATGCTTCATGTGCACCCATGGGTAAGTCACCACTGGATACTGTAATTTATTTATTATTATTTTTTTTTTTACTTTAGAGCCACATAAACACAACGGAAGGTAAAATGTTTTCCCTTTTCTAGCATGACTGATTTCCTTTGGTGTTCAGAGTGGACTTGATTTTTCTAGCACCATTTGAAATCGGTTGTGCTGAAAGGCATGCTGTCTTCAAATCAAGCAGTGACTCACAAACACTTAAAGACCAGTGCAGTTTGTTTTTTTTTGCCACATTTGTATGTTGGATACATCTTGTAGCAATGACTGCGCTACTAAATCTGTGGTGTGGAAAGACCTTTTAGTCTGGTTAGAGTACAATGCTTGACAGTGTGTGTCAGTGACTGGATGCTACCACATTCACACTTATCTGTGATGTGTTGACCCCAGAGGAATCAGTTTCCATCACACTGACCTTGACTGGTGTGAAAGTGGTTTAGTAGCATCCATTGTTCATTAAGGACATAAAAACTGGACATTCAGATTTCAGGATCTTTCACAAGTTTGTTAACCGCTGCTGCTGACCACCAGTCATTGTTCTGTTAGGTCAAATGTGTCAGTGAGTTGTTTCTGAGTCATTGCTGTACATGTCATTATGAACTAGCTAGTTTCCATGGTGTTTTATCTTTTCAAAGAGCTTATTAGTTACAAACTGCTAGTGGAGAAGTTTTGGTGTAGCATTAGCAAAGTACACTTGGGTTTGAATTTGAGCAGTTTTTACATGACTATCTGAACACACATGGACACACAACGTAGGGGAGCAGTTTGTAGGCACATGCAGGTGTGGTGCTCATCAAATGGGGTCAGTTCAGCATATTAACAAGTGCAAATTATCTAAAAATAAGAATAAGGTGAATTGAATAAGATTGATTATATTGTTACAATGGCACCTGTCAAGGGATAGGATATATTAGGCAGCAAGTGAACAGTCAGTTCTTGAAGTTGATTTGTTGGAAGCAGGAAAAATGGGCAAGCGTAAGGATCTGAGCAACTTTGACAAAGGCCAAATTTTGATGGCTAGACGACTGGGATAATTACTTCAAAAAGTGGTCTAAGAAAGGATAACCAGTGAACCAATGACAGGGTCATGGGCACTCAAGGTTCATTGATGCATGGGGTGAGCAAAGGCTAGCCCAGCTGGTCTGCGTAGCACATGGGGCTGCATAGCCACGCACTCTTAGTGCCCATGCTGACCCCTGTCCAATGCCTAAAGCACCTACATTGGGCATATGAGCATGAGAACTGGACCATGGTGCAATGGACAAAGGTGGCCTGGTCTGATTAATCATGTTGTGGAGAAGGCAAGCCGGCTGCTCTGGGAAATGTTCTGCTCGGAAACCTTGAGTCCCTGCATGTGGAACTTACTTTGACACATACCACCTACCTAAACATCGCTGCAGACCAAGTACACTCCTTCATGCCATCGGTATTCCCTAATGGCAGTGGCCTCTTTCAGCAGGATAATGCACCCTGTTGCACTGCAAAAAAATGTTCAAAAACATGACAAAAATTTCAAGGTGCTGAGTTGGCCTCCAACCCCCCAAATCTCAATCTGATCGAGCATCTGTGGGATGTGCTGGACAAAGAAGTTCGATCCATGGAGGCCACACCTCGCAACTTACAAGACATAAAAGATCTGCTGCTAATGTCTTGATTTCAGATACCACTGCACACCTTCAGAGGTTTTCCAGAGTCCATGGCTTGATGAGTAAGTGCTGTTTTGGGTACAAGGGGGACCTACTCAATATTATGCAGGTGGTTTTAAAGTTATGGCTGATCATTGAGGTTCTTACTTAAAAATGTAGAATTTGTACAAAATATGCTATTAATAAGTGTTAGCATTTTTTTTTGACTGACTGCTCTTAACACCTACTATACTATGATGTAGGACAACAACAAAGGATTCCACTTCTTTTTGTTCTGGGCCAACTTCTGTATGATACCCCAAGTGTGCTTCAGGTCTGTGAGTTCTTCCTTCACTACACAACAGCCAGGAGTTCTAAGGCATTCCTTTCTTGCATCTTCCTTCTGGTGTCCTGTAAAAGGCAGTCTGTGGGATGTTATCCTCTTTTCCATGGATGACATACTCGGTCCATTTCTTCACCTTCTCTTGATAGAAGTGTTGTTGCTCTCTTGATTGTACTGGCCAAGTAGTTGCTGGTTGGAGATGATGTTGGGCCAGAAGATTCACAGGAGGTACCTTTTGTTGAAGAACCTAACTCCCACCTATACTATACTATGGTGACCACCATATTCTAAAGTCGGCTCTTGATGTCACTGCCTGCTCCTCTTACAGTGTTGCCCAGATATATGAACTCTTTTAGGCAAATCTGTTCCATCTACTTGTACTAGATCGGGGCTTGGAGTGTTCAGCATCATCAGTTCTGATTTTTTTTTATTGGTCTTTTCTTCAAGTCTATTTGTTGTACAAAAATGCTCAGGAGAAATATTTTTTCCTGCCTGCATGTGGTGATGCATGTGAGAGCCCAATGCCAAGTTGTCTGCATAGTCAAGATCTTCCAGTGTTGATAAAACTGTCTATCTGATGCCATTTGGTTGGTCTTCAGTTGGTCATTCTGGAAATGAATAATTATACATTTATAAACTTTGCATTGCAACTTAAACACCGTATATGTTTCTTCTTAACCATAACCCATATCTAATTTACAGGTGTTGTCCTGCCAATGCTTGAACAACATTCTCCCCAAAATGTATTTTTTTGTCTGTCTCATCATTCCACTTGCCTTTGCTTTCCATCAGATTATGGGGATAATGTGTTCTCTGTACTTGTCTAAAAACTCAATTCTTTTCTTTAACTGCTAGTTTAGAATTTTTTTTTCAGCCCAGCTTTCTATTTTCTCTTTCTGTTGCTTTTGTGTTTTTTTATTTGTTCTTGTTTTTCGCTGCTCTTATAATCATACTTATAATTTCATTAAAACTATCTATATCCCTAGTGGAAGATCTTCATACCTGTATGTTCATTTGAGAAATCACTTGCATAAAATAGAATGCAGTATAGGTAAAAACCCATTTTAATCACTTAGCTAGTTAACCAATGCAAGCCTAATAAAATGACATAGCATAATTTAATATTTTAATTTACTTTGGATATTCTGGATAACTTCACACCTCCAGGGTCCGGGGTTGGATTCCCACCAGGACCATGTGTGTGCGGAGTTTGCATGTTCTCCCTGTGCTGCGGGGGTTTCCTCTGGGTACTCCGGTTTCCTCCCCCAGTAGAAAGACATGCATGGTAGGCTGCTTGGTGTGTCTAAAGTGTCCGTAGTGTATGAATAGGTGTGTGTGAGTGTGAATGTGATTGTGCCCTGCGATGGACCCTGGGCCTGGCACCGGTCCCGCGTGTACCCCGCTCGCCTTCGTGCGACCCCTGGAATTACTCCAGCCCCCCCGCTAAGAAGGAGTGTGCGCGGGTAGAAGATGGATGGATCAGATGGAGAGTGAACACTGCTTACATATGCATACACCTGGATATCCTACAAAATTTGCTTTTTTTTAAAGGTGTACATATCCAGTTGTAGCTATGTGTTTGCCTTTCCTTAAGGTTGAAACTGAGGTGCTACACTGTTTAACACTGCATTATAGATGAAAAGTGACTTTTTTATTTATTTATTATTGTTGGAGCCAGATCATGTCTCACAAGTACAAGTAGACTTTTTTTTTTAATTATCTGAAAACAAATAATATTATGGAAGTATTTTGCTCAGTTTAGAGTTTTGCCACAGTTTGATATGGTAGACTATGTCTTAAATGGGAAGATTTTAAACCAAGTTTGGATTGAAGAGTGGTTGACTCTGGCAACCCTGATTTGTACACTACGAAATGCGCGCACACTTTCTGCTGGCCTTAATTGGTTTGATAGAAAGAATTCCCAATGTGTCCACAGCAACCTGGTGTTAATAAAAGCTGAACCTGCACCTGCATCCTATTATACTCCATTCATGACAGATAGTGAAGGTAGTTTCATAAATCATAAGACGACCCTACTTCAGAGTAACCACATGTATCTGGCCTTTGTAGCTACCCATAAAACCAAATCAGAGTAAAAAAAAAAAAAAGAATCACAAAGAATTTTATTGGATATATAAGGTTTCACTTAGTAGTAATTTGACTTGACAATTGCTTCATTGCCACAGATTAAGCAGTGAATTAGACAAGTGCAAAGAATTATATATGTGAATATAGAGTATATAAATATAATGCAACAATAAAAATGAATATATAGTGTGCAGTCTGTAAAGTACAGATAAGTAGTGTGTTCAGAATGAACAGTCCTCAAATAGCAAATAAATAGCCCTGAGCATGTGCAAATATAACTTTATTTATTAATTTGCACTAGCTGTGAGGATACAGTGCAATAATTCAGCAGTGCACTGTTTGTGTTAATGGTTTGTCCAGTTCGACGTTGAGCAGGGAGAAAGATCAGCAGGAAATCTTTATTTCACTTAGTTTTTATAGTCTGGTATCTCTGAAGGATGTGGTTCAAAAGCCCTGAACCCTGAAGAAAGTGGTTGAATTATGGCTTCTTCCACTTCTTACCTTTTAGCAAAATGAACATTCCAGAGTCCATGTTGCTACTGACATTTTAACATGCAATAAATGTCAGAGAAGATTAAAAGTCGCTCCCTGCTGTTAGCATCACCCATAACTGCCTCATTCCTGCTCTCCTCCACTCATCACTTCACAAAATGTTTTGGATTAACACGGTAGGACTGGGCTCATGGTTTCAGAATCAATCATTAAACATGCATGCACATGCACGCACGCACACACACACACACACACACACACACAAAAGCACAGTACCACACAGTCCCAGGGCAGTGGGAGTGGGAGTCGGGAGGGATTCCGTCCTGGAGGAATCAGGTACTGTTTGTCACCTGGGTAACCATGTCTCCATGGACATCACAAGCAGCCCATCAGCCTGTCTGTGCCAAGTCAAGCTGATCTGAAGTCAGTAGATATGACGTCAGCGAGCTTAGACCGAGGCAGTTGGAGTCTCAAAGTCGGAGTCAAACACTGCAGCCACAGGTAAGAGAACACAATTTTCTTTGCTTTAAATTCACATTTATCTGTTGGTTTATGAGTTTGATTTAGACAACGTGAAAATGAGTGCTACAGAAGACCCATGAGTCTTTCTATGAATCTGCCTGTTATTTTTAGTTGAATAGATCAGTTCGAAGTTAGCCTAAAAGGGACAGAAGTAGTAGGGAAGGTGCAGCAAGTCACCAAATCATAAAATATGTCCACTGATGGTCAACTATCAAGCCACTGAATCAGAACATTATCTGCTGCAGTAGCTAAACATCAAATCATTGAAACTTTCAATTGCTGTCCATTGCAGTGATCGTCTTTTTGTGGCTGAGAAGAGCAGTCGCCATTAAACATTACGGATGACTGACCTGAGCACAGATCAACACTCTGTAAAGTCAGTGGAGCCTGACTCAGATGAGTACTACAAGCAATACCTACACAGGTCTGTTGCACAAAAAAGCTGTGTGTGTGTGTTGGAGTGGCAGGACATATGTTTATATCTTAGTGAATAGGGTAGGAATATCTCACAGTTTTGACATTGCGGGGACATTTGGCTGGTCCCCACATAGCTGTTGTTGCAAAACAGCAGCTTTTGAGAATAGGTACCAGCTTTGCCCGACATAAGTGAAACATGGGTGTGGGTCTGAAAGAAGTGGAAATCATTTGAGAGGGAAGGTTTGATCAGCTGGCTCTCTTTCTTTCAGCTTGTTTGGGGAATCAATTGCCGAGTATTTCCTCAGCTCGTCCTACCTACCCAGAACCCCTCCTGGCTGGTACTCAGAGATAACAGACAAAATGAGAGGTAGTACACTCAACATTTCCTTTATATTATAGTATAAAATATTATGTTGTTAAAATTCTTTAGTGGTTTCAAGATGCTGTTTCATGAAATGGCAGTTGCTTACCTGAACAGCATGGATATACAGTACAAAAGTAATCTAAAAGCAGGCAGTCAGAATGAAAGTTAAAGTGAATAAAACTAAATTCACACAAGTTAAAAGTAGCTCATTTTACATCTACAGTATTGCACGATAGTCTTACACTCTGTCTTACACATGCAAGTCTTACAGATGCAAAGAAAAGCTGTAGGGCAAAGATACCTTCAGAAATAATGAAATGACATGTTTCTACGTTTAAAAAAATACTATAAAGAGCAGTAAACGGTAATAAATGAAACAAAGGCAATATTTGGTGTGATGACCCCATGCTTTAAAAAAAAAAGGGTACTCTTGGGTACAATTTGTGCAGTTTTATAAGAAACCAGCATTTTGCAGAACCAGCCAGGGTCCTTCTGGAGACTTTGATTGTCACACTCGCTTCTTATTTCTTCAGCAAAACCCAGCAGCCTTACCTAATATGCTGCTTTCTTTATTGACATACAAACATTTTTCTTAAAATTTAATTTCATGCTGGTAAACTAATGTGTGGTAATGTAAAAATGTTTTTGTATTGACTTGATAATGTAGGTGTCATAAAAACTAAAATCTATAACAAAGTTTGTACTTAAAATATACAGTATATATAGGGTGTCTAATTTGCACAGTACAGTAACTGAAATTAAAAGACAATCGGGGAAAAAAAGATTAGTTGTTACGACACGTAGACTGGAGGCGGAAGCAGGTGCAGGTCACGGTCTTTATTAATCAGAAACACAAACGCGGTCTACGCGGGAAAACTGGCAACGGAACATATAACACACTCGTCCCTAACATAGACGGCACGACCGCTACAAAACGTTCCAACATAAACATAAAAACATTAACGAGCAACGTGCTCCGAAACTCAGGCGTTTAAATGACAAATGTCATCAAAAGAAAGTAGACACACCTGTGACCAATCCGCGCTAACGCTTGCGCTAGTCCGGAAGCAAGCGAACAAAACAAAGTCCTTTCAGATAAAGCGCCGCAGTGCCCTCTGTCGGCGGTGGCGTAACATTAGTACAATAAATGAAAACCCAGTATGGGTTTTTCTTAGAGTTTTCATTTTTATTACTCGAGTTAATCCCCTAAAGATACTTAAATATAGTAAACAAGGTACAATGACATACTTTACATCTCTGCTTGTATATTATACATTTGGTGAGAGGAGAGCTGAAGTAGATTCATTCATTTGTCACCTAACTTTATCAAAACAGTATTATATATTGTATTTAATAATATAATTCCACAGTAACTCTCTCATTGACTCTTCACCCTCCTGCCATCTAGTCAGACTCTGCAAAAGTTCCTTCCACTAGGCAGTCAGATTAAAAAAATGTAAATTAAAAAAATGTAGATTACTCACCACCATGCTGCCTCCCAATGCTCATCTGGGCTAGTCAAACACCTAATGCATTACACAGTAGTTTTACACACATTACACAGTAGTTTACAGTTTACAGCCCATGTCCTGTGTCTTTATTGTCCTGTATATTTATTCTGATGTTATGTGAATTTATTGTCTTGCACTTGTCTCACACTGTTCTATATTTGCATTTTATGTAGTCTTGTATACTGTTCTGTGTTGCATCATGCTTCTGAAGAAACAATATTTCGTTCCAATGTATACAACCTACTGCATATAGAGCAATGACAATAAAAACTTGACTTGACATATGGATGTACTGGCCCATAACTGTGTTTTCTCATCTCCAATGCCTTACGCTTCTTACAGGTCAGATAAGTGCCAATGCATTGTGGGATGCACTAAGACAGCGATCTATGAAGATTTTGGAGGAAATGGAGACCGAAACCTCTCAGGTGCACTTTAAACAAAAGAAAATGATAAATTCAGAACACGTCTTATTTACTATAGCTTATACTATAAAACAGATAGCCTGGTAATTAATATGAATTATATGAACAATATTAATTTTAGAGAATACACTGATATCTAAGCGTGTTAAATATTAAACATTGCTGCACTGTACCTCAGCAGGTTGAGAGAATGCTAGTTGATTGGAACTTGCTTAAGAGACAGGACCATCTGCTACGCCTTTCAGGTCTGAGGTTCATGTACCGCAAAGCCCTGCATAACCAGGCTTACTCCACCCTCCTCCTGCAGCAGAGACTTCAGTCTCCTCACTTTAACCTGGATATGACCGAAGGACCCAGTCAATCTCTAACAGCAGAGAACGCATTACTGACAGAATAATGAGATGATATTACTATCTATGCATGTGCACCTGGAGTACCTCTCTTTAGTGAAGAAGGCTGCTCAACTCTCATCTTAACGACATTCTGACCACTGAAATACTATACAGTGGTGTGTAACGTGCTATTAAATTATGTTTACTGTTAGCACAGAAGGCAATATATTAAATGATGTGCTTTTTTCACCTTTAGAACATGGTCCAGGATTACTTTTTGTGTTTTATAGCTTGCTCTTTTAGCTTTTAGTGTCATTTAGAAGTCAAATTTAAATACAAATTAGCACGGAGAATGTGTATGTAATCAGTGTGTATGGACTTCAGTGTATTTATTTTAAATACATCGCATGTGATAGCATCTCATTACCACAAGGAGGCAGAATGTTATTGCTATAGTGAGGAAAATTGCAAAGTTAAAGATGAAGTTCTTTTCATTGTTCTCAGTTTCTTGAACAATAAGTGTTGTCTTCAAGTTGATAGCCTTATTTTTTCATTATATAACTTATATATATATATATATATATATATTTTTTTTTTTTTATTTTTTTTGCCGTTCTATGTTTATTAGGACCCCAGTTCAGTTATGTAATAAAGATCCAAAATAGAAACCATTATCAGGTATGACAAAAGTGTGTTACTCAATATTACGTTTTTATTCCTGCTTAGTATGCATGGGGCAGGATTTTATTTTACAGCAACAGTTTTTTTTTTGTTTTGTTTTTTACAATTTTCTCTTGGTGCAAAAATTATTGTATTGATAGCCATACAATACAACCGACAATACAATGATCTCCTTTTATTGTTTCTGTTATTTCTATTGCTGTGTTTTGGCAGTCTGCCTGTGAGGACAGCGTTTTCTTGCAAATGCCATCTTTTCCCAATACACAGTCTTTTAATCTCACCACACTCAATTCACTGCAAAATCACAGCTCAGGTTTTGCAGTGGATTCGATACTGATGCAGAAAACACTGATGAAAACACATATATTCCCTTAAAATAAAGAATTTATCAAACATAATGTTGCTTGTTTTCTTTTATATGTTGTTACAGTGATGCTGTTAGATGGTTAGAACCACTCTCCTGTCGTCATTCCTCCTGATCGACCATGTTGGAGAACCTTCATAATATGCGAGTTCAGCGCAGTATAACTGTTCCTGCCCTGTAGAGTTGTGTCGTTCATGAACGATTCGTTCATTTTGAACGAATCTTTAATAAGACTCCGGAAAAAACTAGTTGTTTCAGAGAGTGATTTGTTTATTTTCTGACCGCGAATGCGCTGCAACATTCCCATAGGTTCTGTACCGGAAACAGAAATGATTAGTTCACCTCTCAAGTCTTCGGGTTCGAGTTGTTCGTTCTTTCCGTGACCTCTCCATACTCTGAATGCACCATGCAGTACCGGAAACGGGATGAACGAACGACGCGAACCCGAAGACTCAAGATAAGACTCAAGACGTGAACTAATCATTTCTTTTTCCGGGGAACAGACGTGACAAATGTGACGTGACAAAAGAACGACTCGGATCGCGAGGTGAGTTGAACTTACAGATTGCGTAACCTGAAGACCTAATGCTAAGCAAGTAATTAATCAATTTATGTTTCTCATAATTCGGCCATGGTTGCATTAGCCTATAGTTTATTTTATAGTTCATTAAGTAGCCTACTAGAAGTGTTTGGGAATTTAACATGTAACATTTCGATTATATTCTGCTGAAATGAACGAAATGAATTGAAAAAAATATTGATTCATTCATTTTGCTGAACGAGATTCAGAGATCCGAGTCAGTAAAATGATCCGAACTTCCGAACAGTCCGAAAGGTGATCGGTTGGAGCGAGACTGTGCTACGATTGGTCAGTGCGATGTGGCGCATATCCGATTGGCTTGAGTGGGCGGAGTCTAACTATTTATGGAGTTGTGTGTGTACTCTCGACGCCAGAAATGTTTAAAAACACACAAATGCGCAGTATTCACAAATTAATGCAAGGCAGAGCTGTGTTTGTGACAAAATATTTGCACATCTCATTTTATTTATTTGTCAATTTAATAAATTTTTGTGGAACTACTAACATATATGTCTGTCTCTCATTCAATGCACTTGTTTAATTTTTGTAAATCTTACTGCATTTATTCGTGGATCGTAATCTATTTATTTGGAATTAAACAATTCTAACCCCATAGAGAAGAGAAGAGTCATCTCTCTGACAGCTTTCACTTGTGAGCTCTAACTGAATGGCTGGGTGCTTGGCCCCGCCCCTTAACAGCTACCTCTAGCATGTACTGTACTGCTCCTCGCTCACACACACACAGAGGGGGAGAGAGAGAGGAGCTGTCAGTGCACTGTTTCAAGTGAACAGGTGAGCGCTGACTTCTTACTTTTTCCTTATGCAATCTAAACCGACATAGCCTGTTATAAACATGTCTGAAGTTCGCTGATCTTGCAGACTTACTCAAATGTTTCTTCCGGACGAACTGGCAAAAAGGATTAATCAGAGCTTCAAGATTGTCATACGCACGAGCTGCCCTGTATAATGAAATTCTCACAGTTGCTACAATAGATTTAAAACAAAAGCTAAATAATAACAAGTCAGTTATTGCAAACGTTAATAAAGCATCGTTACAAATTATTATGGTCATAGAGACTGTGTAGGAGTTTTGTGAGCAATATATGTGTAATCAGTGGATTAAAAACACAGGATAAAAACAAAACCCAGGCCTGGTCATACAGTAATAATGCATTAAAAACAGTACTTATTCCACAGTAAAAGATATTACAGATACACCTGAAGCATGAACTGGGATAAGTGAAAGTCCATACATGATGTGAGATCTGCCAGTTCTGTTTAGTGCATTGTTTTGTGTATAATCTGCAGTACCACTGATGGCTGTTTGTTAAGGTGTGCAGGTGAGTTTCACAGAGCTCTTTCCTCACCATTTGGGTTTTTTGATGTCTGCATGAGATATTTGAACTCGTACTAATGAAAGGTGTAGAGTTTCTGCAGAGCACCCGATTCAGGACAACAGAAATGATAGTTTTATCCAAATTAAAGCTTTGCAGTTTGACCGCCTTTTCTCTCAGATCTTGAAAAAGATTATATGTGTTGGGTTGTGTCTGTGAGCACAGGTTTGCTCACTGATACACAGTGAAGGGTGAAGGAGGTTTTTTTTTTTGGATATATGATTCATATTATTATGCATACAATAGTACTGTGTGCATTTGAAGGGTTATGGGTTATGATGACTGAACATCTGGGTGGACTTAGGTATTTATGTTGATGGGTCCTGGTGCTATCCCCAGCTTTGTTCATATTTTTGAGGTTTAAAGGTTTTTAGAGTTCTGCAAAAGACAATAGCTGGATTTGAATCGAAGCCCTGAAAGTACATTCCTTCATTTTTTTAAATAGCTGTTATTACTTTTCTAGTAGTCAAACTGTCTACCGCATTAAAGCTGTAATCAAAATATTTTTTGTATATCAACAGCTTATGGAAGCGTTGATAGTAGTTCAGGAACTGCTGCACTGTCTAATATCTACACAAACACCTTGTGAGTATATCTGGAACAGAGAACCATGGGAAACATATTATTCCAGTGCAGAAGCTATGTTTCTATCCAAATTGCAAATTTAACTTATGCAAACAATTGGAATATCACATAAAACGTTTGCGAATAAAGCGCCGTTTCCAGTTCATGTGTTCAAGAGAACAAAACTGTCACTTCCCGGGAAACTGGCGCTCATCTTTCCAAACATATCTCTCGCTCTCTGCCATTTTTACTTCTCTGAGCCAATTATCCAATCATATTTGTTTGTTGATTTGCTGATTCAAAGTCACATGACTTTTTTGATGCGTATCGAGGATCTTATTCAATAAATGTGTCTCCATCGTAGTTTATGCACGTCTTATTATCCAATGAAAAACAATTATCCACCTCAGTGAGTGCATACGTTTTTATGTGCATTTTGGAAATTTTATTTGCATCTGGTGTTTCCCTTCCAGTTTTGTTTTATTTTGATATCCCAGAATTCGCATAAAAAATTGTGGATGGAAAAATAGCCAGTATAGTGTGACAAAACTATCTAGCTAGAAATTAATGAACAGCAGTAGAATCAGCCCTCCATGTATTTGTAGCTTCTTCTCTTTTTTTTTTTTAATGTTTTTTTAGTTTAAGTAATGCTAACTGATTCTTGGTCTAAAGATAAGTTAAATCTATTTGATTTACTCTGTACAAAGTATGTACATTTTCTAAGTAGTTTGTAGTGTCGCTACCTATCAAACTCACACACACACACTCATTCACTGGAGAGTGTGTTCAGTATGTTCATGTTCTTTGGAAAGGGAGTAATTGTCTGTAGGATGTATCTATTAAATAACCAGGAAGTATGCACACCCATTTAAAGAAAAAGTTGTCAAAATATCCTGTCTGCCATCTATTTACCGGGTGTTGTTTTCCTCTATGGACAATATGGCATGTGATTTGAACCAGCAAACAAAAAGACAGTTTGGAATAAGCCATTTTGAGGTCTCTCTACTGATCTATGATTTATCTAATTCTTAACTAATGTAAATTTTGATGTAAGTCAGATTGACACCTGGTCTTAATTTACAATGGCACTGAATTACAAACAATAAAAAGGATAGTTCAAAAAACACTGCAGAATATAATATTAGAGGATATGACAATTAGAAGAGTTAGGCTTTGTTTAATTATTCACATATTTCCCACTTCCTGCCTAGCGCCATTTCTCTCTGAGTGGCCTCTGGCCAGCAAAACATGGTTACTAATTAGAATAAATGAATGTAATTTTTTTGTCCTTCTTACCAAGGTGTAGTATCTTGGAAATGCTCTTTTACATTATGAACAGAGTATTTTTATATCAGCAAAAACATAAATGTTCTAGAAAACATATATATATAGTCTATAGACAGGTTCACCATGGCTGATTGGGACTGACATGTTGACAGAACTGTATTCAGTGAGTAATATACTCTGAGTCTAAGGCATTTTGTAGGGAATGTATGGAATTACAGTGTTCTAGAACATCACTCGTCACTTTTCCAAAAATTCCATGTAATATACCTCCTAAGCATGCATGTGTCTTTCATTTAAATCTATTAGAGCAGATAGCTTTAAAAAAAGTTTTTTGAACATCGTAGACTAGTCATCATACTAATTGCACTAGAATCCTAATGGACGTCTAATAGTTTGTTGTCATGAATAATAAGCCGATACTGGCAACCCAATTGGATTGCAATTGTGTTGCTGAGATCCTGAAATGAGATCCACTCAGCACCAAAAAGAGACTCAGACAGTATTTTTTTACCGGGTGAATCATCATAACCATACATATATGTGCTGTAGAAAATATTACTAAACACACCAGAGCATGTTATCCCCAGCCCTGTGCTCTGGGTTGAATTGTGGATTCTAAGTAAAGCAGTTGAGCCAGGAAGTCAGGTAGTGTAAAGTTTGGCCTTGACTGCTGTTTGGTCATGTTCTCTGGAAGTAAAACACAAGAAATGTGCTGAAAAGTATTATCTCATTGTGTCTTGTACCTATTATTCTAACGGCACTACAGAGACAAAAAAGCATGTTTTATTTAAGAATTGTCCAATTCCATAAAACAAAATTCCTTCGTTTATTTATTTATTTAAAAATTGTCCTAGAATGTGTGATACCTAGTCTGGAGGTTACAGAGCGCAGGCACATCTAATCAAGAGTTCAGGGACAATCAGAGACATGAATAAACATTCATTGTGCTATTTCCTGAGTCCAATCCTTTCTGTTGTTAATTCACTTTCAGCATGTCCCCATAACACTGCTTTCTACACACAATACAGACATTTTGTTATTATCTAAGAGGTCTAGGTGAACTAGACACAGTACCACCATGACACACAGGGCATATTCCTTTATTTTTTAGGTTTGAGACAATTCCCTGATATTCTGTGCAAATGGTGGCTCGCGTGAAATTGTACAACACAAAAGCTAGAATTGTAGCATATTATGTGCTTTCTTGTCATAGCAGTAAATAGGCAAAAGTAATTGTGTGTGACAATGTGGCATATGTTTAGGAGGCTGGATTAGTATTGGGTTTTATTGTGTTTGTGTTATTACAGGGTGTCAAAAAGGGGATAACGATATAAAACTAGCCTTGTAATGAGATCAGTGAGATGTTTCATTATGTTACGCAAACATACATATCTATTAATTATGTTAAACAGATACAAATACAGATTTGAACAGGAGGCACACTATACTTCTTTAACCCCCCCAGAAAGTTTCACAGGGCATCTAGTTCATCAGGATAAGGATCCCACAAACAACAAAAGTCAAAAAGTTGCATCATTGGAAGGTTTTTACATTCGTGCAGGCATAAAATTAAAATTAGTCCGTACAGGATTTCGCATTTTTTTTATTGTTGTGGCCAAAAAATGCTTGATTTTGCTGCAGCTTTTTCGAAATTTGCGATGCAGAGTTTTTTTGTGCTTTTTTGCACAAAGCTACATGAATCTGCGAAATTTCAAATGCATTGTTTTGCAAATGACGCACATGAATCGAAGAGGGCTTTGGCTGAATGCGTGTTGTGATGATGTCACATGACTCTCTTAGCCCAAACCTGCCATATTTAATTTAAATAATATTTGAAGCCTTGTGTTGCATCCCCAATGAAAAAAAACATTTTTTTTTCTTATTTGAACTCTCTCTCATTCTCTTCTCTCTCTCTCTCTTACACACATTTCTCTGTGTGCGTGTTCAATACTTGAGGTAATTGAATAAATTGAAAATGGAATGCAGTTGAAGGCTACAATCTTCCTTATCACTCTGACACACTGTGTGTTGCTCAGGGTCAGAATGTGGAAGTACTGCATTTGTAAGGTGTAAAATGTCTTGGAGACCACTGGCTTATGCATGATCCGATAAGTGTTTTATTGAGTTGAAACCAGGGCAATGTTTGGGAAAAATTTCAGTGTTGTCTCATTAACCAAGTGTTGTGTGACGGAGCTATTCAGTTTTGAAAGGACAGTTCATGTGCATGGGTTCATCTATCATAGGACTTTTGGTATAATATCAGTGTGTAGAGGTAAACACACACACACACACACACACACACACACACACACACACACACACACACAAACACACACACACACACACACACATACTTTTGAGATGTATATATATATGTATATAAATAAAGGTTTTATTTGTAAATACAAATAAAAAAAATTTGTACATACAACTGTTGTTTTTTTTTTAAATACAACACATTTTACTGGCACTTAGCTTGCTAGGAGACCTACTCTTGTGATACAAGTCATCTTGATATCATATTTTTTTCATATCAATCATCTGTAGACAGTGCTTCTGTAGAGTTTTTTTTAATTAATGAACCATTGAATTAAACGATTGCTCAATTATTCATTCGT
Source organism: Ameiurus melas (assembly GCA_012411365.1). Taxonomy (NCBI): domain Eukaryota; kingdom Metazoa; phylum Chordata; class Actinopteri; order Siluriformes; family Ictaluridae; genus Ameiurus; species Ameiurus melas. The sequence goes on along the minus strand of CM022768.1, from coordinate 11,800,316 downwards.
GTTTTCATTGTCAAAACACTGTCAAATACAACTGTCAAATATTATTTAAAAACTTAGACTTTGAGGATTTTTCACTTTAGGATCTTTAATGTAATTGTATTAAACTTCAAATTGCACATAATGATGAATGTAATTGGCTCATTCTTTTTATACTATCAAACGTTTGTACATGACCGTCATGTCATCTCCACTATTATTTGGAGGAAAGAGTGGCCATGGGGTCCTGGGGAAGGCCATGGCAATGTTTCCCTCCCCGCTTCACCCCTAACCAGCCTGAACTGTGGCCAAATAATAGACAAGTGCATTCCCTCTGCCTAGAGACCAGCTCGCCCTTTTTCAACAGGATCTTTTTTTTTTCAAACTGACAGGCACATTTGAATAAGAATCACTCTCCAATCAGCCCATTGCTTCAGTGACATGGGGAAAGGCAGGGGGGTCATGACTCTAGCCTTCCTGATTGGTCATTGGTGACCGTTCAGTTTTTACACCTCAAAAGCCAGTTGTGGTTCCCGTTATTCACGCACTCACTCTTTCTTCCTCTGTCCTTTCCATGCAGCCACACACACTGAAGTGAAATTTCCGCGCGAGAGAGGGTCTCCTCTGGGCACAGGGGGTTTTTTATCCACATTGCCTTGCGTGAGTAGTATAACTTTTCTCCATCTGATTCTTTAGATAACGAGCCTGTGTGCTGTTTTTGCTAGACTACACATATGCAGATGCTCAGTTCGGCAATGCAGGTACACTGTCCCGCATATCCAGATAGTTTTGACTCTGCGCCGTAATTCCTATAGCTGGTTGTTCTGTAAAATCTCAAAATCTTTTTTTGCTCTGATGTCTGTCTATTTTTGCTAGAAATGGTATATTTTGACTATATGAGTATGAAATGCATTTTGGTTCTGAACTTATAACTTATCTAATAAAATGAAGAAGATTTTTGATCATGAAAACTGTACTTATCTTTTAGTTTCCAACTTGAAGTGCAACTGTTATGATATCTCAATTTTGGACAATTGACCCCAATTGTTGGTGAAGTTCCCCTTAATTTTCTACTGAACTGTTTTGTTTCTTTACACATTAGGATTAATCCATCATCATCATCAAAGTGAAACTCATACAATTGTGTTAACAGATGTGGATTAGTGCTGTGGTTAGCTAGGACTACTGTTGCTGTTAATAGTGTGGGAAATGCTGGAGGTGTTATTGTATAGAGGAGCACACTCATCCATTAGGATGAAGAGGCTGCAGCAATGCTGTTTGGGAGCTGGCAGTGCTCCTCTCGAGAGCCCGGCTTTTCATCGCACGACCTCACAGCATGCTTGCCTCGCAGCAAGACCACCATCATGGCCTTCTTTCATTTCTGCTTCTTCTTTTGTCATTAATGGATTAGTGTAACAAAAATGTTCTTGTATTCAAAGAGTGGTAATGATGTGTACACAAATCGTGTGCTTAGAGAGTGTTCTTTTAGTGTTAGTGCAAAGCCAATGGTAGTTACAATGTTTATGCCTGCTCCCAGTTCTGCCTTATTAAATGTCAGTCTGGGGCCATTTTAAAAACTTTAAAGCAAATGAGCATTACATTAAAAAAATAAATAAATTAAAAATAATAATAATAATAATGTGCTTGGCTTATCAATCGTATAGCAATGTTGTGTGTAAAAATGTTTGTAAGCCAAACTGACAGTTTTAGTCATTGTTTCATACTGAAGTTTGCATGTTGATAAATGCCAATCATGCATAAATTACCCAGCGCATTCATGGCACAGGTGATTTTGATTTAGTGACATTTATAAAAGGCAGTGCTCCCAGATCAAATGATGCAGAATGAGTGAAAGAGTGCCTCTTAAGCATGTCATGCACTACATGTTCCAGGAAAGCAGTTCAGCTAGTGCAGCACTTCATCTGTCGTTAACACAGACAAATCTTCCATCTTTTATAGGGTGCCATTTTTTTTCTATTAATGTGATAGTTAGTGTTGTTTATCTTCATTTATGGATTTTATTGGATTACTTTCTAAACCGTAATATGAAACGACAAATTTCACAAACTTTTGTGTGTGTAATTGAAATAAATAACAGAATTTAATATTAGAACTTAATCAGTATACAAAATATCTCAGTATCTCAGGCCAGTTATATGATTTCAAGCCCACCAGTTGAGGGCCACATTAGTGCACCTCCTCAAATTCAAACTCAGGAGAGTCCGGCCTTTTCAGGAATACCACATTTCTTGTTTAAAAGCTCCTGCAAAATTTTATGAATAAATTAATTTGTATTCTGTTTGATAAACAAGCACAAATGTTCTCAATTAATTCAAAAATTGAGAATGATTTGTTTATATAGAAGGTTAATGCTGTATTGATCGTGTTACAGACAGAAAGTGGTGTTTTAGTTTAAGTGCTGAATACTTGGAAACAGAAATGCTGTAACATGCTCTAGGGAGGAGTTCACTGTTATCTTTCACTGACTTTTTTTTGTGATTTTTGTGGCCAAAACTTGCGAAGCTTTTCTGAGTTTTCTGCTTTTTTGCAGAAAACTACTCAAATTGGCTAAATTGCCATTGCACAAAATAGTTTTGCACGGTCTTTCACAGTGTTCTTTGTAGGTATATGAGACTTTTTAACTGTACTCATGTTTGACACATACGAATCGAAGAAGGCTTTGACTGAATGCGTGTCGTGATGATGTCACATGATGTTTCTTGGCCCAAATCTGAGGAAAATGTGTGGTAATTCTGAAATAGTGCAAGCTCCACTAAATATTGTGTAGTTTGCCTGATATTACTTGAAATTCTGCGATCACAAAATCATGGAGGGACTGATATATTTTACATTATATATATATATATATATATCATTTTCTTTTATAATATCCTTTTGTTTCATTTCAGGCCTCTGGATAGGTATCTGCTCTGTTTGCTTGACAGCCATCATGGCCAGATGTTTGGGTCTCCTCGTTCTAGGTAAGTTGTAGATTTGTGTACAACATGTAATATGATGATGGCTTCACTACCAAAAGTTTAACCACAGTTTAAGAGGACTGATTGTGCATGACAATACTGCAACGATTTTCCGAATGTGACTCTCCTGTGAACTGAGAGGAACATAAGCTGCTTATGAAAAGAAAAGGTTCATACACGCTGAGACCTATCACTTCCCTCCAAGCCAGATCACCTTGACTGTCTGTCGTGTGAGAGCCTTTTTCAAACACAGAACAGCCTAGGCAGTTAACAGGACAGGCAAACACAACCTGCCTCTCACCTTTCTGCTCTCTGTAATGTCGCCGCCTAAATTTGCTCTGCCCCTGACACAAAGGCTGCATGTCCTCATATGAAAAGCAATCAGGAGAATTGTGTGAGGCCTTCCACTTGCTCTCTCTCTCTCTCTCTCTCTCTCTCTCTCTCTCTCTCTCTCTCTCTTTGCTGGATGATGAAAGGTGTGTAGTTACAGAAGTAAAACAGTCCACATGCATACACTATTGTGAACATATTCTCTCAGAGTTTGTTTAAGTGAATAGACTTTTGCTGTGTCAAACACTGAAACGTTCTCATAACACTATACATAGGTATCTTTCTGATGTTAGGACAAGCACTCACTAGTTTTATGATGTCATGGCTCTTGCTTAAGTCTTTGATGTTTTACAACACATACAATCTTAATAAGCTCTCGATTCATAGATTACAATTTCCCCCCACACATATCTTTGTAAAACATATCTATGTTGTGTCTAATGTACAACCACAATTCCAAAAAAGTTGGGATGCTGTGTGAAATGTAAATAAAAACAGAATGCAATGATCTGCAAATGTCATAAACCCATATATTATTCACAACAGAATATAGAAAACATATCAAATGTTTAAACTGAGTATATGTACCATTTTCCCAGTCCAAAGACATGCATCGTAGGCTGATTGGCGTGTCTAAATTGTCCGTAGTGTATGAATGGGTGTGTGAGTGTGTATGTGATTGTGCCCTGCGATGGACTGGCACCCTGTCCAGGGTGTACCCCGCCTTGTGCCCGATGCTTCCTGGGATAGGCTCCAGGTTCCCCGCGACCCTGAAGAAGGAGTAAGCGGTAGAAGATGCATGGATGGATGGATATGTACCATTTTAAGAAAAAAATAAGGTCATTTTGAATTTGATGGCCACAACAGGTCTCAAAAAAGTTGGGACAGGGGCAACAAAAGGGTGGAAAAGTAAGGCTTACTAAAAAGAAACAGCTGGAGGAACATTTTGCAACAATTTTTTAATTTTTCAATTTATTATTATTATTTTTTTTTTACCAGTTTTAATTAGGTTAATTAGGAACAGTAACATGATTGGGTATAAAAAAAAAGAGTATCTTAGAGTGTCCCTGAAATAAAGATGGGATAGAATCTGGAAGGAATCATATGTTACTCTAAAACCTGTATATACCTTTCAGCATTGATGGTGCCTTTCCAGATGTGAAAGCTGCTCATTCTACAGGCACTAATGCACACCCATACCATCAGAGATGCAGGCTTTTGAACTGAGCGCTGAGCCGGACGGTCCCTCTCCTCTTTAGTCCTCTTCAGTTTAGAGGACCCGGCGTCCATGGTTTCCAAAAAGAATTTCAAATTTTGATTCGTCTGACCACAGAACACTTTTCACTTTGCCTCAGTCCATTTAATTGAGCTTTGGCCCAGAGAAGACGGCTGCATTTCTGGATCATGTTCACATATGGCTTTTTAATTTGCCATAGTTTTTTTGTTTTGTTAACATGTTCTGCAATTATGGGCCAACATAGTCTCCCTTCCCTATTTATGGCCCCATGTGCCATCACAGTAATCTCTTCTTTTCCAAACATAGCAGGAGTTTGCTTGGGGTTAAAATCAGCTTAACCCTCTGGACCAGCAGTGTAAAAAGCAGCTACTTTCATTAGAAGTCCATGGTGTTACAGATTTTTTAGCAACACTGTAGATAATAACAAACAACCTGCTTTTACTGAGCAAAAAAAACCACAACCTGACGCGACATACTATAAGGAGCAAGAAGATAAAATAGTGTAAAGGACATGGGAGCAATTGGGAGGGAATGAGGTGGGGGAGTCAAAACTTCTTTTCATGAGAGAAAAAGGAGTCAAATAAAATAGATACAAAGGGGCTGTGGCTTAGTCTTTAGTACGTTTGCCATGCACTTCCAGGGCTGGGGGCTCGATTCCCACCTCTGCTTTCCGTGTACAGAGTTTGCATATTCTCCCCGTGCTTCGGGGGTTTCCTCCGGTTACTCAGGTTTCCTCCTCTCAATCGTCTGTAGTGTGTGAATAGTTGTGTGAGGATAGGCCCCGGGATAGGCTCCAGGATTTCTGTGACCCTATGTAGGATAAGCTGCACAGAATATGGAGTCATGGTTCCTAGAAGCTAGAGTATCACTTCCTTAAAGATTGGTATAAAGAGATTGTCAAGAGACCAGGATAAGTGGTACGGAAAATGGATTTCTTAATGGGTAGTCTTACAGTGCTGTTCATCTGCCTCATAGCTCCAGGGTCCTGGGTTCGATTCTAAGCACAGGTTACTATCTGTGTCGAATTTCACGTTTGCGTAGGGTTTCTCCATGTTCATGTAGGGTTTTTCTAGTTTTCTCCCATTTTCCAAGTACATGTGAGTAGGTGGATTAGTTATAAATTGGCCATAGATGTGAGTGTGTTTGTACATGTTATCCAGTGTTGGCCTAGCTGTGCCATTCAGGGTGATTTCTCCCACCTTGCACCTAGTGCTACCAAGATAAGCTTTGGATCCCCATAACCCTGATCAGGAACGTGGTTACTGGTGAAGAATTATAAATTTAATGATGAAAAATATATTTTGTAGTATATCTCCTTTCATTGTATATTTTCGTCATTTAGCTCGTCCGTTTTCCCAGTGGATTATACACTTTATCTATTTTCACCTCAGTAGGCCAAATGTAGCAACTCATAACTCATTGATGGTATGTAAAGATGAGTCATATAGTGACAGAACTGTCAGAATCTCAGAAATGAATAGTACATTTGTCATTTCATATCATTTGACATTAGGCTGTTGTGTGTTTTATAAATTCAGCATGCCATTAAATTGCACACGCTTATATGCCCACACAAAGGCAAAGTAATGCATGTTGTATTTGGAATTTGGATAACAACTAACCATTGAAACAGGTGAAGTACAAAGTTAATTTCAAGTCCTCATCACTTGACCTAATACTTAGGGTTAGGGTTAACAATAAATAAAATATTAGTTACCAGCAATGATCTACTGTATGATCACTACTTCCTGTCTTCCAGAACCACCTGTTTTGTTATTGCTCTTTATCACCTGGTTATTTCTCCTGTGGTTTTATAATAGTAAGTAATATAAAGTAATATATAAGCTAGTATTCGGAAACAGTATGATATATAATTTCACCTTTTTTCTCTTCTTCTCTGTTCTTTTTATATCTCATGTGTCATTACATCTGATTCACACTGTCTACACAGTGATAACAAGAGGCTCCATTATAAATCCTTCCGGTTTTATTCTTCATAATAAAGGTCTAGGATAATTTAAGGAGTCTGGAATAAAACCAAAAGCATCTAATTTACGACTTTGCGTTTTAATTAAAATATTAAAACACAAGGGAGATGAAAGATGGGTGGGTTAGAAAAATCTTCCTCCATGATGTGAATGTTTTTCTTTTGCATTTCTAAGGTTATTCATTGTTTTCTCAGGAATTTGCTGGTAATCCTAATGGAGATTGATTACAGGGTCTTGTGATAGTCCTTACCCAAAGTCTTGCCATGGCACTGGCAGCAGCTTATTATCTGGAACTCATGAGTGTGTGCTCATGAAATGAGCTTCCTTTTACCTGCACCAGCCTGAGTCAGGAAGAACACTCTGAACATATTAATGTTTGTCCAAGGAAGGTCGTCCACGGGAGTCTGAGGGAAATTGTGTGTGTGTGTGTGTGTGTGTGCATGCGTGTGTGTGCACTTTCGTGTTTTCCTGTGGGTCTGTTAAGCGTCAAAGCAATTAAGCAGTGTTACCACTATATCAGATGTTCTGCTTTGTGGTCTCCTATTGAATTTTTGGCCACACTGCTTAGGTGCATGAAGAAGTTATTAATTTCATTGATATTCATCCATCCATTTTCCATATAGATTATCATACACAGGGTCATCAGAAGCCTGGAGCCTATCCAAGGGAAGTTTGGGCACAAGGCAGGGGAAACCTTGTCCAGGGTCCCGCCGCAAGGCACAATCACACACACATTCACACCCATTCACACACTACAGAAAAATTGCAAATGGAAATCAGCCTACAGGCCGGGGGAGGAAACCGGAGTGCCTGGGAGAAACTGACAGCAGCTATGGGAACTGACAGCAGCTATGGCTTAAGCTCTATGTGGGCACAATCCATTTTTTTTTACCTGATGGTCAGGGCCTCTGTTGACATCCTATAGCACAACCCAGTGCGTGTGAGGACTAGCCCTCTTCATGCTCAGTACAGCATTCCACAAATAAAGAAAGGGCTGTTTGGAAGCAGTTATTGATAGTCTGACACCTGGAATGTTTGTTGTAATGAATATCATTTTCCTTAATTTGCCTGCATACTTGCCATAGTGCTGCTTTGTCCAGATACAAGGCTTCTTTATCTGCTGTTACTTTAATGGGATAATGGGATAATTTGTTGTTTGTGCACCTTTGGCCTGCAATCTGACAGGTGCTCCTGGACAAGACCATGTAGCTGTAACTGTGTGCATATGCATGTAGTTATGAGTATAGAGCAGAGTTTCCGTTAGCCGGTAAACCGGTTTTTGACCGTTAAAATCAAAACTGTCAGACAAGATTTTTGGTAAAAAGATTAACACGAAGCAGACATATGTTAGACGACTTACAATCGCAACTGCACATCATAATAAGGTTGTATTAAAACCAGGTGCAGAGAAGCACTGGACATATTTGATTTCATTTCGGCAGCAGAATGCTTCTTTGGCATGAAAAATCACAGAAAACAGAAACAAACTAGCATGGGAAATTTTATGTTTTTTGTTATTTTAATATCGGTTTGTAAATTATAATGTATATGGCAGACTGCAGTTTAAGGTTTTTGTTTTGAATGGCCGTTTTATTAGACGCCAATTCCACAACTGCTATTTGTTATTTTGAATAGTGTTGAAATGAAAACATAATCATTTGAGTTGATTGTTTTGTTGTTATTAATATAAAGCTGTAACACATCTGGGTTGGGTAGGGCATGAGGAGGCGGGAGGCCGTGGATAGCTCAAAAAAGATTTTTTATTCTCTCTATTTTTACTTTCGCTTTTCAGCTGACTCATTCAATGACACACACACGTCTCTGTGCTGGTCGTCTCTCTCTCTCTCTCTCTCTCTCTGTCATGGATCGTGACGGAGCGGAGAAAGGACAGATGCAAGTAAAGAACAACAGTTTTATTTAAAGAGAGGCAGATAAATCCAAATCGTAATCCGTAACCGTAATCCAAAACAGGCAAAACAGGCATAAACTTGGGCAAGGCAGGGTTCAAGGTCGTGGTCACAGAAAAACGGCATGATCAGCGTCTAAACTGCTCGCAGCTGAGGGCAATACAGACACACGTGAAATCCCAGCCAATGACAGAACAGGGAGGAGACATGACAGAAACATAAACACACGTGTCCCAATGTCACTGCTGTCAACCACGGAAAAGCAGGTTCTCATGCATTTGCGCTTTAGAGCACGCTGCCTCAAGGGCAAACCGTGACAGAACCCCCCCCCCCAGAGAGAGCAGAGTGATGTCCTCAGCGGAGCAGAAGAGCAGAGCGACGTCCTTGGCGGAGCAGGAGAGCAGAGCGACGTCCTCGGCAGAGCAGGAGAGCTGTACTCAGGAGTGCAGGAAAGCAAAGCAAAGTCCCCTGTGAGGCCATGGAGTGGAACGAAGCTCTCCTCGAAGCAGGAGGGGGGAACGATGTTCGCCATGGGGCAGGACGGCAGAGTGACGATCTCAGCTGCACAGGAAGGCTGAGCGACAACCTCAGCTGCACAGGAAGGCTGAGCGACGACCTCAGCTGAGCAGGGAGGCTGAGCGGCGTCCTCAACTAAACAGGGAGACTGAGCGACGACCTCAGCTGAACAGGGAGGCTAAGCGACGACCTCGCTGAACAAGGAGGCTGAGCAACATCCACAGCTGAGCAGGGAGGCTGAGAGACGTCCACAGCTGAGCAGGGAGTCTGAGCGACGTCCCCAGCTGAATAGGCCGGATGCAGTTCTGGAGTGGAGCTTTCCTTGTAGGCCTCAGACTGGGGCTCTGAGGTTACTAGGTAAACCTCGGGCTTGAGCAGAACTTGGCTGTGCGTGTCAGCAGACTCGGGTGTGAGCAGAACTTGGCTGTCTGTGTCAGCAGACTCGGGCGTGAGCAGAACTTGGCTGTCTGTGTCAGCAGACTCAGGCGTGAGCAGAACTTGGGTGGTTGTGTCGGTAGTCTTGGACGTGGACTGAATTTGGACGACTGGGTCCATAAACTTGGACGTGGACTGAACTTGGACGTCCGGGTCAGTAAACTTGGACGTGGACTGAACTTGGACGACCGGGTCGGTAAACTTGGACGTGGACTGAACTTGGACGACTGGGTCGGTAGACTTTGGCATAGGTTGAGCCTGGGCGGCCGGGTTGGTAGACCTTGGTAAGTAGGCTTAGATATTAGTGGAACCTGGTTAACTGGATCAGCAGGCTTGGATGTGACTTCAGGAACTTGAGACTTGACATGGACTGCAGAGACTGGAGACTTGACTTGGACTGCAGAGGCTGGAGACTTGACATGAACGTCAGGGACATAAAACTTAACTTGGATGTCAGAGACTTGAGACTGGGCTTGGGCTTGGACGTCAGATACTTGTGACTGGATTTTCGCTTGGACCTCAGGGACTTGAGATTGGACTTGGACGTCAGAGACTTGAGACTGGACTTGGACGTCAGGAACTTGAGACTGGACTTGGACTGGAGATTTGGCTTGGACTTGGACTTGGACTTGGGACTTGGGACTTGGGACTTGGGACCTGGTATGGACTTGGGACTTGGCTTGGACTTGGGCTTGAGACTTGGCTGGGACTTGGACTTGAGACTTGGCTTGGACTTGGACCTGAGACTTGGCTTGGACTTGGACTTGAGACTTGGCTTGAACTTGGACTTGGGACCTGGCTTGGACTTGAGACTTGGCTTGGACTTGGACCTGGACCTGAGACTTGGCTTGGACTTGAGACTTGGATATGAGCGGAACTTGCTCAACAGACTTGGAGATGAACGTGACTTGGGTAGCAGGCTTGGGTGTGCACAGAGCTTGGTTGTCTGTGTTAACATCAACTTGGTGGCTCACCTGCTCATAATGTACGTGGAATGGGAGATCAGCACTATTCGCCACATTAACTCCATTCAGCAAATTATCCAAGTTGTAACTTTGCCCTGGTTCTCCAAACTCCTTTAAAAACAGGTCAGAGAACTGCCTACTTGCTTGGCTGAGGACGTGACTCATCCCCCTTGCTTGGCTGAGGACGTAGCTTCTCTCCCTTTGTTCGGCTGAGGACGTCACTCCTTCCCCTTGCTTGGCTGAGGATATCGCTCCTCCAGCTTGTTCGGCTGAAGACGTCGCTCCTCTCCTTTGCTCGGCTGAGGATGTCACTCCACCTCCTTGTTTTGTCGTCGTTATTCCCCCCTCTGGCCTCTCCGTGGTCGTCATTCCATCCCACTGGCCTCACCATGGTCGTCAGGCCCCGTTCAGACCTTGCTGTGGTTTTCATGCTCCTTTCATTGCGTCTTGTACTAGTGGTGCTTCAAGAGTGCGGAGGGGGTCCTTAAGGATTGTGTGTGTGTGTGGGGGGGCTCTGTCATGACCCTAGGGACAATTCCATCTTTGGCCACTAGAGAGCACCCTGATTGCCTTTGTAGAACTTCTTAGATTGTTTCCTTCCTTTTCATGTCTTAACCATTCTCATGTGTTTTCATTTTCCTGATTAATTGGTGCCCTATTTAAGTTGCCTGTTTTTCTTCCTCAATTGCTGGAGCATTAATTCTAGTCAGTCCATATTTGTGTTTGGTCTGTTCATGGTTGTTTTTGGATTTATGTATTATATTTTGATTATAGCACTTCTACTTAGGGTTTATTTTTAGTTCCAATATTTCTGATAATGCTGGTTCCTAGTGTGTCTTCCTTTGTGTTTGTTTTCCTGAGCTTGAGTCTGTTCCCGATGTCTGTCAATACATCAAGAAGTTCTGTATTTGCATCCGTCTCCATGGACTCGCATCATGACAGTAATATTGGATTTTCCTTAAAAAATAAATGACCAAGTATAATATTTGTGTCTTGTTTGTTTAATTGGGATCTCTTTGTCTACTTATATATTAAATTTTAAAGGGTTCACAAATTTTCAAGCACCACTGTATAATACTTGTGAGCTATTTTATATGTGGATTATGCTCTGTGTTTTTATGTTCTGTTGATTTTACAGTGTGCCTGTAAGGAATGTGTCGACGCACAATAACAGGCTTCAAGATAACATAGCATGCTTTTGATTACCTCTTCGGTATAAGGCACACAGGTGCATTATCATATTCCCTGTCTTGCCAGTCTGAACATGAGAAACTGTGTTGTGGAATTGTTAAACACATCCTTTGTCAGAGGAAGACTGTTGTGGAGCATGCATCACAAGCCGAAAGTCAGCATGATTCGCTGGTGTGTGTGCGTGCGTGTGTGTGTGGCCTGTGAAGCCTATGAAAATCGTTTAATCAACAAGCCTGTAATTATCCAACCTAAATTCACAACAAACTGCTGCAAAACACACCTTTTCACCACACACATGTTTTTAACCATGAAGGCATCATGTATTTTATTTTTACTTATTGTGTTGGTAGTTATTTGCAGGAATTTCACATGAGGAATTTCACCTTACTCTCAATCTCTTACTTGGTTTTAGATGAACATTTAGACACACGTGTTTGCACCCTCACTGAACTTTTCCTAGTGTGTTTATAACCCCAATTAGTGTGGTGTCTGTATCTAGGACTAGTTTTTGTTTTGTTTTTTTACTTTGCCTGCATTAGATATGAGTGGAGGAAGGGGAAGGGGGAATTAGAGGGAGTTCAAATCCAGTGAAAAGCCCTTACATTTGCATCTTGTGCCCCAATGACTCTCAGGTATTCATACTAAACAGGCCATTTTCTGCCCTGTTGCTTCCATGACTGTTTGCGCAAGGAGAGTCCGATGTGTGCATTGCTGCATTCCAAAGGTCAGAGATTTTTATTTGAGCATTATGGGTTTATTGTACACCGAGATACTGAGAGTTAGCCCTACAGCTCTTTTAGTTTCTCACTAGCTTAGAAACTGAACTTTAGTTTCATCGTGTCTTATTGTTATCCAGTGGAATCTGTGGAATGTATTCCAGCTAAATTGATATCTGAGAATAGGCAGGTCTCAGCTATTCAGGTATATTTGTAATACATGAGTGGGTTATTGAATCATTTACCATGACTTCAGTCAGTGTGTTTGTGAGTGTGTACAGTCCCCTCTGAAACTATTGGAATTGGAGAAACTATTGGAATGGCAAGGCCAATTACATTTTTTTTTCTCTAGATTGAAGACATTTGGGTTTGAGATCAAAAGATGAATATGAGAAGAGAGTGTAGACATTCAGCTTTTATTTCCTGGTATTTATATGTAGATGTGTTAAACAACATAGAACATAGCATATTTTGTATCAGACCACCCCATTTTGTAGATGAACAAAAATATTGGAACATGTGACTGACTGGTGTTTCTTGTTACCCAGTTGTGTCCTGTTAGATTGCTTGTTTAAACAATTAATAGCGCTGAACTACTCTTGGGTTTGGCCTTTAGTTTCACCTGTGAAGACTGCATTTGTTGTTAAAAAAGGATAAGCCAACACGAAGATCAGAGAGCTGTCTATGGGAGAAAAGCAAGCCATTTTGAAGCTGAGAAAAGAAGGAATCAGAGGCATTGGGCATGGCCAATACAGCAATTTGGAATGTCCTGAAAGAAAGAGTTAGCTTTTAATACTTAACCATCAATGGCTATAAATAACAATTTTAAGAGGTTATGGTTTGTTCTTAATGTTACCACTTTTGACTAGCACCATGGAATCTGAACACATGAAATGTATCTAATGTGAATTTGACTGGGGAGAATAAATGCATACTTTTCTGTTAAATAAATAAAATGAAAAGTCTTTGATAATTATCCATTTTCTTACATAATGTCATTAGCCCTGTAGGTAGTAGTGTGATCTTTAATAATATACATTAAATGCATGTGATTAGATAAACTGCACCAGAGGATCTTTAACTGAAGCTGGGGTGGCTCATGTTTAGAAAACTAAATTTGATGAACTACAGCCAGGTTTTTCATTTATATGTATAGTTTCCACAGAAATACTTTGCTTAGTTTACATCATGAAAGTGGTCTACCAGTTGACGATCCTTGGCCACTTAATAAGAGTAAAACATCATAATTGCAGCAAAAGCACTATGTATCTCTCTTATATCTTTCATTATTTTTGCAGCAAATGCTAGGTCATGGTATTAGATTAGTTCTACTCAAGATTAAGCTCTACCTGGGGTTTTAGATTTGTCAATTATTGGAACCCTTCCAGTAAGAGGCTACATTGGATCTTATACTATTCAGTTACTGTAAAACGTTTTCTAACATTTTTCATATAATTTCATATTTCATATATATATATTTCATATAACTTTTCTGTCTTCCCTATTAGCCTTGCTCAAGATGGCATTGTGTAGCTCCTCACTGTTTGATAAATCAGTCCAGCTTTGTAACAGTTGTAAACACCTAAGCTGCGCTAGTATCACTGAGCAGTGTGTATCGAGTGTCTTACCATTGCATTGTTAGGTTTGTGGAACAGGGCCAGGTATTGTGGAGTCAGTATTATGGAAAAATGGGATACTGTCACCCGGGTGGAACCAGTAACAGGGATTGTGTAGTGTGTACTGTATTGTGTCATCTCCCTTAAGCAACTCACCTTCCCTACATTGCTAAAGTATTAGTCAATGATCTAGCTCAATATTCAATACCCATGAAAATATATGACTATATGACTCTGTGCTACAATTTAACAACAAAACATAATGCATAGTACAAAATATTTTAAGAAAAGTATGGGTGATTCCTGAAACAAGACAATAATCCAAACCAAATCAGAAAAGCCATTTGTTTGACAACTCCAAAAGCAAGCACAGCACATGTGGCATAGCAGACATTGTATATCAAGAACATTTGAGTGAATATTGGCCAAGCGATCTGACTAAGAAAATCCAAAAGCTGATGATAAAATACAAAAGGGGTTGGATTCAGAAAGGGTGTTGCACTTTATTTTGTTCTAGTATAATGATAATGAGTCTTTATTGGGCATGTGTACATTACAGCACAGTTAAATTCTTGTCTTTGAATACCCCAGCATGCCAATAATTGGGGTCAGAGTGCAGTGTGAGCCATGATACAGAGCCCCTGGAGCAGAGAGGGTTAAGGGCCTTGCTCAAGGGCCCAACAGTGGCAACTTGGCAGCGCCCAAAACCCCTGATCATTAACCCAAAGCCTTAACCGCTAAGTCACCATGATCGGACATTTTTGTAACTTCTGAAACTCCCTGAAACCAGTCTGTGAAACCAGTCTTTGAAACTTTTGTGTATGCAAACATATTACTTAACTGTAGATGTATTTACACATTTCTACGATGTTTGCTAAACCAAGGTTTTAGAATAGAAACATGGACCTTCTTCTGCATATATGAGCTCACAGAAGGCCACCATTGGCCCGTGTTGCTGTGATTGACAGGGGCAGCTGGTATGCCATCCCTTTCCTGTAGAGAGCAGAGCCAGTTTTGCTCCCTTGGCTCCCAGATGGCTGTGACCTCATCAGGAATTGAACTCGCTATCTCAATAGGATATATGCCATATGTTCTTTTTCTGTTCTTGCAAGCACACAGTGCATTTTACTTTACTTAATATACATATGATATGATGTACAATTTTCAATTATTTTATTATTATTAGTGGATTTTACCGATAACTAAGTAGGGCAGTACCTGCCGATAACCAGTTAATCAGCCGATAGTTTTTAAAATTGGTACAAAGTAAAATACTGCTGAACTTTATTACAAAAATAAACAGTACTGACTCTACAATGAAAATGTACTGTACTTTTTTAAATGAAATAAATATATTAATAATAATATATATTAATTGTTACTAAATATAAAAGATATACATCCAAATAAAAAATAAATATAGAGACATCCAAAATGAATCAAAAACACTACAAATAACATAACAAAATTAGTCAGTGATAGTTTTTATTTTGCCTCTAGAGGCTGCTCTCATACTGTATAATGACGGCGAACACTTCTCAGTCACTCCTGCAATGGATACAAAGGGGGGTGGGGGGCCATCAGTGTGGATTTCTGCTGATAACCTATAGTTCCAATCAATTAGTTGACCTCGAATGTGAATGATTTGTTTTTTTCTCTGTAGCGCTCCATACTTTGGCACAGGAGCCATCAGGCCCACATGGCTGCACAGACGGAAGCTGTTATCCAGCTACCGGGAACCTCCTCATCGGGCGAGCTGGTAACCTATCCAGCACCTCCACCTGTGGCTTGGAAACACCTGAGAAATACTGCATTGTTAGCCACCTGCAGGTAATCTTACCTGGAGTACATTTAACATATTTACACACATAACATGCACCTTAACATCCTTCTTTCTTTTCTGTACGCTGTCTGTTTTGCTTTCTGTCATTTACTGAATGTGCTTGCCTGTTCTGTACAATGTGTTCTGATCTCATTCTTTGTAAACAATGTAGCCCCCTTTTGTTCTCTTCCTCCTTTTTTATACTCCTTCATGCGTGGTCTTGCCTAGTATGTAATGTCATCATCTGGTGAGCTCACTGGAAATGTTTATTTCATCTCACTTTACATTGTATTCTTAGAAGCACATTTTATATTACACTTTCAGAAAAAAGGGAGGTGCCCTCAGCGGTACCCCTTTAGTACCTTTCTTATACCTAGAAAGCTGCATATTGTATACCTATATAGCTTTACTATAAAAGGTCATTATGGTCTAATTATGTACTTTATTAAACCACAGCACTGTTGAATTCTCAAATCAGAAGGTGGTGATTTATTTTTCTTTAACAGTGCTGCTATGGCAGTAGTTCCAGCTGTAACGTGAAAGATTAATGTGCTCATTCTAGCATGTTATCATTTCTATAGTCACAGCTTGTTGACAGGGACTTGTATGGTGGACGCTCCATGTAATCGTAGTTGAAAAAATAAACACATTTTTAAAATGTGTTGTTATTTAACAAAGAAAAATGTATAATCATTGATATGGTGAAGACCATTATTTTAACATTTATGGAAGGGTCTTGGGTGTCAGGGCTTTGTAACCTTCGGTGAGTTTTCTGCCACGGCAGATGCTACAAGACAGAGGACTTTACTCTTCCTGGTTTCTTGCTAACATGACTAGCTGCAAAAAAAAATTTTGTCTTTTCAAGCAAGAGATAAGAGTTTATAGCTGCTATAGCATAAGGGATAACAGGATCATAGTTGATTAAAATAATCCACGCCGTGTCACACCACTCAGGTATGAATTATTTTTCTGTAACAGCACAGCCTGTTGTGTATTATATTTTATTTATTCCTTCAAGGTACAAAGGGTAAGAGAACCACCTAGGTTTAGTCGTGAGTATGGTGTGTATAGGTGTGTGTGTGAGTATGTGAGTATGTGTGTGTGTGTATGTATGCCTATGCGCAATGTATGCTATGTGTGCCCAGACAAACAGGCACATGGTAGCACTAATTTTCCTTGCTCCAGGTGTGGCCTGTCAGCCGTCTGTCATCTCAATTGTTTTCAGACTTCCGTAATTGTCTCCTCCTTTCCCACATACACATCAAGAATATATCATCATTTGATGCATTTTATATTCTTTCTGAATATCTACTGTACCATATTCCATAATATCTACTTTATTTCTAAATTACTGAATGAATCATGTTAGAAAAGCTTTAATGGAGGTATTAATTTTAGTCACAATTGGCAATTAAAAAAAAGTTACTTCTTTCTAAATCATAAGTCAAATGTGTGACCCCAAACTCCGTATTTGGGCATCTGTCTGTAAGCTGTGTAAAGTCAAGAGTTAGAATTAGTTCGTCTAAAGGGGGCTGGTTGACTAGACATGACGCCTTAGATGAAAGTTTATTTCCATGTGAATCTGTCTGTGTGTGGGGCCTGTAGGCACATGCTTACTACAATGGAGATTTCCATCTGTTTGGTTTATTAGTATGATGAAAGCAAGGTTAGGAACAAAAAATGCTGTTCATTGTGCAGGCCTGACTTTAGCACGGTCATGCTGTAAACAGCAGCATAAAACAGAGCAGAATATTTGCTAAAGGCGATATAGTATCTGAAAGCTCTTGAAAACAAAATCCATGGTGAGGATTAGTCACATTGTTTCAGTAGCTCTAACCCGTGCAGCTTTTCATAGCCAGGTCACTGTTGGAGATTTCGTTTCCCTGGACAACAACCCAGTTTAGACAAAGTGATCTGGCTGTATTCCATTTAAGTTCTCTGCTTGGCTCAGGACTCAGACTCTGGGGGCCAAACTGGGCCTGGTTCCTGCACTCCCATCCTATTAAGACATTTTTTATCAGACTCTGACCCGTATTTCTTGTATCCACCGAAAACTAACTTGGTTTTCAACCAGTAGAGTTTAAGTAATGTCTATGCAATATTAACTATTAATTATACAGATATTTTAAGAAGATATGAATGTCTGGATTGTTGATCAATTCTTTTCCACTGCAGGAGTCAGATAAGTGCTTCACATGTGATTCTCGAAGACCATATCACCCCCACCATCACAAAAGCAGCCATCGTGTGGAGAACGTCATCTACCTGAAAGATGGTAGTGAAGATCTTACATGGTGGCAATCTGTTAACGGTTAGTATGAAGACAGAGTGTTTATACAGGACACTAAATTATTATATTCAACTTAATTTTGTTCTAACTATTCTAATTTATCCTTCAATAGTGCTGTTACAGGCTATAGGGCCTTTCAAGGGTTCTTTGAATGGTAAATATTTTAGCTTTTGTAGGGGCTCCTTTTAGGAATCTTTTATGAAAGAAAAAAGCATGTATTTTTGGGGACTACCTAGAACGTTTAAGGATTACCCAAGAGGGACAGTCTAATAAATAACTAGTGTATAGGTATCAATGCATGTAGGTATAGGTATACTGATGTAATCCTAGTGTACATTGTCATATTAATGAACAGGCAACAAAATGATCGCAGTCTGGACGTATTTCACGTTTAATGATGGCAATCAAAGCAAAGCAGACTGTATTCTGTGAATATATATTAAGAGGTGCTACTACAACATCATCCTGTATTACTTAAAAAGTATCTTTAACATAGAGTGCAAGGGTGGCCAACCTGAGCACATGGAGCAATATTCATGTGTGTGGTCATTAAAAAGAACGCAAGATGCCATGGATCTGACTAGTTAGTGCTAAATTAGTGCTAAATTTTAATGCTGGTTTACATAAGTAGCAAGTGAACTCTGAACTAATGTGAAAGTTAAAATGTTCTTTGTTACTCACACTTAATCTTTTTCGGCACACAAAAACAATTTTGACTTTCTGATGGAGGACATGTGCAAGCCATGTTAGCGCCACAACAGCTTTATAAAGCACCGCTTTATGTTAAACAGTCCATTCACATAAACAGTGAGTCTTTGTTTATCTGTGTGTATGAAGGTGACTTTGTGGATTTCCCCAATATCTCTGTTTTCTTTTTCCTAGGAGAGGAGAGTGTTAGCATCAGACTTAATCTGGAGACAGAGTTCCACTTCACTCACCTCATCATGAAGTTTAAGGTGTGTGGTCTTACACGTCACATACATCAACTTCCATTACACCAGAGCACTGTTACAGTACATTCTCGAATCTGATTGGTCGGAAGGTATTGATTAATTTTCTGTAATGTCTCTGACAGTAGTGCTGGCTACAAGGTTTATATTAATGCGTTCTAATTCATTAACGTTTCTATAATAACAGCTCATTCACAGGGACTTGTATGGCGAACACTCCGCATAATGTAGACTAATAATAAACAGAGTTCAAATTGTTTAGTTATTTCACAAAGACAAACATAAAATCATTGATTATAAGCAGACATGTCTGAAAGGAGAGGCCTATTTATCATTTACAGAAGAAGTCTCAGGTGTCATGGCTTTGTAACAGTCAGTAGGTTTTCCACCACAGGAAAGTCTTCAGGACTTTGTGCCTTCCGCTTTCTTAATAACATGTCGTGCCACATTTTTTTTGTTTTATTACTTTGTTTTATTAGAAAAATTCCTTTTAAGGGAGTGACAGTTTATAGCTGCTAAAACATAAGGGAACTAACTTATCTCGCAGATGTTCCAGAACATTAACTATAAACTGACCTAAGAGAATAAATTTTAAAAGAATAATTGTCAGCAAATTATAGTATATGAGGAAATAAAACACTTTGGGAAGTTCCTATAACAGCACACCCCATGATGTTTGATTCCTTATTAATCAAAAAGTGGTTTGGTCAGTGTTATTTGTGCAAACTTGTCTGTGTATACTGGTTTATACTTTATATGAGTTTCTTTGTTTCTGTCCAGACATTTAGGCCTGCAGGCATGTTGATCGAGCGCTCTATGGATTTTGGGCGTTCATGGAGGCCGTACCGCTATTTTGCCTACAACTGCACCAGGACCTTTCCTGGAGTTCGTACCCGGTCTCTGCAGTTCATTGATGACGTGATCTGTGAAGAGCGCTATTCTGACATCGAGCCATCAACAGAAGGAGAGGTGAGGGTGCATTTGAAGTAAATTTGGTGATTTTTATATCCTGATTTTCCTAAACTCAAACATTCTAAATCTTAGGTATCATATTAAACAGAAAATCTCCATATTGTTTATTTCAGGTCATTTTCAAAGTGCTTGATCCTGCAATCCCTGTCAGTAATCCTTATAGTCCTAATATTCAAGGTGAGTGTATTGCTGATCCATATGAAATAGAATAAGCACTTACTCACCTGGCTGGTGTTCACTGTAGTGTATAATAATTGTGCCATATGTTTTTCATGTGTAGACCTGCTACGAATCACTAACCTGAGGATTAACTTCACCAAACTCCACACTCTGGGTGACAACTTGCTGGATCGACGCCCTGATGTGCTGCAGAAGTATTATTATTCGGTGTATGAGCTGGTGGTGCGGGGCAGCTGCTTCTGCTATGGGCATGCCTCTGAATGTGCCCCAGTCCAAGGAGTTCACACCGGGGACAATGGCATGGTGGGTTGACACTGTTATCTATAAATCAAAGGCATTAAATTGTTTTTTAACATGACTGCAAATATAGGTTGCAGGAGGGAACATAAACCTCAAGGAGAGTGTTGAGGTAGGAGGGTGCTGATGCAGACAAGGTCTTGTACATGAGCATCAAGATCTTGAATTTGATGCGGGCGGCTACAGGAAGCAAGTGGAGGGTGGCGAATAGGGATGTGGCATGATTCATTTTGGGCTGGGTGAAAGCAAGGTGTGCTGCTGCATTCTGAATTATTTGAAGGGGTTTGATGGAGCTGGCTGGTAGGCCTGGGAGTAGTGCGTTGCAGTAGACCAGTTTTGAGATCACAAGTGCATGGACTAGTAGCTGATCAGTGAGATAGGGTATGATTTTCTTGATGTTGTACAGAATGAATCTACAGGACCGTGCAGTTGTTGAAATGTGGTCTGTAAAGTTCAAGTGGTCATCAAAAGTCACCCCAAGGTTTCTGGCTGTCCTGGATGTCTTGAGTGTGGTCGAGCCTAGCTGTACATTGAGGTTGTGGTTGATTGCGGTGCAGGCAAGCTTTTGTTTATGAAATTGGATTGAATAATTGTTGGGACATTTTGTAGACAGAATTTTTAATGAGGCTCTTTTGTGATTGGACAGATTCACGGGCACTGTGTGTGTAAGCATAACACAGTGGGCCTGAACTGTGAGCGCTGCAGAGATTTCTATCATGATCTGCCCTGGAAACCAGCCGAGGCGAATAACCCACACACTTGCAGAGGTAAGACACACATTCAAATGTATTTGCATGCACAATCAATTTTCACATTTTCAGAGTCACCATAGCAAAGAAATCTGTTTGTTTTTTTTTGCTTAAACCAGAGTGCAAGTGTAATGGCCACTCCAACAAGTGTCATTTTGATATGGCGGTGTATCTGGCCACGGGGAACGTCAGTGGAGGTGTGTGTGACGACTGTCTTCACAACACCATGGGCCGCAACTGTGAAGCCTGTAAACCCTTCTTCTACCAGGACCCAGCAAGAGATCTCCGAGATCCTCATATCTGTGTTCGTAAGTCTGCTACTCTTCAGTTCTTTATATATGATCTTTGATTTACGCAGTTCCTAGAAATACTTTATTCATGCACTCGTGTTTTCGAAGCAGCTATTTCATTAAGTAAATACAGTATGTTTGAATGATTTTCCACTTGTCAGTCTCTTTCTGTTTTTCTGTGTGTAGGATGTGACTGTGATCCAGAGGGTTCTGTGGATGGAGGACAGTGTGACAGTCATACTGATACGTATCGCAGAATGATTGGTGGTCAGTGTCGCTGTAAGCCCAATGTCCAGGGTCAGCGCTGTGACTACTGCAAAGAGGGGCACTATGGGCTCAGCCAAAACGACCCTCTTGGGTGCCAATGTGAGTGTCTGAATGTTGATCAATTGTATAAACTCTATTGTACTATAGATTTAATTTCAAATGCATTAAATGTACTTTTGAACATCAATCTACACACAATAATCCATAATGACAAAGCAAAAACATGTTTTTAGAAATTTTTGCAAATGTAAAAATAAAAAACTGAAATATCTCAATTAGATAGGTATTCAGATCCTTGGTTGAGGCACTCCAAATTGAGCTCAGGTACAGTGCATCTTGTTGGCTTTGATTATCTTGAAATGTCACTAGAACTTGACTGGAAACCACCTTTGGCAAATTCAGTTGATTTTATACCAAGTATAAAGAGTCAGAAAACTTAATTAATGAGAGAGTTAATACATTTGGAAACACTTCTAAAAGCTTGTTTTCACTTGTCATTACACTTGTTGACCAAGGAGCACCTGTACAAATTCTTATTTTTAACTTGATATTCATTTTATGCTATTTAAAATGGTCCTGAAAAAATAGTTTTAAATATTACAGCACCTTTAAGGAGGATGCATATTAGTGAGTTTGTGTTTGTGGCATTTATTCTTACAAATATGCATGTAACTACGTGTAACAGCATGTAACTGTGATCCACGTGGCACCAGCATGATGGGACCGTTATGTGACCAAATAAGTGGGGACTGTTCTTGCAAGAGATACGTGACGGGTCGCCACTGTAACCAGTGCATAGTAAGAGTCTCTTCTTTCTATAAATGTCTAATACTATCTACAGTTCTGTAATTGTCTAGACCTCAATGGTGCATAATTTTGCATGTGTGCACCTGCAGCCAGAGTACTGGGGACTCAGTAATGTCCTTGCAGGCTGCAGAACCTGTGACTGTGACTTTGGTGGATCATACAGAAAAAGGTAAGTCAGTGTGTCATGTGTGTACAGTGCTGTGAAAAAAGTATTTTGTGATAACGCAAATACTTTTTCACAACATTGTATTTGGGTGAGATTGTGTGCATGCATATTGAGCAATAATCCAGTAGTGGGATCCAGTAGTGAGCTATGCAGAATACTGAACACCACTACTCTGTTGTTTACAGCTGCAGAATGGATAATGGTCAGTGTGACTGCCGGCCTCACCTCATTGGCCGTCAGTGCTCGGATGTGGAGCCTGGGTATTTCTGTGCCGCTCTCGATTACTACACATATGAAGCTGAAAGAGCAGTGGGTCACTCTCCTGATAGTGCTGATCTGCCTGTGAGTACTACAAATCAACATTAGTGCAAATTGATTTTTAAAAAAACGTGCAGTGCTCTAGGAAAAATTCTGGGAAAAAAAAAAGAATTAAAAGCAAGTTTTGACCAAAATGGGGGTTTTCTGCCTACAGTGAGGGAAAGAAGTATTTGATCCCCTGCTGAATTTGTACGTTTGCCCACTGACAAAGAAATGATCAGTCTATAATTTTAATGGTAGGTTTATTTGAACAGTGAGAGACAGAATAACAACAAGAAAATCCAAAAAAAACGCATGTCAAAAATGTTAGAAATTGATTTGCATTTTAATGAGGGAAATATGTATTTGAAAGCACATATACATGCACGTCTGAAGTTTGCCAATGAACATCTGAATGATTCAGAGGACAACTGGGTGAAAGTGTTGTGGTCAGATGAGACCAAAATGGAGCTCTTTGACATCAACTCAACTCGCCGTGTTTGGAGGAGGAGGAATGCTGCCTATGACCCCAAGAACACCATCCCCACCGTCAAACATGGAGGTGGAAACATTGTCTTTGGTGGTGTTTTCTGCTAAGGGGACAGGACAACTTCACCCACAAAAAAAAAAAAGACCACCCTTTTTTACTCTATTTTTTTGAACCCCCCCCCCCCCAGCCACGGGCATTGAAAATGGGTCGTGGATGGGTATTCCAGCATGACAATGACCCAAAACACACAGCCACGGCAACATAGGAGTGGCTCAAGAAGAAGCACATTAAGGTCCTGGAGTGGCCTAGCCAGTCTCCAGACTTTAATCCCATGGAAAATCTGTGGAGGGAGCTGAAGGTTGGAGTTGCCAAACGTCAGCCTCAAAACCTTAATGACTTGGAGAAGATCTGCGAAGAGGAGTGAGACAAAAAATCCCTCATGAGATGTGTGCAAACCTGGTGGCTAATTACAAGAAATGTCTGACCTCTGGTTTTGCCACCAAGTTCTAAGTCATATTTATGCAGAGGGGTTAAATACATATTTCCCTCATTAAAATGCAAATAAATTTCTAACATTTTTGACATGCGTTTTTCTCGATTTTTTGTTGTTATACTGTCTCTCACTGTTCAAATAAATCTACCGCTAAAATTATAGACTGATCATTTCTTTGTCAGTGGGCAAACGTACAAAATCAGCAGGGGATCAAATACTTTTTTCCCTCACTGTATAACACTTTTAAACCTCTTCTTTAAGAAAAATATATCTGTTTCACCAAAACAACGTCAAATGTGTTGTTTTTTCTAACCTTTCCTATGTTATGTGTGTGCACTGATCACTTAGGTGAGGAACCTAAGCATAACTCACACACAGTGAATGTTATGCTTTGATCAAGTTGTTGGTTCAAGAGCAGAGTAAAGGGTGGGACCATTTAACTATGTGTAGAACTGTTTACTGTTACAGCAGGACTGAAATAATCATTAATTAATCTAATGAGTTTTGTTTCGAAAGGTCATTTAAACATTTTAAACCTGATGGTGCACGTGCAGTGCAAAAAATTTGGCAACCTTTATCTGATTGCAACTTTTTTTGATTAAACTTATGTCCATTTTGCTGTGGCATGTAACTATCCTAAAACTGATCAAAGTGTGAAGTTTCACTGTGTGACGAATTCAGACATCTTTACACAGACTGACTGTTTTTGCCACCATGATGGTGTTAAAGCTGCTCCTCACCCAATGTGATTTTGCTGAAAGTCTAAGCAAAGTTATAAAGCAATTAAAATATTACGTCATCGATTTGGTGAAAAATACTTAAGTATTTAGGTTTTGTAAAATATTTTTGCTTTATTACATTTGAAATGCCAAAGTATACTATATGGCCAAAAGATTGTGGACACCTGACCATAACATTCATATGTTTTTTAAACATCACCTTCCAGACTCAGTCGTCCTTTGCTGTTATAGTAACTTCCACTATTCTGGAAAGTGGCTGTATGGATTTGCCCATTTAGCCATAAGAGCATTAGTGAGGACAGGCACTGATGTTAGGTGAGTAGGCAGTCAATACTCCAGTTCATCTCAAAGGTACTCAGTGAAGTTGAGGTCAGGGTATAGGCCACTCGAGTTTACTGCAACCTTGGCAAACCATGCCTCTAGGGGCCTCGTTTGTCATGCTGAAACAGGTTTGGTCCCCTTAGATTTAGTGAAGGGAAATTGTAATGCTACAGAATACAGAAACATTCTATACAACTGTGTGCCTCCAACTTTGTGGCAACAGTTCCAAAAAGGCCAACATATGGGTGTTATGGTCAGGCGTCCACAAACTTTTGGCCATATGGTAGGGCTGGGCGATACAACAAAAATATCATCTCATGATACTTGAGGACATTTTGATGATATCACGGTATGTAATTTAGCTAACAAACTGTCTGCAAAACAGTAGTAAAATAAACAAAAAAAGTTAAACTGAGTTTTATTATACTTCTTTAATACTTCTTTGATTCTTTAATACCTACAGAGACAAAGAAGAATATGTTTTTTTTAAGTCAAATCAACAGTATCCATTCAGCACCATTTAGTTTGTAATTATTAAAAGATTTTTTTTAAACCATCATACCAACGATACCTCAGAAAAGTGTATCGTGTAATCATTTATCACAATATCGGTTATTATATAAATTATTATATAATTATATATATATATATATATATATATGTATATATATATGTGTATATATATATATATATATATATATAAATTAATATAATGTAATATAATATAATATAATATAATATAATATAATATAATATAATATAATATAATATAATAATTATATTTATCGCCCAGCCCTACCATGTAGTGTGTGCTATAGGTAGGAAAACCACAACATCAACCAACAAATTTTCTGAATTCTACATGTTCATTTGATCAGGAGATCATCAAAGATATCAGAAAAACTCAAGTAAAACCTTTTTCCTAAACAAAAGGGCCCCGTACTCGGATATGCTACTCCTCAAAAAAATAGACAAAACAGCCGGGCTCCACTGACATCATAGTCACTATATCACTTATGTCCCCTTAGGGCAGGCCCAGACACACACAACCACAAAAAACACCAGGTAATGGAATGTAAACTCTGAGGCATACTGGGGATCAGGTGGTGTAGTGCTGCAGCAATGTGTCACCCAATCAGATATGTGTTATTTTTCATTGTGTACAAGTGTTTAGAGTACTGCACGACTAATAACTTCTACTATTAAATAAGTAATTTAAAAAGGTAGTGGACTAGTCATCATTTCCATAGTTAAAGCACAAATAGGCTCTTTTTAGGCTGTTTTACTTGTTCTACAATGGATGCATCAAACCGCACTTCAGTTAACAGCTATGCATGGGCTACCAATGAAATTTTCAGCTTCGTAGCCAAAAAAGCACCGATGTTAAGTAACTTGGTGTACTAATTGTGCAAAATGATGCAATGTATATGGCTGTACTGTACCAATTCTTAAAATGCACTCATGTGGACCAAGCTGGTTTTTCAGAACAAATTGTTGTTTCTGAAACTGAAAGTACAGCACGGTGCTGAAACTCCTTATAACGTGGATGGCGGATGGATGGAGGATGTGATGTCTATAGCAGCATCATGGTGGTTTTTCAACCGTGTTCAACTCCAGCCTCAGTAGTATCCGATAACAATCTGGATCTGCTGTTTGAGCTGGCATGCACTGCTGATCTGGGCCCAGTTGTTCAAAAAGTTTAATCTAGATCAGAATGATCCGGATGTGAAAAACCCATGCTTTACTATCCAGGATTAAGTAATCCATCTTACTTTGGTGTCGGTTTTTCAAAGCAACATTGCATTGGATCATCTTGATCCAGATACAAACCTTTCAGGATGACCAAATCTGGTTTACTAGTGCTTTAAATCAGACTACATATCACAGTGTAGACTACTAGCTATGTAAAGAACAACAGGTAGATTAGCCAGCATGGGGTTCTTCATGTGTGGAGAGCAATAAAGGATGCAATTTTTAGAAACTACTTTGGACTGGTTCATCTCTAATTATTGTGTCATTGTAATTAATATACAATGACAAATGACAGATAAAGTGAAATATATTATTATTATTGTTTGATATCGACAGCTGTGTGGGGGTTATTTATGTGGACAAAATCTTTTAAAAAATTTATTTTCCTGTACTGAAAGGCTTAATTGGTAGTCTGATGTATACTTTATCTACTTTATCACTGTAATGGTTAAACAAATCAAGTGTATAAATAAATGTATATACTACATGATACAAATGTTGTATTATGTTATTATTTCATTTTGTTCCTGAAATCCTCCCTGAATCCACCCTTTTGCTGGGATCAAGATAATCCTGATTTATTTTTTGCATAACAGGTTTCCCAATCCTCCTAAAACGTTTTGAACACATACTGAAGGTTTGATCCATATCAACAGCAAGATTGGGTTGCATGATCTAATCTGATTTCAGAATCCTTATTTTTTTCATCTGAACAACCCGTTTCAAAGATTTGATAACTTAAATAGCTGAAATCCGATCAGATTACTCCTGAACAACTGGGCCCTGACTCTAAACTAGCTGAGTTGGATTGGATAGTGATGTGCAACTCACGGCTTCAACAGCTCTTTCCAAAAGTGCTAGTAACCACAGAATTGACTACACCGAGGTGCAAGGAATTTATTCACATTTTATTTACCTTTAAAACATGACAGCAGGTGTAATTGCAGAAGGAATTCCTGTGGGAGCGTGATCAAAAAACAATCATCTAGATGTGCATATAAGTGATATCAAAGTATTAATGGTCCACTAATTCAAATGCTCAGTGGTTAAGATGTTGGATTACTGGTCGGAAGGTCGTTAGTTCAAATCCAAGCACTGCCTGACTGCCAGTTCTGGGTGTCATGTTAACAAGGTAGTGACGGACGCAAGTCCAATTAAAAGCTTTATTTAAAGAGACAGGCAGACAAATGCAAAATAATAAGCAAAAATGTAGTCAAGAACAGGAGTGGGTCAGGCGATCTGCAAACATTCATAGACGAGAAGTGAGGGCAGGATTAAAAACATAAAGCGAGGAACAAAGATCAAAGGCTTGGTATGGGTCTAGTGAGAAACACAGAAACACACAATCCTTTGCCCATGAACAAAGACACACGAGGGGTTTAAATACTAAATGTAATCAAAGGGGATAACACAGAACAGCTGAGACATTAGGAAACAACTGCTCAGTTGTATAAATGAGATAATTGTAAATCGGTCTGGATAAGAGCATCTGTCAAATACCATAAATATGAATGTACTTTCTTTACTGTTTGCCTGCATCTCAGTACCATCTGTCATACACCCCAATGGGTTAACTAGTCTATGCAACCCAAGTACTAAATATGCTGTTGCTGCAGTGCTGGTCTAGTTATGCACTATATACTGTTCTAGGAAACAGACAGTGATGGTTTATGCAACACACACATACAAACACTGGGATGTCACCATACTGTATAGTTGAAGTGACCCGGAATAACTTGTGAAAACAGAAGTCTGCCCGTCTGTCAAATGGTGTTAGTTATGCCTGTCTCACACAGAAAAACACTCATCACCCCTCTCTCTCTCTCTCTCTCTCTCTCACATTCTCTTTCTTTATGATCTTCTCCCATACAAATGACACTTTCTCACCTATTTTTACACATTCCTTTATTGCGAGACTGTCATAACGCCATCATACATCCTCTAGGCACTCACAGTTTATATCCATGTCGCATTCTCAGTCTCATTCACTGTAGCCATCTCTCAATTAAATTTGATTTGCATAGCTCTTTTGACAGTGGACATTGTCACAAAGCAGCTTTACAGAAATAAATACATTCAGGGTATACATTTTAAATGTATGAATTTATCCCTAATGAGCAAGCCAGAGGTGACGGTAGCAAGAGAAAACTCCCTGAGACAATACGAGAAAGAAACCATGAGGGGAGCCAGATTCAAAAGGTCAATCTCTCTGCCTTCATGCTTTTTTTACTGTACTTGTAAGCATAGTGATGTACAGTGGTCTGATTCATGCTTGAGCTTGGATTACTGTCTTTGTGGTTTTTTGTATTTTCTCCATGTATCCGTCTGGGTTTTCCCAGTTTATCCGTCAGGATAAAGCGGTTACTCAGGATGAACAAATGAAATAATCACATTGATCGACGCAACCTCCATGGTCTGCTTTATTTCTGTCTGTCTTTAGGGGAATCTTCGCCCTCTGGCTGTAAATGACTGCACACAGCATCTCAGTAACCTGCTGAGGAGATACAGACGCCAGCGGCACATCACCCAGCAGCAGAGGGCATCTCTGAGACACATCCGGCAGCTTCAGCAGACCGTGCGTCCTCATCCCTCTTCTGCTCTGAACATTTGGAGGTTGTTGTCTTATTTTGCTTGTGGGTTAATTTTTTTGGGTGTTTTTCTGTAGCCCAATGTGACCATTGTACACAGAGAGAGATATACAGATCAGATGGTCACCTGGACCGGGCCAGGCTTTTCTCGGGTTAAAGATGGCGCTGGCCTTGTGTTTACCATTGAAGACATCCCGTATGCCATGGAGTATGACATCATGATTCGCTATGAACCAGAGGTGTGTAGCTGGGATTTTCGACTCTCTTTCTAACTACACGTGATCTGGATGTGTATGTATTAGAAGAATAGATATGCAGAATGTGTAAGAAGAATCAAGGTAGTAACTGTGGTATAATTCAGTTATATTTCAAATGTACATGAAGAATAAATTGCACCTTTCGCAGCTCCAGTTTTTGTTTTTTTTTGTCTAGCTGAAATCGCTTTGTGTTGGTAACCTACCAGGCAAGCCTGACTTTAGTATGCTGCTGATGCCATGGTTTCCCTCCTAATATTGTAATTAATGTGTTAACAACAATTCATTTGCTAATGTTCACATGATAATTTAGCTTACATTTATTTATTATTTATTCATATTGTTATTATTATTGTTGTTGTGTTTGTTGTTGTTATTATTATTATGTTGTTTTCTATACTCACTTGTTGTACACAGTCCACAGAGGACTGGGAGGCCATTGTGAGTGTCACATCTGTGTTACTGTCCACCAGTACTCGCTGTGGAAACTTGCTGCCCACTGAGCAGCTCTACACTGTCACGCTACTACATAACAAGAGGTAACATCACTTTTATATACACTTGATTTAATATTGTGTGTAGGATTTTATATTAATGATTTTAAAAGTGTGTGTAGGAATATGTGTGACTAAAACACAGTGGGACAGTGTGATTATTTTTCCGAAACAGCACATCGCTAAGTGACTTATTCCTCTTTTACTACAACAATCTTACAAAAAAAGAATCTGAGTTTACTAATAAACAACACTACATACTTTTATCCTTTTATAGTTACATTTAATTCAATTAAATTTAATTTGTATAGCACTTTTAACAATGCACATTGTCTCAAAGCAGCTTTACAGAAACATATAAAATCAGGATACAGATTTTTGAATTGTGTGATTTGTGAATTTTTGAAAGTGTGTGAATTTATCCCTATTGAGCAAGCCGAGGCGACGGTGGCAAGGACAAAGTCCCTTGTCACGTATCTGGGAAACCCGGACTCCATTTACCATCAGCCACTGCACTACACCACATGACCACATGCGCTACCTCATGCACCTGACTCACGTTTCTGTTAATGAGCGCGCATGTGTATTTATAGTCCTTGTCTGCACTTTCTCCTGGTCTTTCGTTGTCTTAGACCCACGTTATTTATGTCAGTGTCTTTGTCTCATGCCACAGCGTTTTTGCCACGTGTCTTGTTTTGTAGTCTGTTTGTGCGTTATTAAATACTTAAAATCTGCGTTTGCTTCTGCCTCAACCTTCCAACCCTCCGAATCCTGACAGAACGAAAAACCGCGAATGAGAAGCAGCAGATTTAATTACTTTTTTTTTTGTTCACGATGGATGCCTGGTACAACAACTACGCGGAGTGGTATCTCTGGCTCACGGAGCAGGGAAGAAGGTCGAGGGCACTGATGGCTCTGACTAGCCGCAGTCTCAAATTACCATCGCGGTACAGCGCATGCACCACTCCACACCCGGAGTTCGTGGTAGAATATGCCAAGCTACACGGGTTGGAGTGGATGCTCGAAGATGAGACCGAATCCCGCCCTCCCTCCCCTCTTCTGGATATCGCTTTGCCGTCCCGTTCAGCTGAGGTCGTCACGCAGCCGTCCCGTTCAGCTGAGGTCTTCGCGCAGCCTTCCTGTTTGGCTGTGGACGCCGCGCAGCCTTCCTGTTTGGCTGTGGACGCCGCTCAGCATCCCTGCTCGGCTGTGGACGCCGCTCAGCGTTCCTGCTCGGCTGTGGACGTCGCTCTGCTTTCCTGCTCGGCTGTGGACATCGCTCTGCCTTCCTGCTCGGCTGTGGACGTCGCTCTGCCTTCCTGCTCAGCTTTGGACGTCGCTCGGCCTTCCTGCTCGGCTGAGGTCGTCACTCGGCCTTCCTGCTCGGCTGCGGTCGTCTCTCTGCCATCCTGCTTCGCTGAGGACGTCACTCTGCCTCCATGCTCCGCTGAAGACGTCGCTCCTTTACTTCGCTGCGCTCAGTGTGTCGCTCCCCCTTACTGCTACACGGAGGACGCCGTTCCCCCCTCATGCTCCTTGGAGAGCGTCGTTCCTCCCTTAGGCCTCGCGGAAAACCTCGCTCCTCTCCCTGGCCTCGCGGAGAACCCAGCTCCCCCCGTGTGCCTCGCGGAGAACCTCGCTCCCCCCGTGTGCCTCGCAGAGAACCTCGCTTCCCACGTGTGCCTCGCGGAGACCCTCGCTCACCCTTTGAGCCTCGTGAGAGACCTCGCGTTCCTCTTCTGCCCCAGGAAGGAGCTTGCCCCGCTTCCATGCCCCGCCCAAGACGTCCTTTTGCCTCCCTGTGCCATTGTGGGAGCCGCTCGGTCTATTGGCTTTGTTGAGGACCTTTTGCCCGGGGGCCCGGGGCCGCCGGTGGGGGTGTCGGTTTGGGCGTGGGCGTGTCGGTTTGGGCGCTTCGGGAGTAGCACCCTTGGGGGAGGGTTCTGTCACGTATCTGGGAAACCCGGACTCCATTTCCCATCAGCCACTGCACTACACCACATGACCACATGCGCTACCTCATGCACCTGACTCACGTTTCTGTTAATGAGCACGCATGTGTATTTATAGTCCTTGTCTGCACTTTCTCCTGGTCTTTCGTTGTCTTAGACCCACGTTATTTATGTCAGTGTCTTTGTCTCATGCCACAGCGTTTTTGCCACGTGTCTTGTTTTGTAGTCTGTTTGTGCGTTATTAAATACTTAAAATCTGCGTTTGCTTCTGCCTCAACCTTCCAACCTCCCGAACCCTGACATCCCTAAGATGATATGAAGAAGAAACCTCATTTATAAAAATTTTATGTTGTGGAATGTCCATGAAACAAATTAGTTTCTGTTAGCACTTATGAAACGTTGGTCATATAAACAGTTGTTCCCTCAACAGGTTGTTTATTTAAAAATAAATAAATTAATTAATTAATTAATAATAATAATAATAATAATAATAAACGATTTGACTTTACTTTTGACTTTAAAGACTTTACAGTGGCAGACTAAAAGTTAAAGTGGCAACTTACTGAATGTTACAAAGCACTGGAGACGCCTTCCATAAATGTCAAATAAACATCTCTTTACAGTAAACTTCAACTTATCAATGAGCATATGTTTTTTCTTAGTTAAATAACTGTTACACCATGGCCAGCAGATGGCACTGCGGCATGCCTTCTGAGTGGTCACGTGACTTTTTGTTTTTTTTCGCTTGCTTCCTGCTTGAGTATTTAGTTTAGTTTAAGTGTCTTTAATTTGCCCCAGGTGTCCATGGTCCATGGTTCACTGTATTAAACCCCCGGTTACTGAGCACTACGCTCAGTGTTATAGTTTGTATCGTTTGTATAGCTTGCATAGTTCGCATTGTTGGTAACCCAACTTCTCGTGTGTTTAAGTTTAACACGGTAGTGAATGCGGTAGCATAAACGGTCTTGTTTCATGTCCTGCTCTTGTTTCATGCCACGATTCCAGTTTCTCGTTTTCCTGTGAAGACCGCGTTTTCTTGGTTATTGAGTTACGTGTATAATAAAGACTTTGATCTGCACCTGCATCCGCCTCCAGTCCCGTTCCGTAACAGAATACTGAGTCACCCAAGCGGAAGCAGCAGATCAGGATGAGCACCGAGTTAGGCCAAGCATTCTGGAAGAGGAGTAGGCGTATAGACGAAGCAGATCGCCAGATAATGCAACGAGAGCTGTTGCAGCAAGCCGGCCCATACACCACGTCGCCACCCATACAATTTACCCCGTCCCCGCGGCCGGAGAACTACGCCGTGCCAGCAGAGCTACTCGAACTCCTGGGGCTTCCTACTGCAGGGTAATTATACAACGCCATGCAGCCAGCAAAGCTACCCGAACTCCCGGGGCTTCCCACTGCAAGGGAATTATACAACGCCTTGCAGCCAGCAAAGCTACCCGAACTCCTGGAGCTTCCCACTGCAGCACATTCCCAAGATGAAGGTCCAGTTTTATTGATTCCAGTTACCTGAGATCCAAACAGTTTGGGACGTCTCAAAAAGTGATCTAACATGCCTGGGACGGGGTGCCCAGTCTGGAGGTGAAGGCTGACCCAGAGCTTTTTTTTGGGGGGCGGGCAAAGACGACAGCAGAACTCCAGCCTGAGGCATGGTGTCCAGCCCGGCTGAGGAGGTCATCCCGCTGCCCTGCACAGCCTAGGAGGCTGTCCCGCTGTCCATCCCGGCCAAGGAAGCTGTCCCACTGTTTAGTCCAGCTGAGGAGGCCATCCCGCTGCCCTGCCCAGCCGAGGAAGTTGTCCTGCTGTCCAGCACAGCTGAGGAGGCAGTCCCTCTGTGCTGCCCGGCTGAGAAGGCTGTCCTGAGCTCCAGCCCTGCTGAGGACGGCGCCTAGCGTTCCAGTGCAGCCGGGGGCGTTGCCCTGACTTTCAACCTTGGTGGGGGTGTTGCTCCGCCCATCTGCTGCCCGGCGGAGGCTGCGAGAGATAGCTCGCACAGGGGCTCAGGACCCTCGTTAGAGGGGGGTTTTTGGCACTCCGGGAGAAGCGCCTTTGGAGGGGGGTTTTGTTATGCCACGGCCAGCAGACGGCTCTGCGGCATGGCTTCTGAGCGGTCACGTGACTTTGTTTTGGTTTGCTCGCTTCCTGCTTGAAAATTTTGTTTAGTTTAAGTTTCTTTAATTTGCCCCAGGTGTCTATGGTTTTGGTTTGATTACATTCACTATATTAACCCCTCGGTTACTGAGCACTACGCTCAGTGTTATTTGTATCGTTTGTATAGCTTGTATAGTTTGCATAGTTCGCATAGTTGGTAACCCAACTTCTCGTGTGTTTATGTTTAACACGGTAGTGAATGCGGTAGCATGCTAAATGGTCTTGTTTCATGTCCTGCTCTCATTTCATGCCACGCTTCCATTTTCTCGTTTTCCTGTGAAGACCGCGTTTTCTTTGGTAATTGAGTTACTTGTATAATAAAAACTTTGATCTGCACCTGCATCCGCCTCCAGTCCCATTTCGTAACAATAACACCACATAATTGTATCCATTTATTATTAGGCTTTGATTATGTGGAGTGTCCGGCATATAAATCCCTGTGAATAAGTTGTTATTATTGTATGGAAACAATAAGATTAGAATGAATGCATAAGCCCTACAGGCAGCTCAACCAGACATTTACACACGTTTATCATTGTAAATCCAATATATATAGTGTTCAGAATTTTGCCTTAAAGTTTTCCCTTTATTGCAAGGATATACATACAGATTATTTTTGATATAATATATCCACAAGAGGACACTTTACATTTTTGAAATGCATCTTTGAAATTAATGAATATCGGACTGTGACATCACCAGCCCAACTAATTCAAGTTACTGAGCTAAGATGTCAAAAGTCTGTAAAAAGATAAAGCACATACCTTGTTTTGGACTTTCCACTCATGACATTATGAAGATATTATAGTACAGTCATGCCCCCTGTGTGTATATACAGTATGTATGAGATGTGGGATTTCACTGCCTGCTGTCAGTCAGCTGTGACCTTGATGAAATGACGAGCAATTTCACTAGCATAAGTTTTTATCAACATAGCTTGTTTTACAATGATTATCAAAAAGATGATGCATCAAAATGTATATTTAATTTAAAAAAAAGTTAAGCAAGCTCACAAACTATGCGTGAGTGTCTATGGGTAAAACTTTTGTGAACATTTTACTAAAATATGTAGAATGAAGTCCAACTATGTGTGTAGGATATGTAAATGGTGCACTTATATAGTGCTTTTACCCAAAGTGCTTTACACTGTGTCTCATTCACCCACACCAACGGTAGCACAGCTGCCATGCAAGGTGCTAACTTGCCATCAGGTTCATTGCCCAAGGACAATTCGGCATGTGGAGTCACCCAGGCCGGGAATCAAACCACCAACCCTACGATTAGTAGACAAACCGCTCTACCACCTGCGCCACTGCCACCCCATGTAGTATCTTTTACTTTGTTGTATTTGTTTGTTTGCTTAAGGAAAGTTATAGGCATGGTCTCATCCTGTCTAGTGTGTGTGGGAGAAATATTTGATTGTAATTTCCTCTCTAAGCACTTGGAAAAATGTCAGTACTGCTGTAGTTGAAAACTATCACTAAACTAACACTTTCTGACCAATCAGAATCGAGAATTCAGCAGCACTGTTGTATAATATTTTTGTAATGATTGAGTCTATGGTTGCCAGACATTTTTTACTCTACATAGAAGATCAAGTTGACTGTCACTGTTAACCAGGTCCAACTCTGGCATTGCTCTTTGAGGATTTCCGGATATTTCAGCACAGCTGAGTGCTTGTGAGTGGCACTATAACATAGCCGATCAGGTCACTGATTCAGAACCAGGATCCTGGCAAAGCCTTTAGAGCAAATTAAACTTAGTGAGAGGCTGGAAATCCTTTATTCACACACTGACTGAATTAAAAACAGGACTAGGGGCCACGATGGGGATGTTTCAGGGAGAGCCAGGTGAGTTTGGTGGATTAATGTGCGAATGGTATAAACCTTGAGATAAACATCTAAAAAGTCATACTAAAGTAGCACAGTATGATTGCAGGGTATAGTCCTGCTGATTTTTTTTTTTTTTTTTACAAATCAAGATTAAACATTAAACTACCACAAATATCAACATATTAACCATAGGGGTGTACAGTCACTCTTTATTCATGTAAATATATCATACAGATTAGTTACTGATATTTCATAATTCACTGAAGATTGGAATATTTGAAGGTGACTTCTGTTCCCCAAAACTCCGCTGTAGTCAACATGGTAAATAAAGTTAATTCTACAATTTCAGTCCCTGAAACAAGTTTTTGCATCTATAAATAGATATTCTAGATATTCTATAGAAATAGAACTCTAATGTAAAGCTCTTACTCATGAGATGTACTAAATATTGTACTAAATATTCAGTACATTTGTGAAGTTGGTTTAAACACTCCAACATTAATAGACCTTGTCTATTTTGTGCACTTACACTACCGATTTAGCATGTAAATACATGGCCAGAGCTGCCATGGGGCAAAAGCACTATATTAACAATGTTGAAATTACTAAGTACTATTTCTGGATTGGTTTTTTTTGTAACTGAAGCATAGATCCACAAACTGTTCATGCTGATAGTGAGTAGTATGAAAGTGAAGGCATGTGTGAGACCTGATCAAAGTGTGCAGTGCGCTGTAATTTCCTCTGGTCCGGATGTGAATGGATCACTAGAGCATGGCTATTACTGCTGCTGTGTCCTGCTGGTGTGACGCTCAGGCAGAACCAATTAGGATAAGCTGACAATGGAGCACAGTGACTCCAAAAAAAACTCATCTCAGAAGTTAATTGAGCTCTTCCCTTACTTTGTTTGATTATATTTCATTGGGTAAGAGCTAGGTCGTTGATTGATGGTAAATTGTGCTTTTACTACTGTCTGTTATCAACCTAAAATGCGTGAGCACATTGCACTTGCAGTGCCTTGCGAAATTCGGCCCCCTTGAACTTTTCAACCTTTTGCCACATTTCAGGCTTCAAACATAAAGATATAAAATTTTTATTTTTTGTGAAGAATCACCAAAAAGTGGGACGCAATTGTGAAGTGGAACGAAATCAATTTTATTTTTGAAACTTTTTTAACTAATAAAAAAATGAAAAGTGGGGCGTGCAAAATTATTCGGCCCCCTTGCGTTAATACTTTGTAGAGCCACCTTTTGCTGTGATTACAGCTGCAAGTCGCTTGGGGTATGTGTCTATCAGTTTTGCACATCGAGAGACTGAAATTCTTGCTCATTCTTCCTTGCAAAACAGCTCGAGCTCAGTGAGGTTGGATGGAGAGCGTTTGTGAACAGCAGTTTTCAGCTCTTTCTACAGATTCTCGATTGGATTCAGGTCTGGACTTTGACTTGGCCATTCTAACACCTGGATACGTTTATTTGTGAACCAATCCTTTGTAGATTTTGCTGTATGTTTGGGATCATTGTCTTGTTGGAAGATAAATCTCCGTCCCAGTTTCAGGTCTTTTGCAGACTCCAACAGGTTTTCATCCAGAATGGTCCTGTATTTGGCTGCATCCATCTTCCCCTCAATTTTAACCATCTTCCCTGTCCCTGCTGAAGAAAAGCAGGCCCAAACCATGATGCTGCCACCACCATGTTTGACAGTGGGGATGGTGTGTTGAGGGTGATGAGCTGTGTTGCTTTTACGCCAAACATATCGTTTTGCATTGTGGGCAAAAAGTTCGATTTTGGTTTCATCTGACCAGAGCACCTTCTTCCACATGTTTGGTGTGTCTCCCAGGTGGCTTGTGGCAAACTTTAGACGAGACTTTTTATGGATATCTTTGAGAAATGGCTTTCTTCTTGCCACTCTTCCATAAAGGCCAGATTTGTGCAGTGTACGACTGATTGTTGTCCTATGGACAGACTCTCCCACCTCAGCTGTAGTTCTCTGCAGTTCATCCAGAGTGATCATGGGCCTCTTGGCTGCATCTCTGATCAGTCTTCTCCTTGTCTGAGCTGAAAGTTTAGAGGGACAGCCAGGTCTTGGTAGATTTGCAGTGGTATGATACTCCTTCCATTTCAAAATGATCGCTTGCACAGTGCTCCTTGGGATGTTTAAAGCTTGGGAAATCTTTTTGTATCCAAATCCGGCCTTAAACTTCTCCACAACAGTATTACGGACCTGCCTGGTGTGTTCCTTGGTCTTCATGATGCTCTCTGCGCTTTCAACAGAACCCTGAGACTATCACAGAGCAAGTGCATTTATACAGAGACTTGATTACACACAGGTGGATTCTATTTATCACCATTAGTCATTTAGGACAACATTGGATCATTCAGAGATCCTCGCTGAACTTCTGGAGTGAGTTTGCTGCACTGAAAGTAAAGGGGCTTAATAATTTTGCACGCACCACTTTTCAGTTTTTTATTTGCTAAAAAAGTTTAAAATATCCAATAGATTTCGTTCCACTTCACAATTGTGTCCCACTTGTTGGTGATTCTTCACAAAAAATAAAAATTTTATATCTTTATGTTTGAAGCCTGAAATGTGGCAAAAGGTTGAAAAGTTCAAGGGGGCCGAATACTTTCGCAAGGCACTGTATTGAACTAATAATTGTACAGATCATATGATGTAGGGTTTTTTTTTTTAGCATATTTTCTCATTCCACTCTTAAATTAAGTCCACTTTCCACTGATATGTGTTCCCACCAGTGGTAAGTGGTAGCTCAATGATTAGAACATTGGACTTCTGATTGGATGGTCATGAGTTCTAATAACAACAAAGGGCCCTTGAGCAAACCCTTAACGCTCAACAGCTCAGTTGTATAAAAAAATTGATAACTGTAAGTTGCATTCTTGTAAATGTAATATCCCCATAAGAATATCATGAAATGATAGGAACAGTTTTGACGGGGGGGGCATATATGAATGATATTATTCAACACTACATTATTATGTTATATTTTATATAAGTAAAAGATTTGAAGGACTTCCATATGGTCACTGAGGTTAAGATTTGACTTATATGAACAACAACTTCAAGCTACATTGAATTGTTTAGAGTTTTCATTCATACAGGTTTTAAAAAGTCTCTACAACATTATCTCAACAATCATTTGAATACATGCTTCTTCTGTTATTAAGCTTGTGTTGAATTATGCAAGGCCCTTATCTAAAGTGCTTAGTAATCTCTCATTTCCATGAATTTTATGATCATGATTCTCATGCTCAAAGTCTGTTTTGTCATTTTTGCTCAACATTGGTCCAAGGCCAATCTTGTATAGTCTAGATAAGAAAGACACAAAGACAGAGACCTCTTCCAATTGTTCCTGGTTTGTAGACTACACATGATAAGAGACCTGTACCACTGGATATGAATGAATATTATGCATTTACTAATAGTGCTGAACTTCTCACAGGCACATCCTCATGCCCCAGCCTTTCTGCTTCGAGCCCAGCAACCGCTATGTGATGGCCATCCGCTTTCAGCGCCATGCAGTCTCTCACAGACATCTGACTGCTCACATCCTCGCTGACTCAGTTAGGATACACTCTCACTGCTCACTATTCATTAATTAGTACCTTTTCAGAACATTTTGAGATCTAAAGTACTTGATGTATACGGGTCATTCTACACAAGTGGCTCAAATTCAGGCTTGGTAAAGTGTGAAAATATTTATTCTTTGACATTTTTCTTATCTTTGTGTTGGACAGTATCTAAAATTCTAAATTGATTAAGGATAAACTAAAATCTTTTGATGTACTTCCAGAGTTTTACTAAATTTTTTGACAGCACCAATAATTCTCACTGCCTACTGTATGTTCATGCAGTCATTCTGGTCTGTTCTCTGGCCTATTTTTTTTTGTCCACAGGAGGCACTTTTTCTCTAAAATGTGTAACATTATGGTTTACAGAATACACTGAATTTCACTACTGAAACAAACATGGCAATAACATGCCAAAATGCCCAAAATCACTTATTTTAAGATGAGTACAGTAAGTAGTAGAAATCTAGCATTGCATTTTAGTGATTTTAGATCTAATAACACTTTTTGACATACAGTTAGATCCATAAGTATTTGGACAGTTGCATGATTTTGGTATTTTTGCCCTTGTACATCACCACAATGGTTTCACAGGCTCAAAAGTAATTGGACAACCGACTGATCAGCAGTTTCATGGCCTGTTTCTTTGTTATTTCATGACAAATTATAGAGATTAAATGCTCTGGAGTTGATTCCAAGTGTTCATGGGTACTCTCAATATGTGGTGTCAGTGCAAGTGAGGGAGGCCATCATTAGGCTAAAAAAACAAAAAAAAAAGGGTGTGGCAAAGTGTAACTTTAGTGCAGAGAGACATTTGTGTATTTCGGCATTTACGTGAAAAAAAAATTGTATAAAATATTTGTAAAAATTAAGCAGCCATTTCCACAAATAACTCAAGTTTTTAAGACTGGACAAGCTTGTGTCCTGTTAATTTCAGTATAGATTTAGAAGTTCTATTAGAAAATGTTTACATTTTCAGGGGAACATTCAGTGCGTAATAGAAAAGAGCATTTTTTTCCTATTAAAAAATGTAAAGTGTATTGTTTTGCACCACAGTAGAATGACCCCTATATGAAATTTACGAAACTTTCCATGTTTATTATTCTTATGAGTTATTTATCTGTGCATATGACATTGCCTAATAATTCGATAGTTGCAGGTCGCCATCTTGTGGTGATGTTAAACATATCCTCGTGTGAAAGTGCGAATTAAATTAGAATTACGAAACACAAAATAAGACCTGCTGGATTTACTTAGAAATCAGAGTTTAAAATTGAAAAAGTAATTTTTTAAAACTAAAGTTAAGGTAGAACGGCTCTTGCTTACTAAAAAATAAGATTCGCCTTCACCAATTTCAAACCTTAAGTTAAGGTCATTTCAAAATATACTGAAGTTATAAAGCAAACATTATCATTTTATTGAAATAAAACTTATTCATTTACTGCTCACCTTACCCTGACCCTTGTATGTCTCAGTATTTTCCTCTCTGAGTGACGTTCCATCTTTGTATCTCATCTGTCATCTCTAGCTTGTATTAATCCCCCGGTATGAGGAGCTGCCAGGGTTCATGGGTAACGATCCCCTGGCTGTGCAGCGGCGAGAGGAAATGATGCGCTACATGTGTCTGGACTCCTTTATGGTTGCGCCAATGCCGAATCTGGCTGATATATGCATCAAATTGATCTGCAGCATCTCCTCTCTCATGCATAACGGAGCATTACGTGAGTTTTTATTCACCATGACTCAAAAGTCAATTTTTATTTTTTTTATTAGAGTGGCCTTTAGTTAAGGTCATTAGTTATTGTACTATTAGTTAAGGTCCTGAAAATAATAATCACAAAGAAATTATACAAATATGCAACATACAGTATGTCATTATGTTAAAAATCACATTGTAGCTTCATGTAAATCCATCTTTACTATTTTGTCCCTATATAGCTTGTCACTGTGACCCTCAGGGTTCACTGAATGTCGACTGTAAAAAGATTGGAGGTCAGTGTCAGTGTAAACCTAACATAATTGGCCGTAACTGTAACCAGTGTGCACCGAGAACATATGGATTTGGACCCTATGGCTGCACTGGTACGTTGCCTGCTAGAGATTCATCAGTGATAAACTTAGTAGTATGTGACACTTCTTTTTTTTTTTTAATTCCTCTGTATTTCCTTCAGCCTGTAACTGCCACCTCGATGGGTCTGATGCTCAGCAGTGTGACCCAGTTACAGGGCAGTGCCCTTG
Organism: Ameiurus melas; assembly: GCA_012411365.1. Classification (NCBI taxonomy): domain Eukaryota; kingdom Metazoa; phylum Chordata; class Actinopteri; order Siluriformes; family Ictaluridae; genus Ameiurus; species Ameiurus melas. The sequence goes on along the minus strand of CM022768.1, from coordinate 11,758,479 downwards.
CAACACCGGAGCCTTTGGGCGGCAGTGCTCTGAATGCCAGCCTGGTCAATGGGGCTTCCCTAACTGCAGACCGTGCCATTGTAATGGACACTCAGAGACCTGTGATCCGCACACTGGCACATGCCTTGACTGCAGAGACAACACAGCAGGCCATCTGTGTGAGAGGTTAGTCATAACATTCATCACCAACTGAGAATGTGTTGATTTGATGCAGCACAGATAACACAGCATATTTCATTACTTTAGGTGCATGGATGGCTATCACGGTAACCCAGTGCTGGGTTCCGGAGAATATTGCCGCCCTTGTCCGTGCCAAGGTAACCCAGGCAGTGGACATTCAAATGCACATTCTTGCCACATGCAACATTCTTCCAAGCAGATCATCTGCCACTGCAAGCCAGGATACGCAGGTCAGTTTCATTAGCTAAGGTTACAGTGTCGGAATGATTGAATTAGTAAATGAATCAAGTTGAGCTTTTGGTTAAGCAGCCAGTTGCAGAACTGTTCTTCCAGCTGAGATGTCATTCAGCATTCATTCCCTTCATTTCCAACAAGCATCTTATTAAAAATTACTTGAATGGTTTGTAATATTGCATTAAACACACTTTACCCTTCATCCCACACAAAAGCTATGTCTGCCTTTTGTAGAGCCTTTTAAAGAAAAATGGCAGAGCTGATCAGCTTTCTAGGTGGGGCAGTGCTAATTTACTTGCCAAAAAATGTCAACAGAAACATGAAGTAAAGACCTAGCCAGATCAATTGCACTGCACACCACAGTTTTTCCAAAAAATAATTCTCAGAAATAATTTTACTATAGGCCCAATACCCCTTCTCAGTGCAAGCATGACAAGCACTGCTTCAGAATGTTTTGATATGTTACTTTGTATAAAGAAAATATTTTGGTTTTGGTCCTGTCCCCACCCCTGACCGGTTATTATTTTGATACTGATTGTATTCACCTGTTCTATGTTTGAGCTGTGATTGATTTGCCTTCTTACATCCTCTGTGTGCTATTGTTCCTCGCAAAGCCGTACTGGATGTTATCATACATTTATAAACTTTGTTTCCACATGGTAACGAGTCATAGTTTTGTTTTTTCTGGTTTTGATCCTCGCCTGTTTGCCTTTATTGCTTTGACTTATTTTGCAGACATCGACAATGATTTTTGGACTACCACTAATAAATACCAAACTGACTTAACACACTTCCACCCTGCCTTTAATAACCGCACGTTACACTAATACACTATATGGCAAAAGGTTTGTGGACAGCAGACCATCATACCCATATGTATGCCTTCCCCACCCTGTTGCCCCAAGTTGTATAGGATGTCTTCGTGGGATGTAGCATTACAATTTCTTTTCACTGAAACTTAGGAGCCCAAACATGTTCTAGCATGACAATGCCCCTTTGCACGAAGCAAGTTCCATAAGGACATGTCATGAAAGAACTCGAGTGGCCTACAGAAAGCCCTGACATCAACCCCACTGAACAACACCCTGACCTTCTCGCCTGACATCAGTTCCTTACCTCACTAATGCTGTTGTGGCTATTTGAACAAATTCCCCAGCCAAGTTTCAAAATTCCAGAAGAGTAGAGATTATTATAACGGCAAAAGGGGACTAAATCTGGAATGGGGTGTTCAAAAAGCACATATGAACATTATGGTCAGGTTCCCACAAACATTTGGGCATACGGTGTATTTCTTCATCAGTCAACCAGTCAATTCCAAAACACTGCTTCCAGTATGCATGTATTAATTTATTATAGTTTAATGTCATAGCTTTTCGTTTCCTATCCAACATTCTAGAGATTTCATTACTTCTCTTAAAGCATTTGAATTGTCATATATATATATATATATATATATATATATATATATATATATATATATATATATATATATATATATAATATATATATCATTTAATCTTAAGCTCTACATATTGAAAGACTAGTTATTGATATTTTGTTACTAACGTGGCATTGTATCTTTTAGGTCATCGCTGTGATCGCTGTGCTCCAGGTTACTATGGCCACCCAGAGCAAGAAGAAGGACAGTGTCGGCCATGTGAGTGTAACAGGAACATTGTGGCTGAAGACCCTGAATCATGTGACCCCCACACAGGCCAGTGCTTGAAGTGCCTTTACAACACTGATGGACCCTCATGTTCTGAGTGCAAGCCTGGCTACTATGGCAACGCCCTGGCCAGGGACTGTAGGTGTAAGTGTAACCAAATATTCTCTGATGACTTTGCATTACGGTTATTCTTTTGCAACTGAGCTGTGTAAATCTGCTTTAGTATTGGGGTCTTAGTGTTAAATGATAACGACAACACCTTGTATACTGTCTCATGTGTTTGACTTATGTGCCTCTGCCCATCAGTGTGTACATGTATGAGATCGGGAACAGACCAGGAGTACTGCCTTGATAAGGTGTGTTACTGTGACAAAGAGACCGGTGCATGTCCCTGCAGGCCTAACGTTGTTGGCAATAACTGTGACCAGTGTGCTGCCAACCACTGGAACCTGGGCATGGATGATGGCTGTGAGGCCTGTGAATGTGATCCACAGAACAGCTTTAGCTCACACTGCAACTTGGTATGCTTATAAACACATCTGCTAACCATTTAAACATGGTACACTGGATTAGAGATGGACATATTCAGACTCTAAATTTCACACAAATTAAGGGAGGGGATTCATCACTCATAGTAATGTCTTTCCTTCTCACATGTGCGTAGATCAGCGGGCAGTGTCACTGCCGGCAAGGGTTTGGGGGCAAGCAATGCACCGAGTGTGAGCCGTTCCACTGGGGCGATCCAGCAGTGTACTGTGAGGGTAAGAGTTTCAAAATGTCAACAAACATACCTGTTTTCACAGGGGTACAGACTGTGTTAATTTGGGTCAAGGCTGCTTTTAACTCTTTTTTTCGTTTTTGGGCAGAGTGCAAGTGTCACTGGCAGGGATCAGTGACAGGTCAGTGTGACCGTATCACAGGGGCATGTGAGTGCAAAGAGTGGGCAGCAGGCCAACATTGTGACAGGTGTGCCAGTGGTTTTACCGGACATTTACCCAAGTGTGTGCCCTGCCACCCCTGCTTCCAGCTTTGGGACGACATTGTATGCCAAGTCAAACATGACATGGACAGAATCCGCTTCATCATAACCAAGATCCTGGAGATGGGCGAGGTGCCCGGAGTTGCCGACACCCGCATCCGTGAGCTGGAGCGGAAGTTGGCTGAGATCCAGAAGCTGCTCCAGGACAGAGAAGGAGATGGGATTTATCAGCTGATCAACCAGGCCATTGACGACTTGAGGTAATACAGTCACACCGACCACTAGAGGGCACTGGTCTACAGTGCAACATGGCAGCCACATCAGTGATCTATTCAGTATTTCTAGTTGTATTGAATGAAGGGCCTAAATCGTAATCTTTTAATTGAGCAGGGTTGAGATAGCTGTCACTGACGGCCGTTTGATGGGTGCAGAGGGAGAACTGAACGTGACGACAGAGCATAACAAAATCCTAAAACACAATTTGACATCACTTGAGCGAGAGTTCATGGATCTGAACACCACCTTTACTCATTGGCGCAGAGAGCTGGAGAACTCTGTTAGTGGTGAAATTACAGGTAAACCCAAACATCCTATCGCATGACGTTAAGAAAGCCTTTTATAATAATGTATTAAGGCAATGCACAGTTTATATGTCAGCCCACTAATCATTTACAATATTGAGATAATTTTAAATACTTTCTTTCTGGCTGCCCAGGTCTGCTAAACAAAGTGCGGAAATACTACCAAGAGTCTCTGGACGCTGAGCAAAGGTGCAATGCTTCTGTTTCTGGGGCTCAGAGTCCTGTGGAGCAGTCTCAAAAAACACGCAACATTACTGAGGCCCTGCTGGAACAGAGAAAGGACAAGTTTATGCGCAATGTCACAGCTCAGAAGAAGTCCTTGTCTGAGCTCAAAAAGAAAGCAGAAAACATGGATGGAAAGTTGCATCACCTGAGCCAAAAGGTAGATAATTCATTTGTAAGGACACACTCATGCTGAAGTACTAGCAATAAACATATTTGGTGTACTACTGTGATGTATGTGTAGGTACTAGGACAGATATTTGGTGCATTACACCGTTGCAAATTCCTTGTGCTCATTTCTCAGGTGTGTGGCAGCAGTGGCAATATGAGCGCTGATGGTTCATGTCCAGACAGCCCTTGTGGAGGTGTTGGCTGTAAGGACAGTAACGATAAACTAGTGTGTGGAGGGCCACACTGCAACGGCACTGTTGGCGAGTCAATCAGGGCACTGGAGAAAGCCGATGATCTCAGGAAGAACCTGACAGCTGTCAGCGAGGATCTCATGAACATGGCCAAAAAGGTGTGCGAGTGTGTATATGTTCAAAAGTGTGTTTGTGGACTCTCATTGAGAGAAACAATGCTTGTAACTGGTTCAAACCATCTCTCTTTTTATGTTCTGTGAGTTTTAAGTCTGTTTGTGTTTTAGATTTAAGCAAAAAGGGCTGTATTTGCATAAAGGTTTCAATTTGATGTCACTACACTACATTTAGTTGCTAGAAACATGGGCACACTAGCTAAATGGCACGTTTGCCTTGCACCTTTGGGGGTTGGTCATGTTCTCCCTGCGCTTTGGGGGTCTCCTCTGGGTACTCCCCCCGTGTTGTAGGCTGATTGGTATTTCCAAATTGTATGATTTTGCCCTGCGATGGGTTGGCACCCCGCCTCGCACCCTGTGCCCCATGTTCCCTGGAATAGGCTCCAAGCTCCCCTATGACCCTTAATGGACAGATGCTAAAAAAATGGACAGCAGGAAATATTTTCATTCCTCAAGGCCTGTAGTGAGCGAAGAAGCATAAGCATCCTTATTACAATCTGTTAGTATTATGGTCAGAAGTATGTATGTGATATTACAGTTTATTTTTCATCTCTTACTATTTGTGATGGCATGACACTGTGTTGCAAAAGAGCGGCAGAGAAACATATTGACTATATACTGATGTGTTCATGTTCGATCTGTTCTCAATCCAGTTTTACTTGCTAAACAGTTAGGGAAGCCCAATGTCCTCAAATTATACATCAACGCTGTCTTTTTCACATTCAACTGAATGTATTTCAAACATTTTCCCATCAAGAGATCATGACATCACAGGCCTTTTTAAAAACCTGCCCATATTTTGTGTCCATATTCTTTCTAACGCAATCTTTTTAAAATCCTCATCCCAGCTCCAGGACATTGCTACACTCACTGAGAAGGTGAAAGCCCAGGCGATGAACACTCTAGACAAAGCCCAGAAGAAGAAAGAGTTGTTTGAAAAATCCAATAAGAAACTGAAAGATTTCATTGAGACGATCAGAGACTTTTTAACTGGTTTGTGCTTCATCAGGTCACTCTCTGTGAAATGACATGATAATGTCATTAGAATGTCTCTTCTTCATCTTTTATGAGTAACTGGATATACATACATATCTGCTAAATGATCTCTTTTAAATAAATTGATTAAATGTAGTGGTGTGATTGAAAGTATAGATGTAGCTATTTGTTGTTTTCAGAGGAAGGAGCAGATCCAGAGAGCATAGAGAAAGTGGCACAGCAGGTTTTGGCCATCACAATGCCAGTCAATCGGACTGAACTGGACAGCATAGTTCTGCAGATAAAAGACACCATTGCCAACCTCACCAACGTGGATGGAGTCTTCAACTACTCTGCTGAGCAGCTGGCCAAAGCCAAGGACCTGCTCGATAGAGCCACCAGTGAACAGTAAGCGAGATCCACATGAAGAAAAGGACACACACCTCTCCGTTTTGGTGCTTAGTGGTATAACGCTCACTCAGTTGGATGCAAGCCAATTTTCTCACCTGTTCTCACCAGTTTCGCTATATTCATGGTCAGAAGTTAATTTGACTGCACTGGTATGCTCAGAGTGATGCCTAGATCATGTGACATTGAAAATATGTGAGCAGTGGAATTTTCAAACTTACTTTACATCAAATTTATGTTTCTGTCTGTCAAGCGCCACTTTTAGCATAGATGGAAGTGGCATCACCCAGCTCCTAAATTTGAATAATTGTTAACATGCCATTATGTGTGGAACTACATAGAATCAGTGAAATGTTTGAAACAGTTACATTTTATTTATTATTATTAAATTATACACTCAGCAGACACTTAAATAAGATCTATGCAACTATGCAGTCAGCAATCACGTGGCAGTAGTGCAATGCATAAAATCATGCAGATACAGGTCAAGAGCTTAAGTTCATTATTTTTTCCGTACATGTGATCTTTGTGACTTTGGTATGCGTTTTGGTTTAAGAATTTCAGAAACTGCTAATCTCCTGTGGATTTCATGCACAACAGTTTCCAGCATTTATACAAATGATGCGAAAAACAAAGAACATCCAGTGAGTGGCAATTGTGCAAGTGGAAACACCTTGTTGATAGAGGTTAGAGAAGAACAGAATGGCAAGACTGATTTATGCTGACAAGAATGTTATAGTAACTTAAATAATCAATCTTTGGTAAACAGATGCAACATGCGAACCTTGAGGCAGATGGGCTAAAACCGCAGAAGACCACACAAACATCATGTTTTTTTTGTTTTGTTTTGTTTTGTTTTGTTTTGTTAATCTTGCACTGTTTGTAGCCTCTGATTCCTGTTCTTCTTGTCTAGCTCTTGTTCAGCATCATCATAATTTTTGCACTGTGCTACTGCCATGTAATTGGTTCATTGGGTAATTACATGAATGTGCAGGTGTGTGAATGTACTGGTTTTCCTAATAAAGTGGTCTGTGTGCCCATAGCTACACTTGTACCATTGTATGCATTGTGAAAATAAGGCCCGATGTCTTTGAAAATGCTATTTTTGACACACTAAGTGACTTGTGGTTTTGTTTGTGTAGGGAAAAAGCAGGGAAAATTAGTGATGTTATTAACAAGACTAAAGAGGCAATAAACACCACTCAGGAGGCCATAGAGAAGGCAATGACGGCCATAGAGAAAGCCTTGGAAAACCTCAACAGCACACAGAGTGTTACTGCAATGGTATGCTGGACGCTTAAGTTTGTGTACATGCATTGCGTGTGTGTTTTTTTGTGTACATGAATTGTGTGTGTGTGTGTGTGTGTGTGTTTCATTCGTGTATGACTGCACTTAATTGGCAGGTTGTAATGACAGTAATTATATTGTTACATCAATATTCTAACTTTATTCAACAACTTTATTTCTTTTTCATATCTCTCATATTTTGCCCTTATCAACACATTTTGACCAGGTGGAAGACAAGCTCTCAAATTTAGAAGCCAACCTTATGGATATGATGATGCGTTTGGCTAATTTATCCCAAGAAGTTGATTTTTTGAAAAATAAGACAGAACAAAACAGACAGCAGGCACAGGAAGCCAAGGAGGTATCAGAGAACGCCACTCAGGCTGCCTCTGAACTAACAGAGGTATGTTTGTTAAGCACAATTATGACTTTACATTTTCTATCTCTATACCTTTGGGCTGAGGTACAATACATGCTTGTTATATTTTATTGTGAATGTGTTTGTACCAGGATTTGTCACATGTTGAGAGTCGTTATAAGGAACTAAAAGATCAGATTGATTCTTTGGGAGGAGCGGCACCAGGCAATATTACCCAGAAAGCACTGAACATGAAGAACGAGGCCGAGGATCTTCTCAAGAAAGCCAACAAGGACATGGAAACACTTAAAAGTACGTCTATACAGACCCTTGAGTGAGACAAATTCTGTTGGGTGTCAGAATCAGAAAAGTTTTGATAGACACGTTCATTTTTACTGCATACCACTGAATTGAACACCCTTCTGAGTGAAAAGAAGACAGTTAGCGGTCAATTAATGGTCAATAACTGGTCAACTACTGGTAAATGAGCTCTGGTCTTTGCAGTTTCCATTTCATCTCAGCTAACTAAGAATTTGCTAACTAAATATTTAAGAAGCTTAGCTTGCTAGTTAGCTTATGTGCATAATGTATATTGCTTTAAAATAAATAAGCAGCTTGCCTAAAATCTACGTAAAGAAACTAGCTAACTCTGTACAGCTAACAAATGTGTATATGGCCTCTCAATGGCTGTTACCTCAGTTTTCAGTACCACAATGTCCTTGATGTAATCATAAAACATTACCTCTTGAATGTGCCCACAAGAAACTTTCTAGTATAAACACTGAGTTTATATATGTATATATAATTTTATTTTTTGCATTATGTTTTTCATTTAGTACTGCCCTGAATAAGCTATTTCACATAAAAGATGTTTAGTCCACAAGACAATAATAACTGTATGAACCAGTTTAGAAGTTTAGTTACGCTTGATTCTTAATACTGTGTGTCGTTACCCTGGAGGAAACCACTGTTTTTATTTTTTGTGATAATTGTTCATGAGTCCCTTGTTTGTCCTGAACAGCTAAACTGCCCACTGCTCTTCAGAAAAATCCTCCAGGTCCTGCACTTTACTTGCTTTTCTATAGTGACTATATGATGTTGAGATCCACCTTCTCACACTGAGGACAACTGAGGAACTCGTACACTATTAAACTATTACATAAGGTGCAACCATTCACTGATGCTCAAGAAGGCAACACGATACATTAAGAGCCAGGGGGGTGTAAACTTCTGAACAGGATAATCGGTGTAAATTGTTATTATTTTGTCTTCTGGGAAACATGTAAATATCGTATGTAGCTTCTGAAGCGCAGTACTAAATGTAAAAAATATAAGATCTTTAAATAAATAACAATTTACAGCGATCATCCTGTTCAAAATTTACACCCCCCTGCCTCTTAATGTATCATGTTGCCTTCTTGAGCATCAGTGAATGTTTGCATTACATTTACATGTATTCACTTAGCAGACGTTTTTATCCAAAGTGACTTACAAATAAGCAAAGCGATATATCAAGCAGGGAACAATACAAGTAGTGCTACTATACAAGATCCATTAATTGAATACCAGAGGAAGCAAAGTGCACAGAGTAGAGGTGTAAGTGCGTTGTGTGTGAGGTTTTTTTTTGCACTCTAGGGCACTGCTTTAGTGGAAATCAATAATAATAATAATAAATGGATAAGATTTTAGCTAATGTCAATATGATTCCTAAACAAAATCTTGATTGATTCTACAGTCAGATTATAGTAGCACAAGTAGCATCAGTTTGCTAGGCTACTCGGGTCTTTGCAATCAGGTTGTGCACACGTCACCTTTTCTTAATTTTTAATTAAACATGACCCTCTTTTCTGTGTACGCTGCAATAATCTTGTGTTGTTTTGTGTTTCGTAGAGCTGGAGCGGAAACTGCAGAAGAATGAGCAGAGAATGCAACAGCAGCGGGATGAGCTGGCGGAGCTGGAAAGCAATGTTACAGACATACGAAATTTCATCAGAGAAAAAGTCACTGGTTATAACACCTGTCAGTAATGACAAAATCAATTCATTCAGAACATTAGGATTTGTTTAGCCTACCACATTAACTCAGGACTTCTGTCAATGTCAGTCAAATCTGTTGTGTTTCTAATGTGAGGGATTGACTACTTATTCCTCCCACCTATCAGCCTGAAGACCTGTTAAGAAAAAACTTGACAAATTGCCCTGAAACTGGAAAGAGCAACTGATAATAAATGAACAAAAAGCATAATTGTTTAACTAATAAACATTGTAAATTTGATTGTAATTAGGTAAATGGGGAATTTAAAAAATAAAATAAATACATTAAATATTATTTCCATGTAAATGATAGCAAAACTACCATTTTGTGAAAATGTTATGGAATTAAATTTTATATAATAATTTCTTACAAGTACTTTGTATACATTAGGTGCTCAAGTCTTCTCTATTATGACAAAAAGTTACCTCTAGGGCATTGAGAAAAATCTCATTTGGACTAAAAAGGTATTCTTTATAGTAATGTGAGTGAACTGCTAAAGGTAATAAATATACATTTGATAAAATATTTGGAATTAAAAGCAAGTGATTCTTGTAAGATTTTTTTTTGACATTCAACATTCTGTTTTTGAGTCTGCATCCGTCACTGAGCAAAATGTTCTTGGTGTGGTAATCCTCTTCATGTTTGGATCATTGCACTTCATGTTTGGATCATTGTTTCCTGACTAGATCAAGCTTTCACGTCCCATACTCTCAATAACATTTTTTAGGTGTAGTCAGTGACTGACAGAAATGAGGTCAAGCCAGATTAGATTCATTATATATACAGTGGGGTCTGAAAGTCTGAGACCTGAAAAGTCATGAAAAGACATGAAAGTGCTTTGATTTTGCATTTGTTTCTAATTTAATGCAACAGTTTTCATTATAAATTATATTCTTGACAACAACTTGAATGCAAAGCACTCAAGCTGGCATGGACTCCACATGTTTGTGCAAAATCCAATGATACCTTTTAGATCAAATCCAGTGTCGTCTGAACACGTACTTCAATAGAAGAGATTGGACATGAGGAAAATCTGACCTTTTGTACAAAGCAGTTAAAATGGTCAATATCACTAATCTTCTTACATTTAAATAGGAAACTAGACATAGTGCAGAATCTTGAATATTAAATATTCACATTATTGAGATTACTGGGCTTTTTCATGAGCATATATTTTATTCGGGGGTGGAAAAACATTCTGATTTATAAATCACTGACCCCATTTTTAGATACTGACCCCTACTTTACTGAAATTGAGATTCATAATTTGCAAATCAAAAGAGCACCATAATACTTCCATTAGCAATACACTGTTTAAAGTACTGAGATACTGAGAAGTATTTGGGGTTTTACTGAGACTATTTGGGGTTACTTCTCAATATAACAGGACACAATTTATACTCAGAAACAAAGAAGTGCTTAAGTGTACCATGACAATCCTGAGCTCAGGTTACTGTCTGTGTGGCGTTTCACATGTTCTCTCCTTATCCATATGGATTTCCTCTGGGTTTTCTGGTTTTCTCCTACCTCAAAAAAAAACCAAACATGCATGTGGATTGGGTATGCAAAAGTGAAGACGTGCTGTATAAATGAATGAACGATTAGCCTATTTTCAGGTGAAACACTAGCTATATTAATGGTAAAATGACAAGAGTACCACCCCTAGAGAAAGGGAAAAGTACACTTTATCACCCTTTCCTCTGAGACTGCACCTCTTTAAATAGTAGTCAGTAATAGTAGGCTACAATATTACAGCTTCACCGCTTAGCAAGAAAGCTTTTTTAAAACCACGTGCTGCCTATGGCAACGTACGCGAGCGCTCCGAAATGGGCTAGCGCGGGCGCGCGTTTTTTTATTTATTTATTTATTTATTTATTTATTTATTTATTTATTTATTCATTCAAACGCGCGCGCTCGCCAGCTGGGCAGTCTCAGAAACGTCGAAGTGGACTCCACATGTTTTTAAACGCCGGGTTTAATTTATTTATTTTATTGTATCTTTTCATTTTATTTTCAAACTCCAGCGTCTCTATGTGTGACTCAAGGACAGACTCCACGTCTTCGAAAAGCGCTGCATGTTTTCAGTGACACATTTCCAGCGCTACTTCAGAAAGTCAGAGCTGTGGTCAGTCGGGTTTGTGGCGAAAACTGGTAGTACAGTCTGAGGGGACGAACACACACACGCGCACACACACACACACACACACGCACGCACCAGGGAGTATCAGAGTACCGCTGTAAGTATCCTATTCGCAAACGACTGAAGAAGACATTTTCCAGGTGTTTTTAAACTAAATTGCTTTCATTTCAATAACAGTTATCATTACTGAGCAGTTGGTTTATATGTCATATTATTAATAGTCCGCTGTTCGACGCGCTGGAAAGTAAAACGAGCATCTTCACACGATGCGCACTTTGCTCCTGCTGGTTTTCTGTGGTAAGTCCCAAACGTACTTACTTTATAATGTACTTATAACACTCTAACATCCTGTTATACCTCATACTTCTTCACTAATGCCCACATGTTCTCTGTAGCCTATGTGTTTTTTACTGTAATCCATCACAAGCTTATTAAACTCCCAGCTACCAGGTGGCCAGGTGTGGAACAGAAAAGCAGAAAAGGTTCCTCTCAATGGTTCTTCTTCCTAAAGCTGTCTCAGGGAATTGGTTTCCCCCCTGATCACTCATCTTTGGCTTGATATTTACAGGTTCGGACTTGAATTTCTGTCGAGCTGTGTTAAAATCACTACAGTTCTCCAAAGATAAATGAATTGATAGCTCAAATAGGTAAACTGGGATGTAACATAATGAACTCCTTGGTAATACTGTGTGTCATGTAGAATATACGTGTGTGTGTGTGTGTGTGTGTGTGTGTGTGTTTATGAATCCTATTATAAAAAAGAACATAAAAGAAAGAAAGGCACTTAATTTTTCATATAGGCCAAATGTGCTCAAGGGAGTTATACTGTTTCAGTCTGAGCCAAGAGGAGTTTTAAGACTAGATCGTAACTCTGACCTCTGATTAATTTCTTGGATCAGTCGGTTTTTGTCATTGGTCCTGACCACTGGAGCGGAAGTTCACACTTAACACCTGTATTTTATATGTTTTTATATTATGGTAGACCCCATATGTCTCCACAAAGATAGGAATATCTTACAGCTTTTATTTCAAAAATGAAGAGACACGTGCTACATCTCAGTTCGCATACTTATACTATGTACTAAAATGATGTACTCTTTGTGAAGAATAAGTACATACTTTTGGGTGCAAAGCAAAAGAGTTTGCGAGTACTGGGACTGACTAGTCATGCACACTGTCACACTGTGAGAGAGAGAGAGAGAGAGGAGAGATGGAGTGAGCATTAAAAGACCCTCTTTAGTCTCTGTTTATTTTTATTTTTATCTCAGTCAAAACTCTTTGCACTTTTTGTCCATTATAATCCTCTTCTCTCCACCATAAACCGAGCAGAATAAGTAGTATACACTGTTTATACAGAACATGTGTGTACTATTCAGTCACACGCATTTGTAAACTGTTGCAGTGTATCTGCTGTGTCATGGTCAGTGTAACTGGACTAACTTTATTACCTGGAACAGCACACATGACAACCAAGCCAATTTCTGACAGACGCTCGTTCCTGTCAGAGCCTCAGCCTACATGTAATGGGCCCCCAGAGACTGTCAGCTATCCTATCATGTTATTCCTAAGAACTAAAATAAGTTTACTGCAGTGCTAAACAGGAAGGAAGAGGTGAACAAGTCATTCTCAAGGTGTCTTTGAATGCCTATTTTGGGTAACACCTGGTATGGCCTTCTACAGAATTTCTGACCATTTTCAAAACGTCGTTTTTAAGTCCAGGAATTCTGCAGTGAAATAACAGAAATATATTTCTCAAATCCTCAAATTATATTCTTCCTAATTGTTTATTTTGGGTATTGAGTGTATTTAATTAAGGGTGGGGAATATGGAGAAAAAAAACTATCAGTATAATTGAACACGTTTTGGTGTATATATCTCAATATTTGGGCTGCTAACAAAGTGACAGCGAAGCAGTAGTGCCATATTAAAAAACCTGTGGGCTACAGTGTGAATTGACTCATAATTGTGTAAAAAAATTTGACATCCAATGAACATTTGATCTAAGAAATGCATTATAATGTCCAGATCAACCAGTCGTTGTTGTGAGTAATGATCCATTTAGTCTGTGTATTAATTGTGCATTCTTGTAGTTGAGGTTTGGGTGGTAAATTCTCAAAGGTATAGTCCAGGAGAAATCAAAAACTCTTACTCAGAACTTGCTTACAGTGATAACAATGATAAATACATATAATGTGAAGGAGATGCATGTGAGGAGTTCGCTTATCAAACCTCAGGCTATTTGGTAACATATTTACACATATTTACAAAGTTATTCTCAGATTATGCATAATTATTTCACTGAAAAATTCACACAAGCATTTTATGAAAAAACACTTATTGATGCCCCAAACGATGTCTTTTTCAAGTCTTCTTTTTTCTTTGTTCTGGGAAACATTAACATTTCTTGATAGATAACAGATAGATAGTGGTAGATAGATATAAGGGTGAAAAATGCTGGAGAATTCCTAGCCTTCAGCGATAAAAGGTTGAGGTTAGAGGTATTATTGCAAAGGTTACAGCATGGTCTGTGAGTATCCCTATCCATATATAGTGCACAGAACAGGCCAGCTCTCCAGTTACTCTGCTTTTTCTGTCTTGTGCCATAAACCTTAGACTTTTTATCTGCTTTTCTTAGTTTGCTGTTATCCAGTGTTAGGGCCAGTCGCCCTCTTTTCTTCTTCTGTTCCTTTATTCTCTGTTTAGTATGCCCCATAAGTGATGGGAGACCACGACTTCCTGTGTGAGTTGTATGATAAAACTGTGTCGTGAGAGAATGAGATGAGGTGAGGAGGAGGAGGGAAGAGGGATGGGATGGTGTTATTTTTGGCCGAGCAGAGCTCTAATGAACGTAGTAGGAGGTGAAGTGTGACAGTCCGCAGATGGTGAGACATGTTTAGTCTCAGGGATATTTACTGCCTGATGTCTAGCTGTGTCATTTTGGGTCATTTGAAACAATCAGACAAGAGTTCTGTGTGATTACTAGTTTACATCTGGCGATGATGGTGTGTTAAATGTGCGTGTAATTAGATTGTTTTGGGTGATTTGGTCTTTAATTACTGCAATTCCATGCAGTGGTAGGCACAGTGGTTTAGTGCTTAGTACATTTGCATCACACCTCGTTAGGGGTTCGAATCCCATGTCCGCCCTGTATGCTTGGAGTTTGCATGTCCTCCCAGTGATTCAGGCGTTTCCTCCCCCAGTCCAAAAACATGCGCCGTAGGTTGACTGGCATTTCCAAATTGTCTATAGGGTGTGAATGTGTGTGCGATTTTCCAGGGTGTCCCCTGCTTTGAGCCCTGATTTCCCTGGGAGTCTTCGGGCACAGCTTTACTTTAAAGCTGAAATGTAGAGATAAATGATAAATACATGTCTCCTTAAAGAAAACTTAACCATAGCTATGGTTACACTATATTTCCTTTTTTTATCTGTTTATTGTTACATTTAAGTATGCATTTGCCATACAAGTTCCTTTGAGTGTGTTGTTACTATAGAAACAATAACATATTAGAGCAAGCGCATTAATATAATTTGTCTTTCTTCCAGTACTACTGTTAGAACTGTTATAATAGAAAATTAAACATCTGACCAATAATCTCTGAAACCTCTGAAATGTCAGAATGCGCAAAACTTGAATGTTTGTTCAAAAGAGTGCTAATTTGAACATTGTGTGCAGGTTCTTCTCCTCCTCTGCTTTTTTTTTGTTCTTTAGTGTGTTTACCTTTCGCCTTGCACTGCAGTAAGCTTTTATACTAATATCTGCAGAAAAGAGTGGTGTGTTAAGAGGGATGTGAACAGGTGAAGAGGTGGTCCTCCTACAGTCCTCAAGCTGCAGGGCACTCAGTGCGATCCACAGAGGCCTAGGCTGGAATGCCCCTCCGGAACTGCACTCGGCAGAACAATGAGCCAGCCAAAGTCTTTGATAGGGCTATGAGGAGCAGGGGTGGGTATGGAGGGGGGAAATGAAAGGACACAGTTTTTAGGGCAGGCATAATTGTGTTCAGAATAGTTTTGAATAAGGTTTCTTCCTTGGGGCAAGGATTTAGATTTATGTACTGAGAGAGAAATTGAAATAGAGGCTGAGATTTTATAAGCTATTTCAAGGAGTTGTAAGAATAATTTGTTACTGTCTGTTCGAGTTAAGACTGCATGATAACCTTCCAAACATTAACTTGTCTCAGTATGCCTCTGTCTTATGTTGGCTGGTGTCTGGGTGCAGGATCTATGATTAACTTCAGCCTGGCTACCACGCTGCCTGTTTTCTGAACAGATCCTTGGCTGTAATTCAAAGTGCTGTTAATAATGACTGGTTGTCAGCGTTAAGCTATGGTTGTGTATGACTGAAGAGTGCAGACACCTTGCAGTTCACTTTAAACATGATACCCAGTTCAAGATGAATCATTGCTATCCACCACATGAGAAGTTATGAAATGCATTTGAAAACCCCACAATGTGTGCTTCTTTATTACTAACATCTGTATACCTGTCTTTCTAGTTTTTTGCACGTTTAATTCACATGGAAGCATCTATTGTACCCTGGCTGTGTTTTTCCCCTGTGCTTTCTTTCCACATACAAGTTCTTCCAAGACATTTGAAGCCAACAAACCTAAATTTTCAAATGTACACTCAGAGGAAAGCACTGACTGAATTCTTCCATATACATGAGCTCACAGACACCACCGGTTGGCTAGTGTTGTTGTGATTGACATCATCAGGATTTGAACATGCAATCTATAGGCAACACGCCAATTGGTTTTCTGTTGTGCCGCTCAGGAACACCCTAAGGTTAGGGTTAGCATTTCCGTGTAAAATTTAGTAACAACAGCCAGGGACAGACTGGATAAACTCAGACGAAATGCAGGTCAGGAGGGATATATAGCTAAGCGTCTCACTTTCCAACTTTACGTAAACATCTACATGCAGTTTATGATAACTAACTATGCTACATTAAGGCTGTTTGGCCCTCACATCATGCCTGTGTCATAACAGTTTAATAGCCTAAACATCTCCTCCTTCTTTCCTAGCAGACGTGTAAGAACAGAGCAGGGCTAACAGCTTGTAAAAACACACTGGCCTCTGAACAGGAGCCATATCAAGGGGAGGCCCTTGATATGGTTTTGAGATCAGCCTGGATCCAAAGAGGCTGGGTCAGTGATTCATTAATTACGTTTACAGTATACACAGGCCAGGAAAGGGTTCCCACTGATCATTAAAAAGTCTTATAAGGCATTAAATTCATTCATCTAAAAATCAGGCCTTAATTGGAATTATAATGTCTTCAATAAGTCTTAAAAATGCTAAGACGTGCAATATACAGGTGCATCTCACAAAATTTGAATATCGTCAAAAATGTATTCATTTCCATAATTTTATTCAAAAAGTGGAACTTTCATATATTCTAGATTCTTTACACATAAAGTGCAATATTTCAAGCCTTTTTATGTTTTAATCTTGATGGAAATCAAAAATCCAGTACCTCACAATAGTAGAAAAGAATGTATAATACAGAAATGGCAACCTTGTGAAAAGTATGTTAATTTATGCACTCAATACTTGGTCAGGGCTTTAATCCTTTTGCACGAATTCTGCATCAATGCTGCGTGGCATGGAAGCAATCAGCCAGTGTCACTGCTGAGGTGTTCTGGAAGCCCAGGTTGCTTTGATTGGGTCTGATGTTTCTCATACATTCTCTATGGGGTTCAGGTCAGTCGAGTTGGTTGGTCAATCAAGCACAGTAATACCATGGTCAGCAAACCCGTTATTAGTAGTTTTGGCACTGTGGGCAGGTACAAAGTCCTGCTGGAAAAGGAAATCAGCATTTCCATAAAGCTTGTCAGCAGATGAAGCATGAAGTGATCTATTATTTTGTGAAACCTTAAAAAATATACAATAATATCAAACACTTTTAAAAGCATTATATATCATACAGTATATAGACAGTAAATCTATTTAAGGTCAAAATAAAGTAGAAAACTGAATATTTTTACAACCACACTAGCAGGTCCTTATGTGAACTTTATTTATGGCTAGCCTTTTTTTTTTTTTTACTCATTTTAGTACTTGTATAGGTCAGATTTAGCAGGAGTCAGATTTAATTTCTAAATATAGGTGACACAAGTCAAACAAATAATAAAGAAACCAGTCGAACCAAAATGAATAAAATTGCATCTGGACTTTTATGATATATATATATATACTTTTTAAAATTATTATTTATTTATTTATAATTTTTTTTAAAGGGTTGATATTAAAGTTTCTTTTAATATATTGTCCAAAAAGAGTCTGCATTAAATTCAAGCCTTTATGGTGGCTCTTGTATGTAAATGTATTACTTAGCTAAATGACTAACGAGATGATAAATTTCCAAGTCTGTTTTTGTTTTTTGTCCTTATTCATAAAGTTTACTTAGGTGTGAGTCTGCTAAAGCACTTCACACAAACCTGATGCATCCCGGACACTTCATATTTCCTCGGAGACTATGCTCACTATGTGTGTGTGTGTGTGTTTTTCCATAGACACATTGCAATGTGTTCCTGAAAAAAAAAAGACGAGTGAATAAAAGCAAAAACATGCTATGAAACAGTACAAATTAATTTGTCCAGTGCAAGCAAACATTATGTACTCAATGTTAAATTTGCTATAACAACGGCTAAATGATTTAAATGGATGACTGCATGAATTGGATTTATGAGCCAGAAAACCACCAAAACAATTGATTTAATCAGACATTATTATTTTGTGCAGTTTTGGGGGCCCTCTTTTTTTGAGTGGAAAACACTCAAAACATAGTCCCATCATATGACCAAACCTTTATAATAAATAGTAGCTATTTGTCTCAGGCTACTTACTGTTACACTATAAATAGGACAGTAACTCAAAGTCATTCAAAATGTAGACAAGCTGTCATTCACTAACGTGCACAAGCTACTAGAGTCTGCTACAGCAGTGGGAACTAGTGCAATGCAAGAATAATAAATAAATAAAATAAATAAATATATATGTGTGTGTGTGTATATATATATATATATATATATATATATATATATATATATATATATATATATATATATATATATATATATATATATATATATATATATATATATATATATATATATATATATATATATATATATATATATATATATATATATATATATATATTGATTCCCATTTTATAAATAATTATGGTGCGTTGACTCAGACAAGTATTTCATATCATATTTTTTAGGCATACAGTCCCCTCTGAAAGTATTGGAACACCAAGCCCAATGCTGTTATTTTCGCTATACTGGACATTGAAGACATTTGGGTTATAGATCAAAAGATTATGAGATTATAGATCAGAATTTCAGATTTAATTTCCTGATATTTACACCTAGATGTGTTAAACACCTCAAAACATGGCACATTTGGTGACAGACCACCCAATTTTAGGTGAGAAAAAATATATGAATAGATAGATAGTAATTAAAATAAATAACACGTAATATTTGTTTGCATATCCCTTACATGTAATAACTGCACCAAGCCAGTGATTCACTGACATCATCAAACCGTTGCATTTTTATTTTGCGATGCTTTTCCAGGCTTGTACTGCAGCTTCTTTCAGTTGTATTTTGTTTTGGGGGTTTCTCCCTTCAGTTTTCTCTTCATAAGGTGAAATGCATGCTCGGTTGTGTTAAGGTCTGTTGATTGACTTGGCCAGTCTAAAACCTTCCACTTTCTCCCCCGATGAAGTCCTTGGTTTGTGTTGGCAGTGTGTTTTGGGTCATTGTGTTGCTGCATCATCAAGTTCCTCCCAATTAGATTTGAATCATTTCTCTGTAAATTAGAAGACAGATTGTTTCTGTAAACTTCTTAATTCATTTTGCTGCTACCATCATGAGTTACATCAACATTAGTGAGCCCATTCCAGAAGCAGCCATGCAAGCCCAAGCCTTGACACTACCTCCACCATGCCTGATGAGCTTCTATGTTTTGGTTCATGAGCACTATTTTTATTTCTCATAACTTGCTGTTCCAATTCTGTATGTAAGGACACACAGATATAGGCAAAGCTATTGCTAATCCAATATATTTTTATTAATATTAAGTATATCCATCAGAAACAATAGAATATAATAAACTATTTGATTTCAACCAAAATTTAGAAATACGTCATGGTAAAATAACACATAATGTATCAGTACATTCATCAGTTCATGAATGGAACTAACCATATTAAGGTGAACTGTTAGCTTCTAGAATCTAGTAGATTAAAAAGATTTCAAATTCAATAGTTAATTTCAGTACAGAATAGGGGACATGATGTTAACTTTGTATCTAGAAAGTGTTGTGTTGCACATGGCTGTAGAAGTCTCTGCTGGCCTTAGAGGCAGCAGTAACATGATGTTCAGTCATAGTAATAGCGGACAATATGTAAGGGTAGAGAAAAGTAGTTGGAGGTAGTGACAGGAATGGACTAAGAGCTGCAAATAGCAGCGGGGTTGAAGGCAAGAGGAGACACTGAGACTGGACTATGGGCTGGAATTAGCAGCCAGCTCATATTAAACAGCTCAGATAAATACAAGTGTACTGGAGGTGCGGTTAACAAAAGCAAAACTGTAAGTCTCATATTTACACCTTTCACTCCTTATTATTCTTCACCCCAAATTCAGCTTCTCAAACACACATGGAGCAGGTGGTTTTATTCACACTGAATTGACTTCTGGCTTCTATCCATCTTACCTCCCCAGGAGATTCATAATTCAGGATACACATTTCCAGAATTCCTCCTTCTCCCTCACAGGGAGGACAATTGAGCAAGGTTTGGAAAAACTTCAAGAGGGAAAAAATGTAATCTCATTAGAGAGAAGGCTTCAAGGACAAAAAAGTATTTACACTGGACTATTATCAGCACAGTGATAATTCCAGCCATATCCCAGAACACTTAAAATCCTCACACACATCCGGCCTTAACATGGCAAGTTTGTGAGAGATGCTGGAGCTTCTGGATGAACAGTTGGGAAGTGCTAGGCTGTTCCCAGTTTGCTCAGCAGGTGGAGAATGTGTTGTGTAAGTGTCACATTTCTCCCCATGTCTGTAGACCGAGCACTGTGCCACCAGGAGAAGGACTCCTCTCTGGAATCACAGACAGGCATAAAGAGGGAAATTCTCTGCTCTCTCTGTACACTGTGGACCAACTGTTCACCCTTGAAAATTGAGACGGGTAGAATTTGAGAAAATGAAAAGTCCCACTGGAGTCCAGCTTTGTAACAAAGCAGACTAGAGCAGCAGCGATTTAGCCCCACCCGGTACATGGTGCCAAGCCAAGTGCTAAGCTGCAGGAAGTGAAGATGGAAGAGCACAACACACGCCTTAGAGCGAGCGGAGGTGATGTTAGATAGACTGGGGGGAAAATATGAGTAAAGGATTTAGGGTGACATCAGACAGACAGAGGGAAAGGAAGAGAGAGAATCCCTACCTTTGTCTTGTCTTCCAGCTCATGTCAGGGAGATAAGCTAAGACGAGGCAGATGTGAAGCCAAGAAGAATGGTGGGAATTGTCCAGTAATAACTCGTTATATTTGTGTTTCATAGTAATATTGACAAGAATTACTACAGAGCTTTCATTGTAAAGCATGATAAATGTCTTTCCTGGTTGTGTACACATTCTTCAATGTGTTAATTTGCTATGGTCAGTATTTCTTGAACCTAAAAGGTTGGCTGGATGTCTTTCAGTGAAACAGCTGACAGAAGGCCTCCTGTTATAAGTTGTGTGCTTTGTTAATGGGGCAGTATTCTTCCACCACCAGCTGTCCTCCTACATTCCTGAGCCTCTTGTCCATGTAAGGTGAGAGTGGCAGAGGAGCTGGGAGTTAGCCAGCCCTCCTGACCCAAACCTCCTGACTCTGGGATATTTGAATGAGAAGCAGCCAGCTGAAGTAACTACAGTGATTTTAACATTTGTAGCATTAAAATTGTCTGTGTTCCTTCTTTCCATATGTGGAATAATTGCTGTTCTTCAGCAAATACTGAGTGCAGGTGCTAAAAACAGGTTTATTATAATAACCATATAGTAAAACATTTTTTTAAGTCAACTGAAACAGTAAACTTAATAGAAGGAGGAGATAAATATAGCTGCTATTTTCCATGAGTGATGAGAAAGGGTTTTCAGGCTTACAAAGAATGCGGATAGATCCTGTGTATCATCAGCTACACAACAGGGTACTGTACAATGATTACTAAAGCTAATACCTGAAACTAAAATAGATGTATGTGAAATGAAATAAAATGTATGTAAAATATGACATATAAACATATAAAATAAACAAAAAAAATCTAATTCATATGCTACAGAAATGACCATCTTAGTAAGTGGAAATAGCTTGAATACAGACAATTTTATCTTTCATTCTCTATAGATTACAGATTACAATAGATTACAATAGATTACAATACACCAAATATAGAGTTAATAAACCTATTTCTGGACATTTCTTTGTTAATGTCAAGCTTGAAATAGTTCTGTTCTATTGGCAGATATATTTTTTTGTGTCATTTTAAGCATCTATTTCAAGAAAGAAGCAAAATTATCTGCCAATAAAAAAAACATAATGAGAAGCTTCAAATCAGTACAATCATCTAAAACAGGCTGAGTAATCTTATATTCTATTTATCAGAGTCTCATAATAAGAAACAATACATACATTTTCTTATGTTCAAGATATTTTCAGTCAAAATATCATTTTTTCTGTGTAGGAAAATAATATAGAAATAACCCATGTTTTTTTATCAAACTAAAGATTATGATATTTAATTAAAAAAAAGTTACATTGACAAAGATATACGCACTAGAGTCCTCATCACTATCCTCTAAAGTCCTGGATTATGTGTATGCCTAGTACTCTTTTCTGTAATTATCTGTCCATTTGTTTTTTTTTGTCCTTTATGTAAAACTAATCAGAGAAAAGGGATTGAAAACGGAGAAGTGGACTTGTATTCCTCTAAAACCTGTATTTCCCTTAATTCCATTTCTTTCTCCATTCTCTGTTTTTCCTGCTTCAGTTCATTGTTAAAGAGATCAGATTAATTTACCAAGGTGAGATTTATCTGGAGTTTTCTGATGGGAGTCGCAATGAATACAGGAAAGGGGGCAGAGATAAGGTTTCCCTGGTGTAAGCAGCTATCTTTCCTAAACAGTCCAGAGTATAACAAGATTTCACCAGCACTGTCAGTCAGCATACGTGCAGTGGATAAGTGTTTACAGTTTGTGAGTTTGTGTGTTGTATGTGAAAATGTGCTTTGTCTACAGTGTATATGTTTGTGTGTGTACAGTTTGTGTGTGACGTGCTGAACCTGGCAGCAGTGTGAGAGGTGGTGTGGTGCCAAACAAACACAGCTGTCTTGTTTGAAGAATGAGACATGTCTCCATTGATAGTGCCTGTGTATTCCCCTCTGCAGAATTTTTCCCAGGCTTTTTAAAATCCACTCATATAACTATGATTATTGTAAAATTGCCTATTTTCATTTTATATTTGTGTGAAGACCATATTTTATTTAGTTGATAGATTTGCAGAACTTTCTAGACTGAATTGATCTATAAAGGTTTAAGGTGATTTTGTTTGTGCATAAATACATGTATTCAGTTAGTTGTGTTACATCTCCATAAAAGTCTCAGTGCCCATAAATTCTCAATAAACCAAAAAGGTACTGCTTTTGAAAAGGAGCATAGCCAAGTTTGAAGATTTAAATTTGACCTGGCCTTTTGCTTTGGTTGGCCAAACTTTATATCTCATTTTATTTTCTCTCTATCTCTGTGATTCAGGCTTGGTAACAACCCTTGCTCAAGAACCTGATCACCCCCATGGATGTACTCATGGAAGTTGTTACCCAGCAACTGGTGACCTCCTGGTGGGTCGAGAGAAGAACCTGAAGGCGTCGTCTACCTGTGGCGTCACAAAGAGAGAACCCTACTGCATCGTTAGTCATCTACAGGTAAAGCCTCGGCCACTTCCTGTTTGACCTCCCAACATTCTGGC